>LPNX010232813.1:3562-232380 GCA_001517045.1 Pseudotsuga menziesii
TCACAGACCAATTAAAGGCGTCGTCGCTTAAGCAACGCTTACTAACTCGCCGTCGCTTAACCGACGGTTATGAGAATAGCCGTCGCTTCACCGACGCTTGTGGCCACATTTACAAAAAAAATGTATCCTTGTGATTTTTGGTAAGTTTAAAAAGAGAAATCCACGCGCCGTCGGATTTTTCCGTCGGATTTTGGATCGAAATGTAGTAGTGAATGGAAGGCTTATTTCCGTATGAGATTGTTGTAATCCCCAAAGTTAATCAATGAGTCTTACAATTCCTGGGGGCTGCTCATGAATCTTACAAATATAACAATATTAAGCAGATTACGCAGTTTTATTATTTGGGAAAGCATTATACTTTACTACAAAAAAAGAGGTGCAACAGCAGGTAAAGACTTGCACAACTCCTCTCATATGTGTTTCTGGAAGGGGTCCCGTAGGGAAATTAAAGAGTCCACGTCCCTCCCTTGAACCTTGAAGCGAGGAAATTCTTAGATATTATAACCTTTAGTCTGAAATCCTATACACAACATTTTGGGTCTACCAACCCTTGAATTGCTAGTTCCTGAGTTTTATCTGTAAACATAGCAATATTATTATGAACCTGGGCAGGTCTGACCTATTTTTGGGGCTGCAACTTGTGAAAATCATAGGATATCCAATAATAGATTTGATCCTTATGGCCTATTATAGTGCATCTGCAGGTGTAGCATTCCTCTGTTACTGTAAGGGAATTACGATCTATCCATTTCATCTCAACCACATCCACAACAAAGAAAAAAAACATGAATAGAAAAAAAACACAATAGATAATCAAGAAAAACACAGAACAAACCTGAAGGTCTAAACATTGATGTCATTATGAAGGAAGTGGAGACCCAACGTGAAGCTCAATACCAATATTTGTCAATTTCAATTTCTATCCACCGACACCAATCTCATCATCATGTTTAGAATTGCCTGAATTCCAATTCCATTTACTCTTCTTAGATGTGTCTTCAAGCATCTTCTTAGATTCAGACAAATTACTTGTAAATCTAGTCCTCTTAGACTAAGTATTCAACACAGTAGGTCTGCGTCAGAATTGAACTCCCTGTACAGGTGCCTGAAGGATAAAGAAAGAAAACAATTCTTTAGGAGCCCAATACTTTTCAACCAACAATCATATATAACTCAGTGACTGGAACTTGGTGAGACCTCTGGCCCAATCAATTATCATGACCTTTGATTCACCAAAAATAGAAAGCTAGAGAATTATTTTATTTTTGAGAACCATAAAAGCCCCCATAAGGCTAAAAGTTCATGCAATTTCTTTGTTGGATCTCTAAAGATCGAGGTGCATGGCACTAATATTACTAATAGAAGGTAGACAACTTACAAAAATTACACTTTATTACCAAATTTGCAATTTTCCATGACACAATTAAAAATGACTAGCATAAATGACTAATTCATATTCTTCTAGCTAGTCATTTTTTATGTCGTGACTAAATTAGTCATTTATTTTAGTCATTTTTAACTCAGTCACTTATTATCTAGTCATATTTGTTAACTGGTGACTAAATTAGTCGTTAATTTTAGTCGTTTATAGTTGAGTCAATCAAAATTTCTCATATTTAGTAGTAAATCACTTGGAAAACCTGTGGTGACTAGAATTTTTAGTCACCTAGTAGCTAATTCCTCATTTTGTACTAGTGGATAATCGGAATATTCACATAGTTTCAAAATCAGCCACAGTGGGAGAAGTTGCTCGGAGCATACCGTAGATTAGTACAGCGCTGGACAATCATCAAGCAGATTATCAAACCTCCATGATTGAGGTAGATGGTAAGATCGTTGACAAACCTATTTATATATAAAATGATTATGGTTCTACCCTAAGTTACATATCTCCTAAGTTAGTAGATTTGTGTAAAATGAGAAAGTATGATTTTGAAAAATCATGGTTAGTACAATTAGCCACCAGAACAAAAATAAAAGTAACCAGTTTTATTTCTAATTGTGAAGTGCATATGCAAGATTTGATTACAAAAGTAGATATGAATGTTTTACAATTAGGATCTTACGATGTACTAATTGGCATGGATTGGCTAGAAAAACATAAATTTGTGCTAAATTTATTTGAGAAAAATTTTAATTGTATTGATGAAAATGGTGAAAGTAAGATGGTTAGAGGGATTCCAAAGAAGGTTCTTACTAGGAAAATTTCTACCTTACAATTGAAAAAGTGTGCTAGTAAAGGATGTAGGGCTTTTGTTGTACACATCACTGAAACTAATGATAAAGAAACAAAACCTATCTTAGAGTATCTTCCCTTCTTAAGTGATTTAAAAGATGTATTTCCTGAAGAGATACCAGGACTACCTCCAAGGAGGGATATTGAATTTACCATTGAATTAGTACCTGGAGCAGTACCTGCCTTGAAGGCCCCTTATCGAATGAACACACCTGAGTTGGTAGAATTAAAATTACAATTACAAGAGTTAATATATAATGAATATATTATACTGAGTGTGTCTCCATGGCGAGCACCTGTCTTGTTTGTTAAAAAGAAGGATGGCACATTGAGGCTTTGTGTCGATTAAAGAAAATTAAATAAAATGACAATTAAGAATAGATACCCTCTTCCCCGCATCAACGACTATTTTGACCAAGTACGAGGAGCATCAGTATTCTCTAAAATTGACTTGAGGTCTGGTTACCATCAAGTAAGAATGAAGGACGGGGATTGTTATACCTAAATCCTGTCACCATCATGTGATAAGACCCTTAAATTCCAAGTTTTCCCTTAATCCCAATGCTTAGAGTGGAAACTTGCTCTATTTGTCAATTCTAATTGAAAAAACCTAGCACCGTGCTTGCCCTGTGGCTGATGAGTAGTACCTTGCTCAACACCGCCTATATCCTATTTTAGAGAAGCGGTGCCACTACCTATGGTCTTTGGTCTGAAAGTGGTTCTCATCTAAACTGATCTGTCATAAGGGAAGAAAATTGGTACCCTAGGTAAAATGGGAAAAAGAGAAGTTTCTCGAGGCTTCTTGAACTTGAGCCTCATGTCCTCCCTTATCCCTATCATTATGGGTTAGTTTGAGCTCGAGATCCCCCATGGTAGGATCTTGGATCCACCTCACCCATAATTCTCTCAACTATTCCTATCCTTTGAGCCTTATAAATACAATCTCTTATCCATATTTGAGGGGGAGAACCATAGAGGTATTGTTATGCTATTGGATTGACTACCTAGTCCAAATCATTAGAGGGCATATAGAGCAAAGTTGGATCTTATGTGGATGAAGTGTTTGTCTCATGGAGGGGCTTTTCAACACTAAGGCAATGGTTGTAAGCTTCTCCATACATTCTTAATACAAAGCTGATTTATGTCCCACATTACTGTTGTTTTGATTTCACATGTACATGTTGTTAGATTCCTTAGTCACCAGCATGGATAAGTAGATGATTTTTTGGTAGCTTTGATGTGTTTGTATGTTTGATATGTTTTCGGGTACATAGGTTCACGATCAAAGCAGCATTCTGGGTGTCTGATACATTCAAGGAAGGTATTCATCCTTTATCGTTCACTCATTTGTTCTGGATCTGAACCATTCAGACCAGAGGAACAGCTTCTGTCCGCAGAAGGTGTAATATTCCTAATAACAAATATGGAGACTTCGCTGGGGAACAATGCAAATTTTAGTTGATCTGATCTTCCTCAGTCCTTGAACCCTTGTCTGAATCCAGAATCCATCTCCAACTCTCTTCATTCAGATCTACAATCTGACTTAGTGAATTTTGGTTTGAACCTTTCAGATCTGTTCAGATTTGAACTATTTCGACATTATATGCTCTCTTTTACTGTCAATTCATCAATATTTACCTTGATTTGATCAATTTTTAACTTGAATTCTTGTTCTCCTTGTGTTTTGGATGTATTCAGGGAACCACACATGTGCCTTTGGCAAGGAGCACTGCCACCTCCTGAGTCCAGTTAGCAATACACGATGCCACCACCTGAATCCATTGAGCAACAAGTGGTTCTACCTCAAAACCATTTGTCAGCAGCTTCATCTGCGTGGTGCCAGGTAGGCCATGTTTCAGACTTTGTATTTTGATTTTTGTGTGTTTTTGGCTTACTTTTTGATGAAAATGAAGTGTATTTTTTAGTGTTATATTCCCTCTGCATTCAAAGAGAGTTTATGTTTCTTGATATCCATGCTGAGAGATAGATTATCCTTTGAGATCTTTTCTTTGCTTGAAACCTCTTTCTCTTTTCTGTAGATATTATTCATTGGAATTGGAAACATACATTTCATTTTCATGTGTATGTTTTGGTTTGTTTTGGACTTGGAATGCATGAGTGATCCATGTTGTTTTGAGTCTTTCTTTGCTTGGGGTGATTCTTGTTTCCTTTTGCATGCTGATTTTTTCAGTGCTTGGTAGGAAAGATTGGTTCTTTGTTTCCTTGTCTGTTTCAAAGAGAATTTTTAGTTTTCTCTCTCCTTTGCTTTATTCACAAGCGTTGTTGAATGATTTTCTTCTTGTTTTGTTCATGATTGTTTGAAATTCTAGATCTTACTTTCATTAAGAAGAAATATATGTTTTCCGCTTTGCATGCATTAGAGTTAGTTTTGTTTGGAAACATTAGTGAAATCATCTTTCCATTAAGTTTTTATACATCTTTTTCAAGCATGAAAAGATATGAAACATTTTTGGTTTATTTATGTTTGGTGTTCTCTAAATCTCTTTTTTATTTTCCTTGAAGATTGTTGGGGTGCATTGATATTTCCCTTTTTGTTTGAAAAGATAGAATTGCATTTGCATTTGGGTGTGCATTTTTTGGAAGAAACGTAAATCTCTCTCCCTCTCTTAGGTAGAATTTCATTGAAGAGGAAAACTTGCATTATCATATAGATCAGTGTGCATCTTATTTAAATTCAATTTTTCACTCCATGGTTCCACCTAAACGCACAAGATAAAATTAATGGTAGCACTAGGTTAAAACTTTTAGCAATTTGAGTGATAAGTTAGAGACGTGTTCAGGCATCGTTAAGCGTAGCAGCTTTCATTACTTGTCTGTACTACACCCCGGGACTCGCGCGGTTCTTCCACGTACCGTTAGTATATCGAACGACCTTTCACGTACCCTTGAGGTATATAGAAAGGTACTTCACGTACTCGATTTTATATCGAAAGGCCCCTTGTGAATGGTTGTGCATTAGACAACACTACTACCGATTTGACCTCCCACGTACCTTGCGTATATCAGGAGACCCTTTTAGGAATCCTCAGACCAACTGATTTAACCTTTTGGTCTTCTTGGCTTTACGAGCGAAGCTTGTAAAGTATTGATAATCCTATGAGATTCCTGACTCTTATCCACTCTTTTCACATGTTTTCTTGTTGCTTTTAGTTTGAGTAGTACTTGCTTGTGCATGGTAGTTAGGGGGTTATTAGAAAGTTTAGAGATGGCATCCTCATCTGGGACTATCACTCGAGAGGTCCCTTTCCAAGGTGTACCTTTTATATTCCCTCCAAGTGAAGGTATTAGTCCTCCCTTTATTGCCACTCTAAAGCTTCCTGGATTAACTATAGGATTACCGGTCTGGATTTTTAATCTGCTAATTCTTGTTACACCTAATGTCTCAAATTTCACCTCTCCTCTAGGAGAGGATAGAACTAGACCTAATCCTATTCCTTCTCCACCAGTTGTGGCTTCACCTCTTTCTTCTTCTTCGCTTGACCAAATCTCTATGGTTAGTAGTCATGGTGATAAGAAGAAGAAAGGGAAGGGTAAAAAGAAGAAGGATAAGAAAGAGAAAAAGTAGCAACCATGTGCTCTTGATGGTGCCCGTTCTAAGAGAACACTCGAAAAACCCAAGTTTTCTTGTAAGCTTTGCAAGGGGGACCACCTTCTTAAGGAGTGTCCCGGTCTCTGCCATGTACAAGAAGAGTGGTTTAAAAGGTCCAAACCGTCTATGTCATCAACCTCCGATCATCATGTTGATGGTACTCCCTCAGCCAGTGACCCATTGGTAAAAGGTCGTAAGGGTAAAGTCTTTTATCCTTGTTTTATATGCAAGGCTATGCATCGTACTTTTATTTGTCCAAGCATGGATGAAGCTTCGCGTTGGTTGGAAAATATTACTGATCATCAACAGGTGATTCCAACAAGTGATAGTAATTTATCCCTTGATTCCTCGCTGGTTGACCAAGTGATCAATTCAGTTTCATCTATAATTGATCCCACTCTTTCTTCGGAGAGTGAAGTTAAACTGGTTGAGTCGACGTCATCTTCACTCAATCCCACTCTTTCATCAGAAAGTGTTAAGACTGAAGTAGTCTCTTTGAACAAATCTTCATCTTGTTCTTCTCTTCCAGTAGAGAATGAACCAAAACCTGCTAAAGTTTTTGTGCTTCATTCTGATTGTTCTCGATAAGAGGAAATTTTGTCTGTTTCGACAAAACCCTCTCCAAGTAATGAGGTTGTTTCCTTTGACTGGAGTAACCTAACAGAGTCTCGTCTTCATCCGAGTGTTCCTTTCCAGATAGTTGTGAATGTTACTACTAGGCAGATACTTCACACTATTGTTGATGAAGGGGCTTCTGTTAGTATTATATCCTCAACTGCTTGGCAAGCTTTAGGTTCACCTCATCTTGTGCAAGCCACCGATCAGATACTAGCTTTTATTCGAAGACCTACTGCACCTTTAGGGACCCTTCCTTATTTACCTATTACATTAGGAGGGAAAACTGTCTGTATTGATGTTATGGTGGTCCAAGGTCCTTTAGATTTCAATCTACTCCTTGGACGTGATTATGTTTATGCCATGAAAGCCGTAGTGTCCACACTCTTTAGAGTTATGCATTTTCCCCATGATGGGAATATTGTGACCATTGATCAACTTTTCTTTTGTTACACCTGACCATCGCATCACTCCTAGTAATCATATTTCCCTAAATGTGCCGCATGTTCTTGTGGTTCCTTCCCCTTCTTCTAGTTATCTTCTTCCCATCATAGGTAAAATGGGGGGCATGGCTCCAACATCTGGTCTTCATACTGGAGTTAAGTTGCTAGATTCTTATGTAAGGGGGAAACCCACCAACCTCTAGACATCATGTTGGCTTAGAACTTGTTGAGAGCATAGTTTACTTTTGTATTCAAGCTCGTTAAAAAATAAAACCACTCCTTAAGCATAGTTTACCTTTTGGTTTCAAGCTTACATAAAAATGAAACCATGTGGTGAGAAAAGTTCCCATTCTATGTCAAGCTCGTTAAAAAATGAAATGGATCTCCTTAAGCATAGTTTAACTTTTGGTTTCAAGCTTGCATAAAAATGAAACCATGTTCCAAGCATAGTTACCTTCTATTTCAAGCTTGTGTAAAAATGAAACAGATCCCCTTCCCTTGATTTGAGTCTTCCCTTTAGTGTTAGAACTCGAACCTTCTTTTCACCTGCCTGATTCTCATTCTTCCTACCCCCCTAGTGAACATTTTCACATTAGTAACCAGGTTTTTAGGTTGGGTATGGAAGAAGAATCATCAAACGAAACAAAGCTTGGGGGGCATGTCGAGCCCCTAACAACCATGATAGGGGTAAGCTTCGCTAGAAATCATGCTGGGGGCAAGATTCCAACCTATGTATATCATGTTAATGTGATTTTTCAAGCATAGTTTACCCATTGGTTTCAATCTTGCGTAAAAATGAAACCAATCTTCAAGCTCGTTAAAAACAGTAGGATGGTATTGAGCTTACTTTTCATTTTTCGCGCTCTAGTTAAAACATGAAAAGTGGTTTGAGCTTAGTTTATTACTTTTTTGTGCTCTGGATTCAAACATGAAAAAGGTTAATAGAGTCTTATTTAAGCTCTTTTCGGACTCTTAAAATGTGAAAATATAGTCGAGTACTTGTCTTCTTCACGCTCGTTAAAGCATTTGAAGAGTCATTCATCTGACGGTAGGTTATCACTTTTTCAGTTCAGGTGAACTATTTTACGAAAAAGGATCCTATGGAGTCTTGTTCTGTGGTCGTTCAGACTCTCTAAACATGAATAATAGTGATTTTTCTTTAATTGGACTTGTTAATTTAAACATTGAGAGACCCTCTTTTGGGAATGAACCCTCCTCTCTCAGGTTCGTAAACATATGAGTTTGGACTTGTCTTCGGACGAGCTATAACGAGTGTTTGTTACCCTCTTTGAACTTGTAAAACCGAAAAGAGGCACTCATCAACCATGATGGGGGAAAATGGGAAGAGAATCATTTTGCAAATAAATGGCAGTGGTTTTTCATTACCTTTGAACATGGCACTTGTCTGCATATCATTTTAGTCAATTGGGTATTCAGCTGATCTCCATGACGATCCACTTTCATGAGTCATGTTAATCCTTTGAGTCTTTCAAAAGAATGCATTATCCGTCGTTGTATTGTGTGTTTGTCTGGTCTAGTCATGCTGCCAAAAGTCTTTTGTCGTGTCGTCCGATGTTCAAAGGGAAGTTGAAGAAGTTTACCTTTGTAGTCAAAACAGTCTACGTGTCAATACTTTTGAGTCAATCTTATGGTTACCTCATTCACATCATTCCAGAACTTTGTTCCTAGTTTCATGTCATCTGTTATACCCTATATTTGCTTCTCATTTTAAAGCTTTTGCTTGTTTTTTGAAGCTTGGTTTTGTTCATTTTTAAGTTTGGATTTTAGGTTAGTTTAAATCGTTTTATTTATTTTTTATGTTTGTATTTAAGTGATTTCACAGTTTTATTTTTCCAATTTTGGTTTTATTTAGAAAAATTCATAGTTCAGGGGCTTATAGGATGTTTATATGAATTAAAGGTCCTAAAAAATATCATAAAGTCATGATCTAAGTAATTTAACCAAAGTTAACCCTTTGTTATGATTTGTATTTTTGAAAATTATTGAAATAGGTTTTCTTGTAGCGCAAGCCTGAAAAAGTTACACACGCACGCTATAAGAAAATCACGCTATTCGAAAATCATGATTTTTGGATCAAATTTTTTGAAATTCATGCACAGGAGAGGTCATTCATACTTGTTAGTGGATTTGATACATGTTCTCGTCCAAAGTGATCATTGTGACAGGTGTTAAAACTTCAAGCAAGCCATCATTAGGGTAAGTTGCGGTGGTTTGGAAGTTATGATATAGAGTAGTGGAATAATGATAATTATCCATGATTGAGGAAAATTCACCTTGAATTATGCATCTCCTAAAGTGCATGAAGAGCATACAAGTTCGTGGTGAAGTTTTGGCAGTTCGTAATCAAGTTTTGAAGTAGGTCGGTAATTTAGGGCTTTGAAAGGAGACTATTTGGAACTATAATGGTGGTAAGAGGAGGATTAAGGAATGGAATTGGACACCTAGTAGACAAGAAAACGCAATTCTAGCAG
Source organism: Pseudotsuga menziesii (assembly GCA_001517045.1). Lineage (NCBI taxonomy): Eukaryota > Viridiplantae > Streptophyta > Pinopsida > Pinales > Pinaceae > Pseudotsuga > Pseudotsuga menziesii. Next base: position 12,959 of record LPNX010232813.1, read on the forward strand.
CTGGATTCACCACTCTGACAGGTAGGAGGCGAATTACTATCAAAAAACATGTATTTGGGTTTATACAGACAGAAGATTAACTATGGAATTTAATGAATAGTGCTAGTATGTAAACCTAATTGATACTAAATGTTGAATTTTTTGTCAATAGAATTAAGACATTTATCAGTTTAAGCGATAAAATCTAGTCCAGAGGTTTAATTTCCCAACATATCATTGTCTGTCAAATTTGTCAAGATTTGAACAAAGTTAAAATTCTTTACTGAAAGAAGCAATTTGACAGTCATTTAGAATGAAAAGAAGTGGTAAAACAAATAGAGCTGAACCTTCAGACATGTCATGGGTTCATAATTTCCCAGACTATGCAAGATTGTTTTTAGAGGTGGGATGGTTAAGATTTTTTTAGAGAATTGATGGGTATCACACAAAGGTCTCTTATAAGTTTGCTCAGTGTTTGGATAAAGATATTGTTACTTTTGATACTTTGAAGTTTGAGTTGACTAGAGAATTGTTAGCAGAAGCTACAGGGATCCCAGATGAAGGTGAATACTGGTTTAAAAAGTACCTTTTACCTTTGATGAACTGAAATACTTACTTCTAGATGTGGTAGCAAACTTGGGTAAAGGAGTACATATTCAAAAATTTAAACCAAAATGGATAGAGCCAATTAAAATTCTGTAAAGTTATATCACTTGTGAAGGAAGATTTGCATTTGTTTTTAAGTATCATTTCAGGTTTTTGTAGCATCTTAGCCATGAAGCAAAGATGAATCTTCCATTCTTTTTCTCTAAAAGTTTACAAAAGATGTCTAGCAGGGTGAAGGAGCATCAGGACCACACTAAACAATTTGTGTTTCATCATGGGATTATGAAGCTAGTCATAAGTATTGTGCTTCGAAAGAAGGAGAAAACATGGGATTATTTTCTATTTTGTTCTGGATTTCAAACAGAGAAGGAAGATCAAGCTCAGAAAAGACAGTTGAATAAAGGTCATAATTTGGTCAAGAAGCTGAAAAAGAGAGTCACAATTAAGATTGAAGAGGATAATGTACCAGAAAAATATATAAATCAAGAACATGAAAATGTTGAAGTTGAACAACAGACCAATATTGAGGAAAATGAAATTTCAAATGTAGAAGTGAAAGGAGTAGAGCTTGTAGAATATACTTTTCATGAAGAACTAAACCAAGGAGTAAAGGAAAATGTGAAAGAACAGGAACAAGTTCCTATTATAGTGCAGTATAAAGATGAGGAAAAGTCATTGTCTGATGAAGTTAGGGTTCATATAAAACAGGATGTACAGAAACAGTCTTAAGAGGAGGTAATGTCATGAGGGATAAAAAGAAAAGTTGTCCAGCTAGCTTCTATCAAAAATCAAGGAAAAAATTTAAGCATTGGGAGAAATTGGAACAGGTTGGAGGCCCAAGACTAGACCTAAGAACAAACTCAAATTGAATATGAAGAAACTGTTAAACCCTAAAGTAGCTAAAAAGAAAATTATAGTAATTGAAGACTCTTCATCTCAAGAAGAGTTAGAAGACGATGAATATCAAAATGAAAAGGACATGAAGGGTAAGAAGCAAATGGTTTCAGAAAATAAACTAGCTTTCACTAAAACCAAAATTTCAAAGATATTTGAGGAAGTTCGAAAGAAGATAATTTTAGACCAGCATCAAAATGATTTAAAGAAACAGCATTCAGTTATATCAAGCTCTTGTGCAGAGAAAGGAAGGGTTGCTGAGCAATCATCCCAATGCAGTATTGAAGCCATAGAATATTCAGAAGTTCCTATGGCCATGAAAGAGCAAATGGAAGAAGATGAAGAGATTTTTAAGAAGTTGAAAATCCCTTGGATGCCAGAAGAAATGCATCTAGTATCAGAAGGGAAGTGCATTGATTCTTAAAATAAAAATTTGTAGAGGAGTATCAAATAGTACAAATATCAGATCGAGTACCTGCATGAGACAAATGAGGGATTAGTGACTGCCAACAGAAGATTGAGAGAATATTTAGAAGAGGTAAATAGCAACTATCAGGAATTAATTACAGTTTCTAAGGAGGTTTTAAAAAGAAAAAGACAAACACAAAGTCTGTTTATAGAACTGAAACAAACCATTTAAGAGCTAACACAACAAAATCAGAAGCTGACAAAAAGAGTTGAAGGCTTGGAAGCAGATCACCGGAAAGAAAGAAGGAAGACTCAAGCTTTAGAAGGGATAACTCTTTTAGCAGAGGTTGCTAAGGACTTGTAAAGTGCTTTAAGAATAATGGTTATTAGTTAGTTTTTGAAAAAGTTATTTTATTTTGTATGACTATAGTCTTATTGAACAATTCGGTAGTATGACCTAAAAGTAGTTTTCCAGTTATGTAACTATTTTTGAGAAACCAAGATAAAATTAAGGTTGGGAAAAGACTGGGGGTTCGAATTTTGTTACAAGGGGAGGCTATCAAGCTGTGGTTTATGAAGCTAAGTTTCAAAAAACTCTTATGTACCTTTTAAGTGACTGATTATGAAATATATGCAACTATAAGCCCTATTTATCCTATTTGTTGGTTTCATTTCTAGTTTGTTTAATCATTTCTTGTTTTAGGTTTTTATTCATGAAATGCTTGTTAACTGTGGATGGGATTCAATGTTGTGATTATTGTATCTGGTTTATGTTTTATATGTTATGCATTTAAGTCCTTCAATTATGCATGATTTAGTGTTTTCTTTAGCTTTGTGAATTTTTTACCCTCTTGTTTACAAACTGCACAACCAAAACCCTAAAAAACCTATTTTACTTGATTTTATTTTATGAGATTGTTGGCTTGTTCTTCTGTAGTCTGAGAACAATTTCTGGCACTAACATCTTTGGCGTCATTGTTGGGGACGAAGCTGAAAGCCTACTTTTCCCTGGGTTACTCATCATTTAACTGGTTTTAAGAGGTGGGCTTAAACTAGCAAATTTAAAAGACTACTTTTCACCAAATATTTCACACTGGCTACTGAAGGAGTTCGAACAAGAAGTAGACCTAGTTCACCTTTACAACTGGTTTTCTCAGTCCTAGAGCAGATTCTGAAAACAACTAGGAAAATTAAAAGGTCTCAATCATCTCTAGACTTATGTAACCCTGATCAACTAGACTTATTATCACCTTTTTCTATTTTAAAGGAAGAGGAACAAGATTCATCCTGGTTGAAACCTACAAGTCCTATTAGTAATTTTCAGATTTTTACTGATCCTCAATCTTTCAAGAAAGCAAAGACCTTATCTCCTAGGAAAATCCATTTATTTCATCTCAAAGTTGGTAAGACTGCCTTTCATCCAAGTCCTAGTCAAGTCTTTCCTTCATCTAAAACAGTCAACTTAAATCTAGCAGCTAGGTATGCACCTCTAGTTTTTCCTCAACCCCTAAATGCTCTCCCTGGTGGAGATTATCAAAAATACTTACCTAGATTTAATGGACAGGGTGAGACTGTAGCTGAGGAGCATTGGGATGCATTTCTCAGCTATGCCAATAATCAGAATATAGAGGCAAAGGATGTGTGGATGAGGATGTTCGCACAGAGTCTAGATGGAGAGGTCAAAAAATGGTTCAGGGAGTTACCAGCAAATTCTATTACTATAATAGAAGAGCTTCAGTCTCTTTTCATGAGACAATGGGGTGATACTAAGGATCACACATTACATTACAGATTTTGGAGCTCTTAGAAGAAATAAAGATGAAACTATAGCTGATTTTTCAAAGAGGTTCAATAAAATGTATGTCAAAATTCCTGCAAAGATTAAACCTTCTGAAACTTCTGCAAAACTCACTTATGCTAATGCTTTTGATCATGAGTTTTCCTTAATCTTGAAAGAAAGAAGACATGTTACTTTACTTAACATGTAGGATTCAGCAATAGAAGTGGAGTCTAATATACTTGTTTCTAATAGACTGAAGGGAAACTCAGCTCAACAAGTGTATGACAGAAAGGGTAAGAAAGAGGTAGCTCCAGTGGTTTCAACATCCCACTCTGCAGAAGGTAAAATTGATGAGATTACAAAGCTAGTGAAAATCCTAATAGAAAAACTAAACAAATTGGAATTAGAGAAAATTCCAAATAAACCTATTCAAGAGGGAGACAGAAACCCTAATAATCCAAATCAATTCAGAAGACAGTTTGCACCTAATTTCATTCCCAGAGAGAGAAGAAACAATGATATACAATGAGAAAGGAGAGAAGCTGAGGATCAAAAGGTGCCACCTCCACTTCAGAATAATCTAACTGATGAAGGAGAAATAGAAGAAGAAGAGTTCTTTGAAGATCCAAATCAAGATATGAATTATTTTGGAGAACAGTTGACTGAAGGTTGTGTGACTGAGGAGGATTTTTTAAACTCGGAATATTATGATGCAGATGTGTTCGAAATAGAAAATGATTTAAATCTTGAAGTGGCTGCTGTGACTGTTGATATATATATCAGACTTATCCAAAGATAACCCTAAATTTAAGATCAGGGCCAAAACATGTAATTCAAAATCCTAGGAAAAAGGTAATTCTTCCTTCTAAACAACAGTTTGATCCAGTATTAGAAAAAAAATAGAATCAGGATAAACAAAAGAAAATTATTGAAGTTGAAGAGGTGAACAAAGGTATGCAGAATTTTAATCTTGAAAATGAATTGTGCAAAATTAAGATCCCTATGCCTTTCACTGAGTTGATAAAGAATCCTTCTTATAAAAATTCATTCTTGAAAATGATTGGTTCAGCTAATAGTCAAGTACCCTCTGACACAGTAAATTTACAAGAGGAAAATATTAAAATTTTCATTGCATCAGCTTTGGCAGAAAAAAATGAAAATGATGCAAGTGCATCTCCTCCTTTTTTTATTACATTAACCATTCATGAGCAGATGATACATAATTTCCTTTTGGATTCAGGAGCATCTCATAATATCATGCCAAAAGCAGTCATGGAGTCTTTAGGGTTGAGCACAAAAAAACCTTATCATGACTTATATGCTTTCGATTCTCAAGCTGTAAAATGTTTAGGAGTGATAAAGGATATGGTAGTTACTTTAGCTCAGCTACCAATGAAGAGTGTGATTATGGATGTAGTAGTGGCAGACATTACACCTAAGTTTGGAATGCTCCTCTCTAGATCTTGAACCAAGAAGGTAGGTGGAACTCTACAGATGGACTTAACATATGCAACCACCCCTATCATTGGAGGTGAAAACAAAAGGTTGTATAGAGAGTTACAATTTGCTTATATTGTGACTGATAACAAGAATAATACAAATCATCCATTCTATGCTGTTGAAAAGGATTTGGGTACTTGTATGTTGCACTTTAGTGATGATAATGATGCTGCTGGTTTATTACAGGTTGAAAAAGAAAAATCAGTCACATGCACTAGGAAGCAGGAGGATGAACTTTGGCAAATGTATTTTGATGGATCATCATCTAAAGAAGGTGTTGGAGCGGGAGTTGTTCTGATATCTCTTGTATTTTAATGTATAAGTTGGAATTTATTACCACTAATAATACAAAAAAGTATGAGGCTCTATTGTTAGGTTTGAAAGCTGCAAAAGATCTAGGTATTTAGCAAATCTATGTGTATGGCGACTCCGAGTTGGTTGTTCAACAAGTAAGGAATAACTATCAAGTAAAACAAGATCTACTGAAAGTGTGCAGGAATGAAGTATGGGATATGATAGACAATTTATGTGTGGCTTTTAATATCACTTATATTCCTAGGGACCATAACCAAACTACTGATTCTCTTTCCCTAGCAGCCACATATTTCAGGATTCCTAAAACAACACAGCTGAAGTATCCTCTTGAGATTAGGTGCAAGCCTTCTGTGCCGGATAATATAAAGCAATGAAGAATTTTTGAAGATGATTTTGAGATAAAAAGGTTTTTAGAGCTGAAAGGTGAGTTTTCCAATTCCTTAATTGATCAAGAATAGGATGATGAAATTGAGTATTTTGAAGGTGTTGCATAAAATGAGATTGTAGGTCACAAGATCATCGAGCTAAAAGGTAATTTCATTCGTAAGGGTTTGGTGCCTTTGGAGAGGATTTTTTTCATAGGATGATACCCCTTTAAAACTAGTTATGCATCCTTCATAAGAAAATGTAATGGATTGTAATATTGGCACCAAGGAACATCCCAGAATGGTGAATATCTCAAAGGCACTCACAACAGAACAAAGAAACAGGTACATCAAGTTATTAAAAGAGTATGTTGATGTTTTTGCTTGTTCATATGAGGATTTGAAGACATATGATACTAGTATTATACAGCATAAAGTGCCTTTGAAACCCAATGTTAAACCTTTTATACAGAAATTAAGGAGAATCAATCCATCTTTGTTTCCTATTATAGAGAAGGAGGTTAAAAAAATGTTAGATGCTAAGATTATTGTTCCCCTCCGATATTCTTCATGGGTAGCCAATCTAGTACCTGTTAGGAAAAAGAATGGTGAAATCAGATTGTGTGTTGATTTTCAAAATATGAATAGGTCTTCACTGAAGGATAATTACCCTTTGCCAAAGATTGAACAAATATTGCAGAAGGTAGTTGGTGCACAAAGAATTTCAATGGTAGATGGTTTTTTAGGGTATAACCAAATTGCAATGCACCTTGATGATAGAGAAAAGATAGCTTTTACTACTCCATGGGGTACTTTCATGTACGACAAAATGCCTTTTGGATTAATGAATGCTGGAGCTACCTTTCAAAGAGCTATGGACATAGCTTTTGTGGGAGAGAGGGATAAGTTTGTAGTAATCTATTTACACGATATTATAGTATTCTCACAATCTGATGATGAACACCTAAAGCACTTAAAACAAACTTTCCTGAAATGCAAAAAATATGGTTTGTCTCTCAATCCCAAAAAGTCACATTTTGTTGTACAAGAAGGTAAGTTGTTGGGTCATTTAGTTTCAGCTGATGGCATAAGGATAGATCCAGAAAGGGTGAAAGCAATTCTGAAAATTAGTTTACCAAGGAGCAAGAAGGATGTTCAATCTTTTATTGGAAAAATAAATTTTCTACGTTGGTTCATACCAAATTTTGTTGAAACCATTAAACAGATTATAGCCATGTTGAAGAAGGATTGCGAAGTTAAGTGGACTGCAGAGGCTAAAAATTCATTTGAAAAGATTAAGATATCTCTTATGGAAGCACCAGTACTAGTAAGTCCTGATTTTACAAAGGAATTTTTGACTTTTTCTTTTGCATCAGAGGATACTTTAGCTGTTGTTCTATTACAGAAGAATAAGGATGGACTTGAACAACCAATTGCATTTTTCAGAAAGACCCTCAGAGACTCAAAGCTCAAGTACAACAACTTTAGAGAAGCAAGATTACTCACTGGTAAAGGCATTAAAGTTTTTCAAAATTTATGTTTTACATGCCAAAGTCATTGCTTATGTTCCTAAAGCTGCCATTAAGGATGTTTTGACCCAACCTGACAGTGAAGGAAAAAGAGGGAAATGGATTGCAAAAATAATAGAATATGATGTTGACATTAGGCCTACAAAGCTAGTAAAGGGAGAAGGTTTGGCTAAATTGTTAGTTGATTCAAATTGCCAAGCGTTAGGTCTACATCTCATGGCAAAACAACCAGCACAAGATGAATTGCAAGTAGAGCAAGATAAAGAAAAAATTATGGACCACTATGCAGAATCCACATGGTATGTAGATATTGTGCACTTTCTTTTGTATTTACAATGTTCAGAACATCTAGACAAGAAAGCTGCTAGGTCTTTGAAGTTGAAAACTACTAAATATTGTTTAATAGAACAATAGCTGTTTTGGAAAGATCCAAGGGGTATTTTGCTTAGATGTTTGGATAAGCCAAAAATTGAAGTAATCTCTGAATCACATGAAGGTGGTTGTGGGGGACATAAGTATTGGAAGGAAACAGCTTATAAAATTCTGAGAGCTGGATACTATTGTCCTTCTTTATTCTCCGATGTATATCAGAAAGTAAGAGCATGTATCCCTTGTCAGAAATTTTCTGGTAAGAAAAAGTTGTTGTCATTGCCTTTAAAGTCAATTGTAGTAAATGCCCCTTATGAGCAGTGGGGTTTGGAATTCATAGGAGAGATAAATCCTTCTTCTTCAGGGCAGTATAAATGGATTTTTTTTTGCTATAGATTTCTGTACTAAATGGGTAGAAGCTATTCCCACAAGAAATGCAAAAGACAAGGTAATCATAGATTTTATTCAGGAAAATATTCTTAGCAGATTTGGATGTCCCAAGAAGTTAATGACTGATAATGCTCAAGCTTTTAAATCTAAAGCTATGGTGGCATTCTGTGAAAAGAATGGGATTATTTTGAAACAATCAACACCTTATTATCCTCAGGGAAATGGGTTAACTGAGTCAACTAATAAGAGTATTATTCAGAGTATCAGGAAGTTATTGAAGCAGAATAAACGATCATGGGATTCAATGTTAAAATATGCATTGTGGGCAGATAGAATAACAATTAAAAATGCAATTGGAACTTTTCCTTTCCAATTGGTATATGGTACTGATGTAGTGTTTCTTGTCCAACTTGGTATTCCAGTGATGAAATTTTTTCAAGACTGTCAAGAAGAACCTAGTGATATTCAAAGAGGAATTTATGCACTGATAGAGTTATAGCAGAAACAGAAAATAGTAGAGGAAAAATCTTAGTTGTACAGGACAAAGATCAAAGAAAGGTTTGATAGAAATATCAAGGAGAACACTTTTTCAGATGGAGATATGGTTTTGAGATGGGATGCTAGAAAGGAGCAGAAAGGAAATCATGGCAAGTTTTATAATATATGGTTTGGCCCTTTCATAGTATCGAAGGTTCTAGAGAGTAATACTTTTGTGTTACAGACTTTGGATGGCGAGGAATTGTCTAATCCAGTTAATGGAAATTTCCTCAAACATTTTTACAATTTTTGAGGTAGATATTGGACTTTCATTGTATATACTGGTGTGAATAACAGAATAAAAACTCCATGACCCAATGGAATTTTTGCAGATTAGCAAGCAGTTGCAGTTACAACACAGAAGGCACTGATCTATAGGTTCTTGAAGCCTCACAAGGACGACTTCATCCCACAGCAAGAGCTAGATGTTATAGCCTATTTTTGCTTCTCATTTTAAAGCTTTTGCTTGTTTTTTGAAGCTTGGTTTTGTTCATTTTAAAGTTTGGATTTTAGGTTAGTTTAAATATTTTTCTTTAATTTTTATGTTTGTATTTAAGTGATTTCATAGTTTTATTTTTCCAATTTTGGTTTTATTTAGAAAAATTCATAGTTCAGGGGCTTATAGGATTTTTATATGAATTAAAGGTCCTAAAAAATATCATAAAGTCTTGATTTAAGTCATTTAACCAAAGTGAACCCTGTCTTATGAGTTGTATTTTTTAAAATTATTGAAACAGGTTTTCTTGTAGCGCAAGCATGAAAATGTTTACACACGCGTGCTACAAGAAAATCGTGCTATTCGAAAATCATGATTTTTGGTTCAATTTTTTGGAAATTCACGCATAGGATAGGTCATTCCTCTTGTTAATGGATTTGATACGTGTTCTTGGCCAAAGTGATCATTGTGACAGGTGTTAACACTTCAAGCAAGCCATCATTAGGGTAAGTTGTGGTGGTCTGGAAGTTATGATACAGAGTAGTGGAATAATGATAATTATCCATGATTGAGGAAAATTTGCCTTGAATTGCACATCTCTTGAAGTGCATGAAGAGCATACAAGTTCGTGGTGAATTTTTGGCAGTTTGTAATCAAGTTTTGAAGCAGGTCGGTAATTTAGGGATTTGAAAGGCGACTGTTTGGAACTATCATGGAAGTCAAAGGAGGATTAAGGAATGGAATTGGACACCTAGAAGATAAGAAAACGTAATTCTAGCAGTTGGATTCACCACTCTGATAGGTAGGAGGCGAATTGCTATCAAAATCCATGTATTTGGGTTTATATAGACAGAAGATTAATTATGGAATTTAATGAAGATTGCTAGTATGTAAACCTAATTGATACTAAATGTCAAATTTTCTGTCAATAGAATTAAGACATTTATCAGTTTAAGCGATAAAATCTAGTCCAGAGGTTCAGTTTCCCAACATATCATTCTCTATCAAATTTTTCAAGATCTGAACATAGTTAAAATTCTTTACTAAAAGAAGCAATTTGATAGTCATTTAGAATGAAAAGAAGTGGTAAAACAAATAGAGCTAAACCTTCAGACATGTCCTAGGTTTAGACTTTCCTAGACTGTGCAAGATTGTTTTTAGAGGCAGGATGGTTAAGCTTTTTTGAGAGAATTGATGGGTATCACACAGAGGTCTCTTATATGTTTGCTAAGTGTTTGGATAAAGATATTGTTACTTTTGATACTTTGAATTTTGAGTTGACCAGAGAATTGTTAGCAGAAGCTACAGGGATCCCAGATGAAGGCGAATACTGGTTTTAAAAAGTACCTTTTACCTTTGATGCACAGAAATAGTTACTTCCAGATGTGGTAGCAGAATGGGGTAAAGGAGTACATATTCAAAAATTTAAACCAGAATGGATAGAGCCAATTAAAATTCTGCAGAGTGATATCACTTGTGAAGGAAGATTTGCATTTGTTTTTAAGTATCATTTCAGGTTTTTGTAGCATCTTAGCCATGAAGAAAAGATGAATATTCCATTATTTTTCTTTAAAAGTTTACAAAAGATGTCTACCAGGGTGAAGGAGCATCAGGACCACACTAAACAATATGTGTTTCATCATGGGCTTATAAAGCTAGTCACAAGTATTGTGCTTCGAGAGAAGGAGAAAACATGGGATTATTTTCTATTTGGTCTAGATTTCAAACAGAGAAGGAAGATCAAGCTCAGAAAAGACACTTGAATAAAGGTCGTAATTTGGTCAAGAAGCTGAAAAAGAGAGCCACAGTTAAGATTGAAGAGGATAATGTACCAAGAAAATCTATGACTCAAGGACATGAAAATGTTGAAGTTGAACAACAGACCAATATTGAGGAAAATGAATTTTCAAACGTAGAAGTGAAAGAAGTAGTTCTTTTAGAAGATAGTTTTCATGAAGAACTAAACAAAGGAGTAAAGGAAAATGTGAAAGAACAGGAACAAGTTCCTATTACAATGCAGTCTGGAGATGAAGAAAAGTCATTGTCTGATGAATCTAGGGTTCATATCAAACAGGATGTACAGAAACAGTCTGAAGAGGATGTAATGTCACAAGGGATAAAAAGAAAAGTTGTCGAGCTAGCTTCTATCAAACATCAAGGGAAAACTTAAATCATGTTAGGAGAAATCGGAACATGTTGGAGGCCCAAGATTAGACCTTAGAACAAACTCAGATTGAATATAAAGAAACTGTTAAACCCTAAACTAGCTAAAAAGAAAATTACAGTAATTGAAGACTCTTCATCTCAGGAAGAGTTAGAAGACAATGAAGATCAAAATGAAAAGGAAATGAAGGGTAAGAAGAAAATGGTTTCAGAAAATAAACCATCTTTCACCGAAACCAAAATTTCAGAGATATTTGAGAGATATTTGAGGAAGTTCGAAAGAAGGTAATTTTAGACCAGTATCAAAATGATTTAAAGAAACAACATTTAGTTATATCAAGCTCTTGTGCAGATAAAGGAAGGGTTGCTGAGCAATCAGCCCAATGCATTATTGAAGCCAAAGAATATTCAGAAGTCCCTATGGCCATGACAGAGTAGATAGAAGAAGATGAAGAGATTTTTAAGACGTTGAAAATCCCTTGGATGCCAGAAGAAATGCATCTAGTATCAGAAGGGAAGTGCATTGATTCTGAAAATAAAAATTTGCAGAGGAGTATCAAACATTACAAATATCAAATCGAGTACCTACATGAGACAAAAGAGGGATTAGTGACTGCCAATAGAAGATTAAGAGAAGATTTAGAAGAGGTAAATAGCCACTATCAAGAATTAATTATAGTTTCTAAGGAGGCTTTAAAAAGAAAAATACAAAGACAAAGTCTATTTACAAAACCGAAACAAACCATTCAAGAGCTAACACAACAGAATCAGAAGCTGACAAAAAGAGTTGAAGACTTGGAAGTAGATCATCAGAAAGCAAGAAGGAAGACTCAAGCTTTAGAAGGGATATCTCTTTTAGGAGAGGCTGCTAAGGACTTGTAAAGTGATTTAAGAATAGTGGTTATTAGTTAGTTTTTGAAAAAGTTATTTTATTTTGTATGACTATAGTCTTATTGAACAATTCGGTAGTATGACCTAAAAGTAGTTTTTCAGTTATCTCACTGTTTTTGAGAAACCAAGATAAAAGTAAGGTTGGGAAAAGACTGGGGGTTCGGATTTTGTTACAAGGGGAGGCTATCAAGCTGTGTTTTATGAAGCTAAGTGTCAAAAAACTCTTATGTACTTTTTAAGTGACTGATTATGAAATATATGCAACTATAATCCCTATTTAGCCTATTTGTTGGTTTCATTTCTGGTTGGTTTAATCACTTAGTTGATATATTCATTTCTTGTTTGAGGCTATTATTCATGAAATGCTTGTTAACTGTGGATGGGATTCAGTGTTGTGATTATTGTATCTGGTTTATGTTTTATATGTTATGCATATGAGTCCTTCAATTATGCATGATTTAGTGTTTTCTTTAGCTTTGTGAAGTTTTTACCCTCTTGTTTACAAACTGCACAACCAAAACCCTAAAAAACCTATTTTACTTGATTTTATTTTATGAGATTATGTTGGCTTGTTCTTCTGTAGTCTGAGAACAATTTTTGGCACTAACATCGTCAATGTGGGATTCATCATGGACCTCCTTCGATGAGACTATTTCTATTGACATCAACTCATCATCCAGGAAACAGTCTTAGAAACAAATTTAGTACCTTGAGATATGTATGCCTCAATGACAGATTCTCTCGCTCTCGACATAGGTTCACATCATTGACTTTTGATCGATAGAATCGATTGGATGTTCAACATCAAAACTTATATTCACACTCAGTATATTGTACTAGAGTACCTTGCGAATCATTGACATTAATGGTGATCTCCCTCGCACTTGTTAACGGTTCACATCATTGGCCATTAATCAAGTGGTTTCTACCATGTTCGACTTCATATCATTGTAATCACATGGATAGAATCGTACTTTGTGGAAAATGAGATGAAGACCTTGGGTACTTGTTTAGCACTCATTGCTTTCCCCAGGTTGCGATGGAGTTTTGTATATCAAGCATGGATCCACATTTGTATGATCGTGGCCATGCTCAAATTTGCATCTGTATGACATAGATCTAAATTGTATGTCTGGTAGCTATGTCCAAGTTTGAGTCCTCTATCACATGGATCTACGCTGTAGTCTAGTAGCCATGCTTGTTTATTCCTCTCATGGATCTGCCATGTATTGGTTTGCAGCCATGAGTTGGTTACATTTGTCTATGAGTCAAAAGTATTGATGTACTACAGATTCCTACTGGAATACATTCTCTGACCAAGGTGACATTTTCACCTCGAAGTGACAACTTGTTCTCTCAAAGCTCTCGCTTATCGTATCCCTCTAAGTCTCATGCTTTAGGGGGAATTCTGTTATACCTAAATCCTATCACCATCATGTGATAAGACCCTTAACTTCCATGTTTGCCCTTAATCCCAACAGTTAGAGTGGAGACTTGCTCTGTTTGTCAATTCTACTTGAAAAAACCTAGCACCACACTTTCCCTGTGGATGATGAGTAGTACCTTGCTCAGCACCGCCTGTATCTAGTTTTAGAGAAGCAGTGCCATCGCCTATGGTCTTTGGTCTAAAAGAAGTTCTCATCTAAACCGCTCTGTCATAAGGGAAGAAAAGTGGGACCCTGGGTAAAATGGGAAAAAGAGAAGTTTCTCGAGGCTTCTAGAACTTGGGCCTCATGTCCTCCCTTATCCCTATCATTATGCATTAGTTTGAGCTTGAGATCCCCCATGGTAGGATATTGAAGCCACCTCACCCACAATTCTCTCAACTATTCCTATCCTTTGAGCCTTATAAATACAAGCTCATATCCATAGTTGAGGGGGAGAACCATAGAGGTATTGTTATGCTGTTGGATTGACTACCTAGTCCAAATCATTGGAGAGCATAGAGAGAAAAGTTGGAGCTTATGGGGATGAAGTGTTTTTCTCGTGGAGGGGGTTGTCGATGCTAAGGAAACGGTTGTAAGATTCTCCATACATTATTAATGCAAAGCTGATTTCTGTCCCACATTACTGTTGTTTTGATTTCACATGTACATGTTGTTAGATTCCTTAGTCACTAGCATGGATAAGTAGATGATTTTTTGGTAGCTTTGATGTGCTTGTATGTTTGATATGTTTGCAAGTACACAGGTTCACGATCGAAGCAGCATTCCAAGTGTCTACACCATCTAGGGAAGGTCTTGATCCTTTGTCTTTCACTCATTTTTTATGGATTTGAACCATTCAAACCAGAGGAATAGCTTCTATATGTAGAAGGTGCAATATTCCTAATAACAAATGAACACACCTGAGTTGGTAGAATTAAAATTACAATTACAAGAGTTAATAGATAATGAATGTATTAGACTGAGTGTTTCTCCATGGCGAGCACCTATCTTGTTTGTTAAAAAGAAGGATGGCACATTGAGGCTTTGTGTCGATTACAGACAATTAAATAAAATGACAATTAAGAATATACCCTCTTCCCCACATCGACGACTATTTTGACCAAGTACGAGGAGAGTCGGTATTCTCTAAAATTGACTTGAGGTCCAGTTACCATCAAGTAAGAATTAAGGATGGGGATGTCCATAAAACTACATTCAGAACAAGGTACATGAATTACGAGTTTCTCGTTGTACCATTTAGCCTAACCAATTCCCCAGCCACGTTCATGTGTTTAATGAAAAGTGTTCTTCACAAATTTTTAGATAATTTTGTAATAATATTTATTGATGACATATTAATATACTCTAAAAACAAAGAAGAGCATAAAGAACATTTAAAATTAGTCTTGCAAACCTTGAGAGAACATAAACTTTATTCAAATTTTAGCAAGTGTGAATTCTTTCAAGATAAAATTCATTGCCTGGGTCATGTAATAACTAAGGAAGATATTTCAATGGACCTAGATAAAATCAAGGCAATCAATGATTGACCAGTCCCTAAGGATGTAACCAGGATCCAATCCTTTATGGGGATCATAGGTTACTATCATAGGTTCATTGAGGGGTTCTCCAAAATTTCTTATCCAATAACCTCACTTCAAAACAAAGGAACTAAATTCATATGGTCTAATAAATGTCAAGAAAGCTTTGAAAAACTTAAGCACTTATTAACCACCGCACCTATTCTAAGGATTGCAGATCCATACAAGGACTTCGTAGTATGTACAAATGCATGCTTAGAAGGATTAGGTGGTGTGTTATTATAAGAGGATTGTGTAATAAGCTACGAATCAAGAAAAAATAAAATACATGAACGAAACTATGCAACATATGACTTAGATTTAGCTGCTATAATACATGCATTAAAAATGTGGAGACATTACTTAATAGGAAGAAAATTTACCTTAATGTTGGATAACATAAGCTTAAAATACTTATTTGATCGACAAAACTTGAATGCTCACCAAGCAATGTGGTAAGCATTTTTTAGCGAGTATGATTTTGAAATTAAACACATTAAAGGAAAAGAGAACAAAGTGGCAAATGACCTAAGTACGAATGACATTCCACATTGTTCAGCTGCTTTCAGCAGTTATAAAACAAATCTCGAAGGTATAATAAAAGAAGAAGCTAAAAATGATGAAGAGTGCTTAAAGATTAAAGATTGAATTGGAAATAGATGATAAGGGGAGTGATTCACCTCATTCCATAAGCTTGGAAGACTTGTTAGTTTATAAAAATTGATTATATATACTAGATTCCTGAAGAAGTTAAATGGTTAATTCTAAAGAAACTACATAAGAAACCATATTCTAGACATTCGGGATACCAAAATATGATAACAAAGTTAAGAAAAAACTATTATTAGCCTAAGATGAAGAATGATGCTGCAAATTACCTAGCTAGGTGTATTGAGTGTCAACAAGAAAAAACTGAACGTCAACATCCTATTGGACTACTGCAACCCTTACCTATTCCAGAATGGAAATGGGATATAATAAGCATGGATTTTATAACAAGATTACCTAAAACAAATAAGAAACATGACTCAATAATGATAGTTGTTGATAAGTTAAGTAAAGTTGCCCACTTCATACCTATAAAGTCTACCTACAAAGCCATTAATATAGATGATATTTTTATGAAAGAAATATTTCGGTTACATGGTATTCCAAAGGTTGTGATTTCTGATAGAGATGTGAAATTTACTGGTAACTTTTGGAAATCCTTGTTTAAGGGTCTAGATACACAATTGAATTTCAATACTACTTATCATCCTTAAACGAATGGACAAACTAAAAGAACTAATCAAGTGCTAGAAGATATGTTGCAAATGTATGTAATGTATAAACCAAATAAATGGGAAGAGTATTTGAATTTAGTACAATTTCCTTATAATAATGGGTATCAAGCTTCATTGAAAGTGAGTCCATTTGAAGTTTTGTATGGCCAAAAATGTCACACCCATGTGTCTTGGGATAACCTGACAAGATTGTTCTAGGACCAGGCATGTTAAAAGAAATGGAACAGATGGTGAAAGAGGTGCAACAAAACTTAAAAGTTTCCCAAGATCAGAAAAAAAGTTACGTGGATTTAAAATGAACTCCAAGAGGGTTCAACATTGGTGATCACGTATATCTAAAGGTAAATTCAAAGAAGATTTCTTTGAGTTTGGGAAGATGTTCCAAGTTGGCACCAAGGTATTGTGGAAATTTTGAAGTGTTAGCTAAGATAGGTTCGGTAGCCTATAAGCTTGCACTTCCACCTAATATAAAAGTGCACGATGTATTTCATGTTTCATTGTTGAAAAAATATATACATGATGCTACTCATATAATTGATTAGAGTGTGATTCAGGTAGAACTCGAGGGCAAGTTTCTGACCGAACCTTTCCCCATTCTAGACAGGAAGGAACGTATGCTCCGGAATCAAGCCATCGTTCAAATAAAAGTGAAACGGAAACACTTCAGCCCTAAAGAGGCGACTTGGGAAATGGAAGATAAAATTTGGGAAGCATATCCCTCCATGTTCTAGAATGAGCAATGGAGCTCAAAATAAAAATAACATCGAGGACGGTGTTAACAATAAGGGGGGAAGAAATGCAATACCCCCATGACATTGCTTTTATTTTCATGTTTAGAAAATTATTTTTATTATGTAATGAGTTATGAAACTCAAATACTGAAATGAAATTTGTAGAACAAAACTTTTTATTTATTTATTAATAAATAAAATAACACTTGGAGAACTCAACTACATGAGGAGACACCAACCATGGCACCAAAGAACATGTGTAAGCAAGCTAGAGTGATTGATACCAATCAAATCCAATCCAAAACTCAACAACCAGACAAGATCCTAAATCATAGGGATTTAGGGATCTGATTGGAGATTTGATTGGGATGGCATAAGACCTGGGCAAAGATATTTATATGAGTGCACTGGAATATCACAGGACGTCGTGTTGTGCATGGGGAAAATGATTGTTGATTGCATGTTGAGCGTTTTCTATTTTATAAGTCCATCGTGAAAAAAAAACTTGTTACGGACTAGAGGATTGAGTGTCATGAGGAAGTTACTTGTTGTTTTGGTGCATGGTCAGTGATCCAACTCGGGGGTGGAGCGGACCAAACCATTGAGTTGCTTCCTCCTATGGTTTGGAGGATTTGATTCTCCAATTTTGTTTTTTCATCTGGGATTTACGTAAGAAGACACAATAGGATTTGAACCCAAAATTTGATGTCATAATCCGACGATATCCGACGTAAAGTAAATTTTTTCTGTTTGCAATGATGAAAAGTATTGTACCTTCCGATTTATTTATTCATCATCGAATTTTCGACCACCTTATCGTAGGTTTTTCAACAACACTTTGAGACACTATGTCGTCGGATATGTAACACTAGTGTGTCGAATTTGCGACAACATTTGAACGATGATTTGTCGGATTTGCAACATTAGGTGAAGGGGCCTGTGTCGAATGTTCAACATCCTCAGGATATTTTTCCAAATAATATAAAGACGTATTTCAAATAGTATAAACCCATATTTCCAACGGTAAGTAGGTTCATATCGTCGGATATTCGACGATTGCCGAATTATAAATATAAACATTTTTAAACATTTCAAGATGTTTTCTATTTAAGCGATGGACGGTTTGTGGAAATTATTTATTCCTCGATGAATGGTTTGAGTAATTATTTTATTCTTCGATGGGCGGTTGTGGGAATTTTTTTTCTTTGACGGACAGTTTGCAGGAATTTTTTTATTCTTCGACAAACCTTCGTTTGTGAAAATTGTGATGTGTGGAACTTGATTTTTTAAGATTGTCAATAGTATTCATTCACAAAGTTTGTGACAAAATGTCAAATAGAAATATTCCCAATCCAAATGAACACAATCAAAAATTGCTTGCTAGACTATGGGATGCAGCAAAACGAAGGGGTGATGGCAAATGTTATTGTCCATGTACTCAATGCAGGGGATTTAAGAGGAGAAGAATATTGATCTCAACAGCCACAAAACATTCCAAGGAACATGGACAAGCTGAGGGGGGGAATCAATATCATCCATTTGTAGGTTTGGCATTATAAAGGTTTTTTATATTCTTTGCTTTGGTAAATGTATGTATTATTTTAATATTTCCTATATTAACTTATATCTATTGATGTTTTCATGTATTTATAAATGAAATACACCCTACAGCATATTGTCTAGAGGAAGTACTTTCAGAACAAGTTCTGGAGGATCATGGAGCGTCTATGTTTAATGGAGAACAAGTAAATGATCATATTGAACAAGATGATCATATTGATAACGTAGTTGAATATGATGGTACAAATACATTGATCCATGATCCATTTAATGTTAGAATGGATGATGACGATCATGATGATAGTGAAAATATTGATGAATTTGATGATGTTCGTGATATACCTCTTCTCGATAAGGCATATGAACCCCTTTATGAAGGCTCCAAAACAAATATTCCCTCTATTGTATTGTTGATAATGAACTTGAAGGTTATGAATGGTATTTCAAACATATCAATCACACAGATGCTAAGGTATGTAAAATAATCCATCACATATATACGATCATGATAAAGTTTATATGTATTCCTCTAATAATTGTATTGTTAATTAATTATTGATCATCGTATGGATGAAGTGTGTTTCATTAATATTATTTATTTATTACATTAAATATATTTTTATTTTTATTTTATGTAGCTTGATAGCTGAATTTTTGTTACCACCATCAAATATTTTACCTCGCACATATTGAGATTTATCTTCCATCATGAGAGATATTGGAATGCATTATGAAGCAATTCATGCATGCCCCGATGACCATGTTATATATTATAATCAGCATGAATTTTCAACAGAATGTCCAGAATGGCATATAAGTAGATATCGAACAGATCAAGTAACAAAAAAGGTTCCTCACAAGGTTCTTTGTTATATTCCCATCATTACACGTTTGCAATGACTGTTCAGGTGCAAAAACATAGCACAACTTATGGATTACCATGCCAGGAATAGAACTCAAGAAGATGTTATTTGAATGCCTGTAGATGGTTTGGCTTTTAGAGATATGGAGGAAAAGTGGCCTCACTTTAAAGAAGAACCACGTAATCTTAGGATTTATTTGGCAGCAGATGGGGTTAATCCATTTTCACAGATGAAATCCATTTACACGGTGTGTCATATTTTTGTTATCAACAATAACATTCCTCCATGGTTGTCAATAAACAGGGAGCACATAATGTTGTCGATGATATTCCAGGTATTTTGTGTCTACAACTGTTTTATTTCTAATGTAGTTGTGGCATCTCATTTGTCGTATTATGTTTCCTAATTTCATATATATATATTTTATTTTACTCTTGTGCATGGTTTATATATCTTAATGGTTCTCATAATTATATATTTTATATGTACTTCAAATCAATCAAGTAAGTTCCAAGTCAAAGATATGAATGTATATATTGAACCTCTTATAAATGAGCTACTGAAGTTACAGAATGGCATCACTATGTGTGACGTATCTAGACCAATACGACAAAGGAAATTTCAATTCCATGAAATGGTTGTATGGACAATACACGATGCCCATGGGTTAACCCAATTTTGTGGTTTGTATTTTTAGGTTCCACTTTAATTCCATTTAATTATATGAAGTAGTTAATATATTTTATATATAATTATAATTGACATAGATATTCCATATCTATATATGTAGGTCTTCAGACAAAGGGTAAATTTGCATGTCTAGTTTGTGGTCCTAAGATAAAATCTCATTGCTCAAAAAGCTTAAGAAAGGAGGTGTTTGATGAGTATATGCATTCCCTCTCTAAGAATCACAGGTATAGAACAACCGAAAAAAATATTTTTAATGGGAAGAAGGAGACTATATTAAAACCACAGAGAATGACACCTCACCTTTGGAAGATTCAATACAATAGAAATCATCAAGTTGGTATGTATGGATCATCGTATATGAATTGTTATGTATTTTTATTTTTATTGTGAGTTGTTTACTGTAGTGTCTATGTTTTATTTTTATCGTGAGTTGTTTACCATAGTAAATACAAGGTTTTTTTAGCCAGGAAGGGAGCCCTATGTTCTTCCAATCCAATCTGAATAGGTGTTTTACTCGGAGGTTTTAGGTAAAGCGGGCTAGTCATTTGTTGTGAGACATGATCCAAGGGGAAGGCCGGTAAAGTATAACCTAGAAGATGGTAATGAAGAGGGTTGTCTGGAAGAAGAAGATGATGCTGAAGAGCATGATCAACATGAGTTAGATGATGATGATGATCCAGTAGAATATGTCCAAGAATTAGTTGAATCAAATGATGATGTAGCATACAATTTCCATGAAGATTATATCGACGATGACACGATGAGCGTAAATGACTTAGATAACGATGATGATATGGCCAATCCTTGCAATGTTGACTCTAGATATAATGATATAGATGATGAATTGGATGAAGAAGATGATGAAATATACTGAAAGGTAAATATTTAATTAGACCTATTCTTTTATCCTTTAAAAAAAAAAGAGTTACTAACATCATCATCATCACCATCATCTTACTCATCATCATCATGTTGATCATCATCGTCACTATCATCATCATCATCATCATCATCATCATCATCATCATCATTATAATCATTATCATCATCATCATCATCATCATAAAGAGCATCATCATCATCATCATCATTGTTACCCTCATCATTATCATCATAATCATCATAATAATCATCATTGTCATCATAATCATCACATCATCATGGCCCTCATCATCATCATCATAATCACAATCATCATCATCATCATCATAATCATCATCATCATAATCAACATAATGATCATCATAATCATCATCATCATCATCATTACAATCATCATTTTCATCATCTTCATCTTCATCGAGATCATCATCATCATCATCATGTTCATCATCATCATCTTCATGATGATGATGATCATCATCATCATCATCATCATCATCGTCATCTTCATCATCATTGTCTTCATCATCATCACCCTCATCATCATCGTCATCGTCATCGTCGCCGTCATCGTCGTCGTCATCTTCATCATCATCGTCCTCATGATGCTCATCATCATCGTCTTCATCATCACCATCATCATCGCCGTCGTCGTCTTCATCATCATCATCATCATCATCCTCATCGTCATCATCGTCTCCATCATCATCATCATCATTATAATCATCATCATCATAATAATCATAATCATCGTAATCATCGATATCATCATCATCTTCATCTTCATCCTCATCATCATTGTCATCTTCATCATCATCATCATCGTCATCGTCATCATCATCACCATTATCTTCATCATGTCGGTCATCATCGTCTTCATAATCATCATCATAATCATCATCATCATCATCATCATCACTATAGTCATCATAATCATCATCATCATTGTAATAATCATAATCATCGTAATCATCATCATCTTCATCTTCATCTTCATCTTCATCATCATCGTCGTCCTCATAATGTTCATCATCATCGTCGTCTTCATTTTAGTGAAAATTGGGTCATGGTGATCCAATGTGTCAAGCATCATCATCATCATCATCAACATCACCATCTTCATCATCAACATCATCAGCATCACCATCTTCATCATCATCATCTTCGTCTTCATCATCACCATCATCATCATCAATAACAACAACATCACCATCTTCATCATCATCATCTTCATCTTCATCATCATCGTCGCCGTCGTCATTGTCATGATCGGCATCATCATCATGATCATCAGCATCCTTTTTTTCATCATCTTCACCATCATCTTCATCATCATTGGCATATCTCCCTCTTAATAGAAGTCTCAACATGTGGTGAAAATTGCCTTACTTCAAAAGCAATATAAGAAAATCATACAATACCAAACAACTTGGATTTTCAATGCAATATCAAAGAACAACCTTGATAATTTAATTCCATACTATCTTCCACATCAAACTATAATCATCATACTATAACTACATACCCCAACTATAAGTTCATGACCATGAATTTTGATCTCCTTACTTTATGAAACTGTGAACAACCTCAATATCTAACAAATCAGGTTACTCATAAAAAATCAATACAATCAAGATCCAAGTCAACTTTAACATTACTCGATGTAAGTGGAAGGTATGAAATATGACTAGATAAGTAGTTATCCAATGTTTAAGCCATAGTTGTAATTGTTGAATGCATGATTTAAGGATTAAGGAGGATCAATTCACTTATGGACAAACAACATGGCACATTAGATGGGGAAGTACATGCATTAAATGATGGATAACAACATAAAGTTATAACACGACATTTGTTTTAAATATGGAATTGAATGATTGAGTTTCGATTTATGGCCCTTGTCAACTTAATAAAACACAAGAAACTTCAATAGTATGATCATTAGAGGAAATTTGAGGTCTAAAATGGGCCTTATAAGAAAATGCGCCAACAATAAATTTTGTGAGAAGGAATTCAAGAACCAATAGAATTTCAATAAAATGAGTCAACCATAATGGTTGAATTGACATATGTCATAAAAGAAAACTACTTTTTTGTTCGTATTTTCGACATATCTCCTTGTGTTTTTACTCAAATTTCAAGTGGAAGAGCTCATTGGATGCGAAATTTAATTCCACATCCAACGAGTACCCACACTGCATACTTTTGATGGACCCCACTACCCGAAAAACAAGAAATACTTGAAAAATGTGATGATGACATCATCATCACATTTTTTCAGGTATTTCTTGTTTTTGGGGTAGCGGGGTCCATCAAAATTATGCAGTGTGGGTACTCGTTGGATGTAGAATTAAATTTCGCATCCAACGAGCTCTCCCACTCAAAATTTGAGTAAAAACACAGGCCCTATATGTCGAAAATACGAACACAAAAAGTAGTTTTTTTCATTCTTCCTCCCAAATTAATAACTATTATTTTATTATTTTATTATTTTCCTTAGGAGGCCCATTTTAGACCCCGAATTTCCTCTAATGTTTATGACCTCTCGCACCTGCAACTTCTACAGCATTTTGTCCTTCCTTCGGACCTCCAACGAGTAAGAAAATAGAGGGAGATAGCTGTCAATTTGGAGAGATCCATTACGCTGGGTTCGAGTTCGAATGCAATAGGAACCTATGCATCAGTATTTCATCCATCCACAGTATCAGGGCCTCTGACAAGCAAGCAAATGGAGATAACTAGGGTGATTTGGAGTCCTCTCTAGCATTTTATCCATCCACAGTATCAAGACCTCCGAAGAGAAAGAAAAGGGAGATAAGCGGTTTGGAGGGAGCCAAGGGTTCAAATACGATTGCAAAGATGTTCCCTCATTAACACACTGTATTATTTTACTGCTTGATCTCTTCAGTACAATGATTTAACCATTCCCATTCAATGCATTGTTTTTACAGGTGACTCCCAGGTTTTATCCTTGCATTGAGTTTTCTGAACGAAAGGCTCACTATGAAGGGCTTGCGACTGGTAAGTCAGTTACCAACCTTTCATTCACTGCCCTGTATTGTTTCATTCACTACAACTGAAGGGTGTTATTTGGAATCACAGTGAAATTATGCCTCAGCCCCTTCCTTGTTGATGACCTCAGGATAAGTACCATAGGATGTTTTGATTCCACAAATGCAAAGCCGGATCTATCCAATATGATCGCAATAGTTGCTTTCTTATTAATATAAGTGGACCAATGGTTTACATTCCCATTGATATTAATTCAAATAGAGGCTTGCATATGTACATACATATTGTTGCTAAACAAGACAAAAACTCAGATACTAAAGTCTGGTTTGGATAACTAGAATAGCGTAGGTCTCAAGGTGGTATTCATTTTTCCCACAATTGCTTGGAGTAGATCTGAAAATGGCGTGCAATTATTCTAGCGGTGTGTCCTTGTTAACCTCCATAGTAATTATTTGAAAAACACACACCCAACACTGAGAGGGGGGTGGGGGTGAATCGGTGTTGGATACTTGTTAGTAATTAAAATTTAATACTCTCTTAGCACAGAGATTTACTTCTTTGTAAAACACTTAAAAGATCAAATAGATACCAACAACTGTAAATTTAAATATATTAAGGTATATGACAAATTTACATTTATGGTATGTGCTGCAACACAGACTGTAAAAACCAGCTATAACTAATAATGTATGAGGCTTCAACCTCTGTGTAAAGTTTCTAGCTTCAACTATGAGTGAAGTTTTAAGATGTTTCCTGAGTGTGTAAATAAGTTCCTCATTTTACCTTACCTCTCAGCCATAATGATAGTTCAAAGAGCCTTGTCTTCAACCCACATTATGAACTTGACCTATACTCTATACCCCAAGACAAGAACTCATATAAAAACTGACTTTACATCTCTAACCTTTGTCTGCTATAACTCGTCACTGCTCCTTTGTCTGCTTGTAAACTCGTACATGTTCCTCTCTTTCTATGCACTCGTCTATGTTCCTCGTTTGTTGTAAATTCATCTTTATTCCTCTATCCGTTGTAACCTATTCTCTACTCTTTTGAATGATATAAACTTGTATCCACAAAGACTAAAATTCATGTGTTTGTTCCTTATATCCACATCAAAATTCATACCAAATATTCACTTCCAGCTCTTCTATTTATATCAACAAAACTCTTCAATAGAAAATTAGAAGGCTAACTTAGAATCTTAAACACTTCTTGTTTTATTGGTCATTGTGTGACGTGTCCACTTAGGAGTCATTAAGATTACTTAATGAATTTACGATTCCATACTTCACGGGCTAGAGAACATTACTCTTGCATACTATCAAGGTGTTTTATACTTCACAAGCTCTTCCATAGGATTCCAAGCCTTCTTAAAAAGACTACACCAGTCAGCAAGACTAATGTCTTGTAGGAATTTCAACAATGCATCCATCTATAGGCATATACATTAATGGCTATGGTCATTTGCAAGCATATCCTTCATATTCTTGGCATTTCCTTTATTTGTTGCAGACATTTTGAATTAATGGTTGTGGACATAAACCTTTGACGAATGATCATGTATATTTTGAGTATGGCAGGATTTTTGCTGACTTCAACGATCAACAATGCTTCTTCATACAACAATGTTTCTTAACTTGTCAAGGACATAATATGTAGCCTACTGACATTTAAATTGATGCTACAGGTGTTTACTCATGAACTGCTTAACCAACTGGATGAGTTTCTCATTTTGACATCAATGCCAATAATATATAACTCCGAATGTCAACATTAGTCATTTGACAAGTCTAATAATATATTTTATGGTAGAACCCTCCAACATAAATATATGCTATGAACATGTGCCAGTATGGATATCCCTTTGCTGATCAGATCCCTCACTCATCTTTAGAAAACATGATTAGTATAGGAACCCTTATGCTGAAAATATAACATACCCCAGTACCTTTTGGTTTGATTCTACAAAGAACATTAAATTATTGAAATCCATTTGATTACCATATTTGCATCCATGTTTTATAGTAGCATCCATGTCTTGTTCTCATTGGAATGCCAAAAACAAATCATTTTCATATTCTTTCACATTAATACACAAATATGTTCATATAGTAGACTATCATGCCCAGATTGCTCCCTATTCCATATTTTATGCACTATTTCATATTTCCTGTAGAAAATAAGCATAAATAATAGGACAATTTGCAAGGCTGATATAGATGCAATAAACAGTAATAGCAAGGTCTTGTAAAATTGCGATAAAGAAGAATGATAACATTACCTTTGCATTGATAGTTTGGTCCACCTAAATCAACGACACCTGGAGCAAGTAAATAGCAAAGAGAAGCTCAACACACTTGTGCCCTAGCTTACCTGTAACATCCTTGATGATATTGCAACCTTGAAAGAAGGTAGTAAATACTATTTTGAAGTGTTGATCCACCTAGAGGAGATTATTTCAAGATATATTCTATGTAATAAAGATAACCTGATTGGAGAAGAATAACATGTATTGAGTCAACAAAATAAGAACAAAATAAAGGATATTCTTGTATAAACTGCACCCTTTCTGGAGGATCTCTTTGGATTCTTCTCCATGGCGATATCCTAGAACAATGACAAACATATGGTAATTTCATTGGTTAGGGTCTTAATTGAATGCATTGAGCATATGTAATAGGAATGAATGTGGCAATATCGTAGGTAACCAGTGACTTGGAATCCCCTCTTTCGTTTACTACTGACTCCTACATTTACGCACCTTCATAACGGTGTTCAATCAATACCCACCTTCAACACTTTTCAATTTCATTTATACAACCTTTAAGCTGCCCTTAAATGCTTATTTATTCTTGGCATGGGATACCCAGGGTCTGTTATTAGTGGCCAATAAAATCCCAACTGCCTTCAATTAATCCAAGCATAAGATATAATGTTTTTCCTGTATGAGAGTTTCTCTTATCCAACCCTTTAGTAAATGTATTAATGGCACAATAATTAGTGTTTTAATTGAGCCTTCGCCTGATATAGAGGATGGTTTCCAACTTGTTATTAGAAATCCAATTTAACACAAGGATATGGATGGAGCTAAATGTAATGGTTTTAGAGAAGATAATAAAATGAGATATTGGTTTGTCTCTTTAAAATGTATTTTGTATTATTATATGAATGTTGGATGATGCATAATGTTTACATAGTGAATGCCTACATACATGTCTACCGACAACATGCATATGTATTTGGAGGTCTTACTTTATACGAGCATAGAGAATGTTAGAATATGACAAGCCAATAGATTCTTGAGGGTTTTGACACTATTATAAAAGGGTGGATCTCAGCTCAATAGTGAAACTACGAGATCCACCAATACCACTAGTAATGTTATCGTGTGTTTCCTATGCCCATGTTTTCTTATGTGTGTTTAATAATCGTGTTCCCACCCTCCCTTTTATTTATAGTCCTTCATTTAAATCAATCATATTTTGATATGATTACTTTGACAATCTAATTTATTGTCACTAGATGTCTATACACTTGGATATCTTTCCATTTACAATATATCCCAATGTGTGGTGGCTCAAGGTACTGATTAATCATAATAATAGTCTTTGAATTAAATGGCACCTTATGTTCTCCATGCCCATGAAACTAAATGATAGAATATAATTTTCTGAAAGGTAATCCTACAATTCAACTCTGTCACTTGTTTCTACCACTCAATATGTTATTTCTCTAATCAATGGTAGGCCTAAACAAATCAACTTCCAAATTAGTGTACCTTTGTATTTTGAACTTATAACCCTAATACTATATTGGATTAGTCCATTTGACATAGATTAAGTTGGATGTCATTTTCTATTAAACCAAAAAAAATCATTGCTAAGAATAAATAAAGGTGATCAACAACTTCCTACGAGATTTTCTATGGTCTATGCTAAAGCTTGAGGTGCATGCACTTCTTGACTTGTATTGTCCCTTATACATTTACTTCCCATATTATTGGTTATATTGTCTATGATGGCCCTTACTAGTGCCCTGCCAAAGGGTTGTTACAATCCCTTTATGTCTCACTCTCAGCTCTAGTTATTCATGGAACTCTTATCATTTGACTTAATCTTAGATCTAGTTATAGATGACAGTATATCATTAGCAAAAAGGTAGTGAATGGTGTGTTGCTTGGTCTCAATTGAAGGCTGCAATTTTCACCCTAGGGTGAGGGGCTACATGTTTGATTTGCAATTTTTTTCTTAATATGGATGAAATTAGGCATGCTAGTGGAACACAACTAGGTGCCCATTTTCATTTTATAAACTCTAAGGATAGTATAAATGATGCATTTTCAAAATTTCTAGCTACTAAGAATACCCCTAAAAATATAGTGACCATCCCATTTGCAAGAGGTAGCATCCCAAAGAGATAAGAGATGGAAAAACGATTGTAGCTCGTCATAGGGATGTACTTTAATTCTAGGGCCTCAATAATAAGAGTAAGGAATCCATGCAAACTTGCTTCTTTGCTGACTATTGACTCTAAAATGAAAGGTTATGTCATTAAGAATTGACTCTTGATGAAATGACCGTTTCCTTAGTGGGTATAAATGATGGTAGATCCATTGGCCTTAGTGGGTTCCTTGTTATTTATACGAATCTACATGGGATTTTACTGGTCATGTTAATGCTCAAATCTCACACACATGTGGTATTTTTGCAATTCTCATATCGTAAATGTTGTAGGCAGACATGTATGCCTAACCCCAAGGGCCTCGTGGATTCGATCTTATGACCTCCTTCTGACTTTGGCATGGAAAGTCAAACCACTAGAATTATCCCTAGGGTTTTTGGCAGGTGCATTGGCTATAATGTTAGAATTATCTTACATGCAGATCCACTTAAAACTAGGAAACATGGTTTTAAGGCACCCATAAATGTCCATTTTCACACAAATTGCATTAGAGAGACACCTAGAACAATCCATATGACTGATATTAGGTGAAATTATGCCCATAATCATAATTTTACTATTTTTTATCCTTCATGTATCCCAAAATTCATCTTAGGGTAATTGTCATGACTATTTACAGTTAATTTAGCCCTAAAATATGCATGTGAATGAAGATTGAGGTTTTTTTCACGCCCAAACTTGTGCAAACGTGCACAAAACCTCTGCAACAAGCTAGCTTTCTATTGTAACTATGCACAGAATGTTGGTTCAGTCTACAAAACTGGCCCAGAATTCATATTCCATGCCAAGGTTTGAATTTTGGTCTTTTCCTCATTGTTATGCTGCCCATAATACACAAAAATCACCTTTGAATGCTCATGGCCTAAAAATGGCCTCGAAATTTACCCCCAAGATACACATTCAAATAGCTTTTATTTTGATTTCAACTCGGTTTTTCATTTTTTAAAGTAGTAGACAGGGGTTTGTAGAATTTTTTGTGTTGCATGGCATATAAAGAAAACATAAAAATTGGGACAAAAAAGGAAGAAAAACACAAATTGATCCATAAAGCAATGATGATTGTGAAGAAAAATTTAGAAATCAGAAACCTATGGATAAATAACTAGAAACATAGAATAATAGGTGGTGGCCCAAGCACAGAAAATTAAAAATTCTTGGCATAATTGGGAAACAAAAATTTTACAACGTAGACCTCCACAGTGCTAGGGTCAACCTTAGGGTTAGGGTTTTGGGGAAGTGCTAAGGACTTAGAATAGGTTAGATTCTTTGAGTCACTATCCTCTTCGATGTTGTTATGTGATACCCTTGAGAATATGCAATGGTTTATTACTTCATCCCTACAAGCAAAAATTGGTTTCAAGAAAACTTCCTCCACCTCCTTTGAGTAATCCACAAATTCCTCTTCCTCCATCCTAGCCTCCTATGATTATCACCTCATAAACCATCTTTCTAACCAAAACATGTATAACAATATAAAATTGAGAGATCATTATATTGACTATATATTATTTTCAATATCATGAAACAAGAAGAAATATGTATGTGTAACTAAATGCTAAAAAAGGATTTAAAATGCCAATATAGTTGGAAAGATTGCATTGAATGATGTCACGCATTGGTTAATTTTAGAAGATAATGTTGCAACGCAAAGTTGTGACAATGCCTTGGTTGGTGATTGGTTGATGGATCCTCATGATATATTGGTGTATTTATCTTGCTATGCTCTCTTTTTAGCAATATTGAAATGCTTGAATATCTTTCCTTAGAATTCATCTAACACTTAGTGCTTTCATGGAATGGGAACCAATCAACTTAGGGTTTCCCTAAGTTTTAAAGAGTTAATAATTTCTCCTTGATTAAGTATTTCCTATGCAATGTTTAACAGTATCGTTATTGATATGGTTATGTCAATTTGATGCCTCCGAGCTAGAACACTAGGAGATGATGGTGAACTTCACTCATATGTCATTTGCTCATGACACGTTGATCATCTTCTCATGGAGTTCCCTAGCATTTTTTGTTTTATTTGGCATCTTGATGACATGGATTATCATTTTTTTATGAAGCACTAGGCTTATTGCATGTTAATGATGGTATTTGGAATTTGGAGGCTTTTCTATTGTGGTGCTCTAGCTCATTGGATGTGGTTCACACTTATGGATGGCTTTTGTACTACATGCTAGTTTAGTGGGTTATACCTTAAACAGAATGGAACCTTGGTACACAAGTTATTACTTTGTTGATCTTTGTCATTTAGGCCCCATTGACTTTTCTTAATGTCTCCAATTACAAAATCCTAGCGAATTGGCCAAGAGGATTAAGTGGTTAGTTTCCTTTATTATTATTTTTTTGTTTGTCTTAGTGCTATTTTTTTCATTCTCTTGACTAGGATCAATATATAACACATTAATAATGTGTTCTTGATTGAAAAACTCTAATGTATAATTGGGATAATTAGCTAACACTATGGATGGGAGAAGTGGACTAAGAATACAATTCTCCTATGGTCCTTTTTGTTTTATCATTTGAGCATTTTTGTCGTGTTTTAATGGGTTTTGCCAATTATTTGAGAGGTAGAAAAATGAAAAACGACTCTCTTCCCCAACCCCCTCTGTGTTCCTAAACAGATAAATCACTCTCAAAACAACAAAGGAAAGGGGAAACATGAATTGAATTGGAATGAAAGGTCACACCAGTACATGGCCCAGCTTGGGAGGGCCACCACAGTCTATGACTAGCTTGTGGATGTCTATTACACTAAAATCTTGTCCTCTTAATCCATGTGTTAACCCTATTCCTACTCCCAAAATTTCTCTGTGCTAAAGTTGATTGATATTGAGGTTTTTTCTACCTTTTTCACCTCTTTAGGAAAGCTGACACTTTTTTCCTTCATCGTAGGTGTGCCGATGGTGATTTTTGCCTTCATGCTAGGTGTACCACTGTCGGCGCTCTGTCGCCCACTACTAGGTGCACTGACAGTTCTCTTTCCCTTCACGGAAGGTGCGTCGGTGGCATTTTGAGGGTAAAAAATGGAGATTCAAGACCCTTCTCGAAGGTGGATGAGGTGGAGGTATATCCCTATCATTTAGGTGAGGTGTCATTCGGTTCCTAACCTATGGGGAAGATCCCTTAGACTCCTCCTCCTAATACTCAACCTACTCTATCCCTTTAGCCTTATAAATTAAACCCTCTCTCCATTTGAAAGAGAGGAAGGACTATGGTACTATTATGCTGGTGGAATTTCTAGGTGATCCCTATCATCCTTTGGGAGGATGTTATGTTTGTTTGGAGTCTTGGCTTGGATTGTTGGATGGAAGATTGCAGCGTTAAGGCTAGGTTGTGATGGTCTCTCCTATGTAATTCTATGTATCTCCTTGATTACATTAATACAAATATCTTTCCATAAATATTATTGTGTTAATAATGTTTAGATATTTCTTCCTTAACTGTTAGCTTGGATCAATTCATGTTTAGATACACATATACTATTTGCTTGTTTCCACTTTCTTTACATGGTTTTGCAGCTATAGATCTGGAGGCTCTAGAGCTTAGATCAACAAACAGAGAAGAGGATTCGCATATTGCAAGTATGTGCTCTATCTGTTAAACTTGCATTTCCATTTGATCTAGGAAAGTAGATTTTATTGTGTACTTGATTTGTTATAGATCCACTTGGACTAGGGAGATCTAGCTTGAGTCCACTTGAGTAGATTATCCGATAACAAATTTGGCGACCATACTAGGGAGCTTGCATAGATTTGATTTCTTTTGTTTTTGATTTCATATATGTTTATCAATCCTTTTTCTAACCTCTAGAAACCCTCCCTCCTTCATATTTTTCCTTTGAAGAGTGGCATGCATCCTCTTTATGCTCTTTGGATCACTATCAAGCCTTCTTCCCTTCTCCCATAGGAAATATGGCTTTTACCTTCTGTTTCTCCATCAGCGCACCTAGGTTGTGTAGACAAAGCGCCGTTGATATTATTTTTTAGTTTCATAAGTTTTGTCTCCACCAATGCTCTTTTCCTTAAGAGACAGTGCACCATAGGTGCTTTTCTGGAGTGTAGTAGGTGCACCACGATGCTCTGGTGTAGTGTAGCAGATGCATCATAGGCACTCTTGTGCAATATACTAGGTGCACCATCGACACTTTGGTGTAGTGTTGTAAGTGCGCTTACCCCCTCACAGGCGCTCTGGTGCAGTATAGGCAAATGGACCACCCTTTGATACTCAATTTTTATCTTGATTTCCCTTATTTTTTGGGTTTTGGTTTGATGGGTTGTGTTTTTTAGACTACATATGATAGTCATATACCCCCTAGACCCATCATTATCTCTGTTTGGAGTTGTTTTTGTTGATTTCAGGATGCTTTACTAGTCAAGTGAATGATTTGGTTGTGGTAGGAAATTTCAATCCTCCATCTATTAGCTCTTCCTTGCCATTCCTTATCACATTTATAGACCTCTTTAGATTTGTTTGGTTCTCATATATGATCTCCAAACCCTTCCCCCCCTCAGTCATTGAGTTTTGGTTGCATTTTGGTTCTTTTGGAGCAATTCTTGATTGTTTTGGAGTTGTTTGGGTGCTTGTCATATTCCTTTTGATTTCTAAATAAATGGAGTGTTGTAGATACTCTCTCTTTTTCTGTTTGTAGATATGAAAAGAGAATTATCCTTTTCTTTATTGTTGAGATTCATTTTTTTTAAGATAAAACTAAATCAAAAGAGAAAAAAAAAATAACAAGGAGTGTGTATGAATCCATAGGTATTTTCAAGAATTGTGATTGATGTTAATATTTGAAGCTTCATAGCTGCCTTTGATTAGAACTTGGTTTTCTTAGATCTCTGATTTTTGTCTTCTTTAACATAAAAATCTTTCCCTACCTTAGGTAGTTTTCATCGAAAGAGAAATGTGCATTTTCATGTAGCTAGGATTTGCATTCTTTTTACATTTCATGTCTACACCTCATGCATCCACTTAACCGCTCAAGATAAAATTAACGCTATTTTAGGTTTAAAATCATTTAGTAAATGTTTGTAAGTTAGTGACGTGTTCTGGTGTCTTTAAGCGTGACAGTTGTTGTTTATTTCCTGCACTACATCCCGGGGTTTGAATTCCTCCATGTACCATTGGTATATCAAAAGGTACTTCATGTACTCGAATGTATATCAGAGGGCCCCTTTCGAACAGTTTTGCATTACACAGCACCACTACGGATTTAAGCTCCCCCATACCTAGTGTATATTGGGAGACCCTCTTAGGATTCCTGTGACCAACTAAGTTAAACTTTTGGCCATCTTAGCATCACAGAGTTGTAAATCCTTGATAATCCTATGAGAGTCCTGACTTTTGTTCTATTACTATTCACAAGTTTTCTTGTGGATTTTAGACTTGAGTAGTGTTTGATCTTGTGTGGTATTTCAGAAATTCTTAGAGAGTTTATATATGGGAGAATTTCTCGAGACCACCAGTCAAGAGAACCCTTTCCAAGGTATGTCTTTTGCTTCTCCCCCTTGTGGAGCTGTTGGTCCTCCCTTCATGGCCACTTTGAACCTTCCTGGATTGACTATAGGATTACCTGTATGGTTATTCTCCAATCCTATCATACCAAATGCATCCTTTGTGTCGGATCCTGGTCCGTTACCGCGTGATCGTCAACCTCATGTTAATCCTTCTCCTTCTTCGTCAAATGTTGAATTGAATTCTCTTTCTTCCTCTTCACCTGTTGAAAACTTAAATGTTAGTAACCAAGAGGCTAAGTAGAAGATGAAAAGGAAGGCTAAGAAGAAGAACACTAAGCAGAAGTTCATAGCTCCAACCTCTAATTGTCATGTTGGAAGCTCACCAGCCACTGATCATCATGTTGGGGGTATTAATGTACCTATTTTCGACTCGCGTAAACCTAAGTTCTCTTGTAGACTTTGCAAGGGTGATCACCTTCTCAAGGACTATCTTGTTCTTTCACTTGTTTCATAAGTGTGGTCTAAACATCCTGTGTCATCAATCTCTAAACATCATGTTGATGATGCCCCATCAACCAGTGACTCCTTGGTTAAGAATCAAAAAGGAAAGGTTAGGTATCCTTGCTTTCTATGTAAGGATATGCATTACACTTACCTTTGTCCTCGCATGGATGAAGCTTCAAAGTTGTTGGAAGATATTACTGTTCCTCAGTAACAGCTTCTATTCGGTTATCGTAAGTTTTCCCTTGAAATCCCATTGGTTGAGCAAGTGGTCGATCCAAATCCATCCTTGGTTGATCCCACTCTTCCATTGAAGAGTGAAGTTGAAGTGGTCGATCAAATTGTACCCTTGGTTGGTCCCACTCTTCCTTTGGAAAGTGAAGTTAAAGTGGTCAATTCAATGTCATCACCACCCGATCCCACTCTTTCATCAGAGAGTGTTGAGACTAAAGTAGTCCCTTCAACACAGTCTCTGTCTTGTCCCTCTCTTCTAATCGAGAGTGAAAACCATCCTGCTAAAGTTTTCGTAGTTAGTTCTGATTGTTCTATGCAAGAATAAGTTTTGTCTCTTTCAACAGAACCCTCTCCAAGTAGTGAGGTTATTTCCTTTGAGTGGAGTAACCTAACAGTATCTCATCTTCATTTGAGTGTTCCTTTCCAGATAGTTGTGTGAGTTGCTTCTAAGATCATACTCTGCACTATTGTTGACGAAGGGGCTTCTGTTAGTATTCTATCCTCTACTGTTTGGCAAGCCATAGGTTCTCCTTTGCTTGTGCTAGCTACTGATCAGATACTAGATTTTAATCGAAGACCTAAAGTTCCTTTAGGGATCCTTCCTTAGTTTCCTATCACTTTGGAAGGAAAAAATGTCTGTATCAATGTTATGGTAGTCCAAGGTCCCTTAGATTTCAATCTTCTCCTTGGACGTGATTATGTTTACACCATGAAATTTGTAGTGTCCACACTCTTTCGAGTGATGTATTTTCCCCATGATGGGAAGATTGTGACCATTGATCAATTTTCCTTTGTTAAACCCGATCATCATATGACTCCTAGTCATCAGACCTCCTTGAATGTCCCATGTGTTCTTGTGGTTCCTTCCTCTTCTAGTTAGCTTCTTCCCGTCATAAGTAAAATGGGGGGCATGTCTCCATCCTATGGACATCATACTTGAGTTAAGTCACTATATTCTTATGTAAGGGGGAAACCCACCAAACTCTAGACATCATGTTGGCTTAGAACTGTTTATGAGCATAGTTCCATTTCTGTGTCAAGCTTGTTAAAAAATGATACAGGTTTGCGAGCATGGTTCTTTTTCTGAGTCAAGCTCGTTTAAAATGAAACAGGTTTGCGAGCATAGTTCCCATTCTATATCAAACTCGTTAAAAAATGAAACAAATGCCTGTGAGCATAGTTCCCATTATGTGTCAAGCTTGCTAAAAAATGAAACGGATGTCCCTAAGCATAGTTACTCTCTGTTTCAAGCTTGTGTAAAAATGAAACAGGTCCCCACAAGCATAGTTATTTTCTATTTCAAGCTTGTGTAAAAATGAAATAAGTCCCCTTGAGCAGTGTTTATTCTTGGTTTCAAGCACATTAAAAAATAAAACTGACCTTGAGCACAGTTCCTTTTCCATGTCAAGCTCGTTAAAAAATGAAACAAATTCTTCCATTGTGTTAAGACTCAATATTTGAACCTTCATTTCATCTGCTTGTAAATCAATCAAAACGAAGCTTGGGGGGGCATGTACCCTGCCTCTTTATATTATATTTGGCTTCTTGACATTTATACTGGGGGAAAGTACCAACCACTGGACATCATGTTGGGAAATCACCAATAAATGGGAGCCATTTTGAGCATACTTTCTTTCATTTTTGAACTCATTAAACCATGAAATGAACCTTTGAGCATAGTTTTTTTCTCTGTTCCAAGCTCGTTAAAAATGAACCATTGAGCATTCTTTCAACTAATCTTTAAGGTCGTTAAAAATGGTAAGATGGTGTTGAGCCTAATTTTCATTTTTAGTGCTCTTGTTAAAACATGAAAACTGGTCTGAGATTACTTTATCGCTTTTTCGTGCTCTCGATTCAAACATGAAAAAGGTTTCAAGTGCCTTTTATACCTTTGTCATGCTCATTAAAAACATAGTGAAGAGGTATCGAGTATAATTTTACTGTTTTTTAGACTCGTTAAAATTGGATTATGAAAAAATAACTCGATAACGGAGTTATATTTAAGCTCTTTTCAGTCTCCTTAAAAACACAAAAAATATTTCCAAGCGAACTTGTTATGTTCACGATTGTAAAAGTATCATAATGATCGACTAGTCGGTGGTAGGTTCTCTTTTTCAAACTAACTAGGCCTATTTACAAAAAATACCTTTTCGAGTTTCCTTTTTTCTTCATTCAGACTCTCTAAATATGAACGATATTGAGTTTTCTTTCATTGGACTCATAAAATAAAACGATGGAAGACCCTATCTGGGAACGAACGCCTCCTTTCTCAGGTTCATAAAACATGTGAGAATGGACTCATCACTTGATGAGCTAAAACGAGTGTTTATTACCATCTTTGAACTCGTAAAAATGAAAAGAGGGACTCATCAATCATGGTGGGGAAACTAAGGAAAGAGTTTGTATTTTGTTATCGCAGTACATAGTCACTCTTGAACATGGCACTCACTCGCATATGCACTTCAGTATTTGGGTAATCCATTTGTCTTTGAGTCCTACTAATTCCTAGAGTCTTCTTACTCCTTTGAGTTGTCCGAGAATACTCTCACCATCAGTTGCATTGGGGGATTGTTATCATTCTCGTGTCTATACTACTAAGTCATGCCATGCCCATGTTCAAGAGAAATTTGGTCACCTGTTCATTGTCTGTAGTCAATTTACCTTCTATCATGTTGGTCATCCCTGAGTCAGTATCGTACATCACTTTGTTGTCTGGTTTACTCCAAAACATCTTTGATCATGTTTCATGTCGATGATGGAACATTCATCATGGCCCTCCTTCGACAAGTCTATTCCTGTCGAAGTCAGCTCCTTGTCCAGGAATTGGACTTAGAAACTAAGACAAGTACCTTGGGCCTACATGGCTTAATGGAAGGTTACCTCACTTTCAACATGAGTTTACATCATTGGATCTTGATTGAAATATCTCATCGAGTGTTCTACTCCAATTCATTTATTCAAATTCGATGGTATGTACTGAGATACCTTGGGAATGATTGGCATCAACGGTGATTTCCCTTGCACTTGTTAACAGTTTACATCATTGACTGGTAATCAAGTGGTTTCTACCATGTTCGACGTCAAGACATTGTAATCACATGGTTAGATTCATATCGTTGTGGGTTCGTCTTGAAGACCCTGGGTTGTCATATTTCTCTCCTAGGTTGCGATGAATTTTTTTTTGAGTCATATTACACGGATCCACTTTGTATTGGTCGTGGTTGTTTTATCATCTCATCATGGATCTACGCTTGTGTCTAGTAGCCATGATTGTGTTCAATCGGTCTTTACTACCATGGATCTGCATTATATTGGTTGTCATCCATGTTATGATTTATATGATATTTGAGTCAGTGGTACTGCAGCAGCTTCCATCCAACATCCTTGCCTTAGATTTCTTCACTTCGCAAAGCATTCACCTATCAAATTCCTCTAACTTCATGCTTTGGGGGGCATTCTGTTACACCGAAATCGTGTCCTCTTGATTCATGTGTTAACCCTATGCCTAATCCCCAAATTTCTCTGTGCTAAAGTTGATTGATATTGAGGTTTTTCTTTGCCTTTTTCCCCTCTTTAGGAATTATAGTGGTTTTCCCCTTCATCCTAGTTGCGTCGATGGTGCTTTTTCCCTTCATTCTAGGTGCACCACTGTCGGCGCTCTATCTCCCACTGCTAGGTGCACTGACGGTGCTCTTTCCCTTCATGGAAGGTGCACTGGTGGTGTTTTGAGGGTAAAAAACGGAGATTTGAGACCCTTCTCAAAGGTGGATGAGGTGGAGGTCTATCTCTATCATTGACGTGAGGTGGAATTCAGTTCCTAACCTATGGGGAAGATCCCTTAGACTCCTCCTTTTAATCCTCAACCTAGTTTATCCCTTTAGCCTTATAAGTTAAACCCTCTCTCCATTTGGAAGAGAGGAAGGACTATGGTACTATTATGCTGGTGGAATTTCTAGGTGATCCCTATCATCCTTTGGGAGCCTATTATATTGATTTGGAGGCTTGGGTTGGATTGTTGGATGGAATATTGCAACATTAAGGCTAGGTTGTGATGTTCTCTCCTATGTAATTCTATGTATCTCCTTAATTACATTAATGCAAATCTCTTTCCATAAATATTATTGTGTTAATAATGTTTATAGATTTCTTCCTTAATTGTTAGCTTAGATCAATTCATGTTTAGATACACATGTACTGTTTGCTTGTTTCCACTTACTTTACAAGATTTTCCAGCTGTAGATATGAAGGCTCTGGAGCCTGGATCAACAAAGAGAGAAGAGGATCTGCATATTGCAAGTAAGTGATCTATTTGTTAAACTTGCATTTCCATTTGATCTAGAAAATTAGATTTTATTGTGTACTTGATTTTTTCTAGATCCACTTGGACTAGGGAGATATGGCTTGAGTCCGCTTGAGTATATTTATCTGATAACAATGTCATCACAATCCATGACCAGTCCTAGATAGCTTATACATTCACCACCCATCCCTTAGAGGGCTTAAACAATAATGCCCAGCTTCTAAACGGTATATACAGTGATAGCCCATCCTGTGAGGATCATACACGGCCATGTCCCAGCTACAAATAGGTCACAAACCAGGTATAGATGCCCCCAGAATTTGTAGAAACCTTAAAATAGGCCCTAAAAATCCCTAAAACAAACCTTCTACCAACAGTCCAACGGTTTCCTTTTCTTACCCTCGACACCCTTTATATGGACTTAAAACAGAGGAGTGGCCAGGAAAATGAATAATAGAGCCAATGTAGACTGGAGAACTGACCTAGAAGTTGTGTGATCAGGTTCGTGTAGTAATAGAAGCTCTCAAAATGTGAACTCATCGATAGAGGTTGGAGAAAGTAATGCATTTCATCGAATATCCGACATATATGCTATACTACCGACATATTAAATTCGTTTATATAACTTTATCCATGTCTACAGGGAGCATAATATTAGTGCAGACTGTTTATCCAAGGAAGCATTGAATATGAAGGTTGGCCTCCTCTCTTTCTAGTAACTTTTTGTTGGCCTCTTTCTCCTTCCTGTCTCGACCTGCGGTTCAACAATACCATAATACCAACAATAAACCACAAGTCATTGGCCCATGTAGAAAGGAGCAAGTCAACAAAGTCGACTTGAACGAAGACCGACTTAGTCGATCGACCGACTAAGTCGATAGGCTGACTTAGTCGATCAGCCGACTAAGTCAGTCGGTCGACTAAACTAGAAGATTAAGTCAGCTAACTAAAAGTCGTGTCGGTTCACCGAACCGACAGGTAGTTATTTTGTAACTGTTTGTAAATTTTATATATTAGGTTGTTGAGCCAAACGAGAACTCAGTTCAGTTCTCTGCCTTGTATGAACTCATTGCATTAATATAATTTGTTTTCCTATCTGTTCTTGTCTCTTGTCTCTGATTTATAGATATATATGTTTTAGTATGTATTATTGGTAACCTTATGTGATCTGTGAGATTACAACATTGGTTCCATTGCCAGTAGTACATGTCTGACATATATGCTCACATATGATACCAGAACAGGAGATTAAGGACTGGTGGGACCGTAAAATTGTGAACTACTTGCAAAATTACACAAGAAGGAACAGATTAACAGTCGTTGAAGCCAAAGCAAGATTTTTCATAGAGACACATGAAAAATTTGTCAAATCAGTGCCACAAATTTTGAAGCAACTTCTGGATGAGAAAGCCGTACGTGACTAAAGAAAAACAGTTGCTCGAAAAACTGATCTGAGGAGGCCGAACAAATTTGTCGGAGTGGTTTGAGAAAATCGCCGACGACTTTTGTGAGGAGCAAGCAGTCGAAGACAGAATTTCTGTGGAAACTGTCAAAGAAAAATTTTACACAAATTTCACCGAACAATTTTTGTGTTCCCTACTGACCTTGCTGTTCAAATTCTTGATCGAGAAAGGAGCAGGACACATCGTTGAACCTCATCCACTGCTGTGCGAACAACCATCAAACACTACCTGGGCGGAGAAGCAGAGGAAGTGGGAGAAATTCATTGCAGAAAGGGAGTGGGAATACTTCCTGAGCAAATAAATCGAACTATCCGAGATTTTTAAAAGTGTTGGGTAGGCTATGGGGGGGTAGCTAGTCATGTGTCGGAGGTAGATTATAGTGGATCATAGCCATCCTAAACCGGATAACCGTCACCAGTAATGAAAAGTCGACCGAAGAGGACCTCAAGGAAATAGTATGGTACGAAAGTATGTCAGACATTTAGAAACAAGAAAGGGACGAAAGACAGCAAATAAGGGAAGCAAGACGTGAAAGAGCCGCAGGGCTGCACAGTGGACAAAACCTTAGGTAGAACGACCATGAAGAGAATCCACCAGAGTCGGGTCATGACCAACAGGAAGAGGGCGTAGAGTAAGAGGTATCCCCTAAGGAGGAAGAAGTGTGGATAGAGCAGCCAGAATCTCTCCAAAGAACAGCTCCCAACGATGGGATAACCCTTTCCCCAACAAATCCGCATACTAGAATACAGACTATTGTCGAAGATGACCTCCGACTACGAGCTGGTGACTTCAGTATATGGAGCCGACTAGGCAATGAAATGTACACGGGTCGACACCTTATTACCTTATTATACGTCGACCGCTCGAAGGAAACTGGGTGACGTTTCAGGTGGCACCCTCCCTCCGGAGCATCCACTTGCTCTTACCAACACATGAAGGAGCCCCCCCCCCCCCCCCCCCCGCCAAGTACAGCTTTAGAAGAAATCGAACAAGCAAACCTGTGAACACAAAGTTGCAGTGGACCCTCGACAGCCGAAGTCGACATCAACCGAATGCAAGTCAACGATGACTCGATTACCGACGGGAGCTCAATATCTGTCGACCAAAATTCCGCAAGCCCGACTACATCAATAACCCCACCACTTTCACCACCACCCACACCTCCACCTCCACCAACTTTTGAGAGCAGTGAAAGTGATTCAAACATGGGTCATGAATCGGCTCACATTCCTCTCTACGAGGGAGATGAAGACCCCAGACGACATTGGTTCATCTGCGAGTCGACTTGGGAAGCAAACCAGGTAACAGATGAATACCGAAAAATGGCACAGTTCACCGGAGCCTTAAGGAAAAGGGACTTGACATGGTACATGACCTTTTCGGAAAGGAAACCCAGAGCGACGAAAGCCGAGATTAAGGCGCAGTTCTTATCATTCTTCAAAACCCCAGATGCCAAGCACCTGGCCGCCAAAAAGCTTAAAACGACGTCACAAAAGCCAGGGGAGACAGTCCACGACTACGACAAACGTTGGAAGGACCTACTAAGCCAGCTATATTACGTTATTGATGAACAGTTACTAATTCAATGGTTCCTTGCAGGATTATCGTAGAAAGTACGCCGACATATCAGTCTGGAGACGTTCAAAACGTCTGAAGACGCGTTAACAAAAGCTCTGCAGGTCGAGATGGATGAAGACATACATGCTTACCCAACGGACCACGGATTAGAGGAACAACTCAAGAACGTGCAGAAGTATTTGAAGGAACTAACCCTCAAGAATCAGGAAATCTGGTGTACCAACTGCTCGACGGTCGATCATTCGAAAGATAATTGTCGACACGAATATAGCCGACAAGACGTCCGCTTTGTACAAACCAAATCATTTTGCGAAATTTTCCAGGAACATGGAGATCATTCTACAAAAGATTGTCCGTTTAACATGAAGAACGGAAAGGCTTCCTGGTGCGCCATCTATGAGACCAAAAGTCACAACACGGCCGACTGTCAGTTAAACCTGAAGAACCGACAGAACTATCAGGTGGTCTACCAAACGAATGCAGTAGCGTAAAACAACGAGCAAAACAATACAAACAACCAGAATGGACAAAGATACGACGGCCGATGATATGAGCACCGGTATGACAACCGACGTCAGGGTTATGGAGGAAGAGGTCGATTCCCTGGGAATCGCGACATACGAACGCGTCGACCCACCCAGTGCTTCACATGCTACAAAGAAGGTCACCGGTACGCAGATTGTCTGTACAAGGATAGAACTAATCTTAAATTCTGTACACACTGTGGAGTAGGCGATCACTCATTGGAGGATTGTCCTACTATGTTAGAAAAAATCAATACAAAAAAAAATGTTAATGTCTTGTCTTGTGTACAAAATCATGATGTAATAACTACTAAAAATTTACATATTGTCACTCGACAAGGCACAAAAATAGGGCCTAATAACCCTCAAATTACTAAGATCAAAGACACAAATGTTTATCCCGACCCTATAAAGCAAAAACACACATATCAAGAAGC
Source organism: Pseudotsuga menziesii (assembly GCA_001517045.1). Taxonomy (NCBI): domain Eukaryota; kingdom Viridiplantae; phylum Streptophyta; class Pinopsida; order Pinales; family Pinaceae; genus Pseudotsuga; species Pseudotsuga menziesii. The sequence goes on from LPNX010232813.1 coordinate 56,109, forward strand.
CACCCACATATTTCACGACATTGTACAACAAAAAGACCTCGTTAGCAGTCGACCTAACACAATACAAAAATTAATCTATCTCACTCAAACAGACAAATATGTAGCCCAGTTCATTGATTTATTGCATCAAATAAAAAGTACTAACCCCGAAAAACAAACTAAGAACATATGCAGCCTAAACCAAAAAGACAAAAATGATGTCGACCCACTTGTCGACCTGGAAATCGAAGGGTACCACGTCTGACAAGTAGTGCTTAACTTCAGGTCTTAGGTAAATATCATGACCCGGGATACATGGAAACAAATGGGAAGACCTCGACTCTACGAGTCAGTTATTTACCTAAAACTCGCTGACCAAGGCCTCATTGAACCCATTGGGGTTTGGAAAAACGTCGACACGACCATTAAAGGAATTTCGACCAAGGTTGATTTTGAAATTATTGACCCAAAAGAAGGATCTAGTTCATTCCCCGTGCTAGTCGGTCGACCTTGGGGACGGAAGATGAAAGCCTCCATATCCTTAGACAAGGGACGAATCAAGCTAAAAGGAAATGGTCAAAAAGTCATTGTACCCATTCATCCATCCCAAGGAGAACCTTGGATAGAACCTATTGATGAGGAAGTCGATGTCAGAAAACTTTGCCAGATCCACAACAATACGGACTACACAGAGCCGAACATCCATGGAGAACTTTACTTAGGTAACCAAGACTCAATTGGTTATAACTCAGATGTTGAACTGTATGACTGGGAGATGGAAAATTATGAAACACAAGCAAGAGGGTGCTGGAATATTCAAAAAGTACAGAAAAAACCCACTCGACAGTGCTTCATAGTATCCATTATCTCCAAAATCTTTGAAAAGAAATTAAGGGAACGCCCTACCTTACAACCAACCAACTTAAACACTACACAACTACCCAGGTATTAGGAGAGGGAATCCCCAGTCATGCACATTGAACAAGTATCTAAAAATATTGGAGAACATGGTCGACTTCAAAGCTTAGTAGAAACGTTTACAGGTCAAGCAGCTAGATGGTGGGATACCCATCAGACAAAACTACAGACCTGGACAACTGCTTCGACTTTATTTGTCGAACGGTTTGGTGGAAAAAAGTTAACCGAAGAAGCCCAAATCCCTATCTTTACCCAAGGTCAAAACCCAGAAGAACACATTAAGACTTGTGAAATGGAGTGGAGAAGACTTGGCTACAAAGACAAGCGAGCTTGGCCCCATTTGTTCCCTTCAACCCTAGACGAATTACTCAATAAATGGTATAAGATGGAGGAAGCTAGAGGAGAAACCTTCTTTTGGCATGAACTCAAGGAAAATTTTATCAAAGACTTCCAGTTCATACCTCAAAATAAAAAAATGGCTGAGACAGCATAGCAAATCAAACAATTTCTCCAACCGACCGAAAAGCAACCCTCCCAGAACCACCGACAGATCAAGGACTGTAACAATATACAAACCGAATCCAGACCACAGATGACCCGTTTGCACTTATAAAATGAACACACAGAAGGCAAGAGCTTTAGATGGAAAATCGAGGTAAGTTTACAACCCACTTCCGGCAAACCCATCACCCCCAACCATTCCCCCACTCCATCACCACCACCGCCATCATCTCCACCCCCGCCATCATCATCCCCACCACCTCTGCCACCCCCTGATTCCCAACCAGATCTATCCCAACCAACTACATCCTCACAACCAGAAGCAACCATACCAACCACCCAGCCAGACAAACCAGCGACTTCCATTCCACAAACTACAAGCAACCCTTCAACTGTTGTAGGTACCCATGAAAAAGAAACAAAAAAACAAAAGAATAAGAAAGAGCATCATCCTTCCAGACTTCGAATCAACTTAAAGGATGCAAGCTCATTGACCAACACAGAATTCGACCAACTCCTCAAGACTTTGGCCAAGGAAGCAAAGACAAGGACTGAACGAAAAACCAAAGAGCTCACAAACAAAAATACAGAACAGGTCGAGTTTCTCGACAAGTGCAGGACCCTAGCTCAGTCCGTCATTCCAGGACCTGTCGAAGTTGACACAGATAATCCGCTTGAACGAGCATATCATCTTTTCGAGAGCATCGTGTCGACCATCCAGGCACATCTCCAAGAAACGAAAGAAGAACAGAAGGAAGAGACTGCCCGACTACTACTGGCACAGCACACTACCTTTTCAGAGGCATACAAAGTGCTACAAGACCATATGGAGGAGTCTGTCATCACCGAATAAGTCTTAAGAGATTGGCCTACTCACTATGGGCAGGTCTATCAGTAGACACGATAGACTCGTCAAGGCATTCAGGTTTTGGAGGGCAGGAAGATGACAGAGGAAGCACTCAGGAAGACAATAGAAGAACAAATAGTGATGGAGACCAACAAGCTGCAGAAGCTAGAATAGGAAGCACATCAGTGGGTGCAACAAGCTCTTCCAAACTTAGAGAAAGTCGACATCATCTGCCCACAGATGAAAAGACTCATCGACACAGCCGAAGAACAGAACCAGATCCTGGGTCCCAACATGGAGAAAATCATGGAAGTCCCACTCTCTGAAAAGATGTCGGTCCTATCAAGCTTAACTACATTAACGATCAACATCCAGAAAGCTTTGCAAAGTTGGACAGATTTTCAGCATCACCTTGCCATCACAGCTCCGGCCATTGTCGAGATTTGCATCCAGAAAAGACCAACCATCCGTCTGCACAGTCCACAACAATAGCATTCGACAAACATCATTTTGTACCTCCCTGTTTCTTTGGGACGAAGAAACATTTTGTTTGTGGGGGAGATGTAGAAAGGAGCAAGTCGACAAAGTCGACTTGAATGAAGACCGACTTAGTCGATCGACTGACTAAGTCAATAGGCCGACACGATCAGCCGACTAAACTAGAAGATTAAGTCGGCTAACTAAAATTCGTGTCGGTTCATCGAACCGATAGGTAGTTATTTTGTAACTGTTTGTAAATTGTATATATTAGGCTATTGAGCCAAACGAGAACTCAGTTCAGTTCTCTGCCTTGTATGAACTCATTGCATTAATATAATCTGTTTTCCTATCTGTTCTTGTCTCATGTCTCTGATTTATAGATATATATGTTTTAGTATGTATTATTGGTAACCTTATGTGATCTGTGAGATTACAGCCCGACAGAGTAACTCTGTCAACAACACCTACAAGGCATGTGTGCTCTCACCTAAGATATCTAATGGGTAACTGCCAGAACCATGTTTCTGCAGTTGGCGAGGGATGATAGTCCCTTGGAGTGTGGCCAAGGCACTTGGATGGCTGGACAACCCCTACGCAACTGAGCACAACTATATGTCAGTGTGCATGACATGCCTTGTTATTTATCCTTAACAACTGGCCCAAATCGTGCAACGTAGCTGAGTCCTTAAGATTAACAGATTACTATGACTTATACTTTACTTAATTACATAAGCACAGACGTGCTCACATATCCTAATAATGCTACAGATATTCATTCATTCCTTGAACTACAAACCAATATATATATGTTCCGCCATCACTTTAACAATCATTCATTCATGGATACAATCTGGTATCATGTATTTAACAGTAATTCATCAACAGACAATAAGTAAATAGTAATCACTCACATTCACATACACAACATCAATCAACCATTTAAACACAAGAAATAACATGGAAACCCATCAGGGAAAAACCACCAAGGTGCTCTTCATCTGGCATGAGAAATGGATATAGCACCTTGCAGTCTGCAACTTGCAGACTGATCTTATGATATGTCTTTCTGACTCTTTCTTGCTCTCATGCTCTCTAGTTTATTCTTCTATCTACTTCTACTGATATGCATATAGCCTAGATCGACTCTTTTATCTACTATCTGTACACTCAGCCACATATTCCTTCTACTCTAGCAATCTGTGCACATAACTGCAAGACCCGCAGCTCAACAGCCTCCTACTGGTACTAGACTCCTCTCTGAGTCTTCTCTTCTTCTAATCTCTTCTTTTAATCTAACTTGAAACACAACAAAATTGGTGTCCTTAGTTACAAATAATCAACAAGTAATCAATAGTAACAAAAACAATCAATTGCCGCATCTAACTACTACTATCCCAATGGAAAAATCAACAACAACCAACAACCCTTATACAAACCGGGTTCTTCTTATTTATAACTTCTTGTCAGACCATGCAGGTTCGACTACATACTACTAATCAATTACAGGTCGTGATCAGCCATCAAAATAGGCTATCATAAACTAACACAAGGCAATATCGGCTAGACTTACAAAATATTTATCCATACGTGCTTGGTCGCAGGCTTACACCGTCTTTAACAGCCACGATTTTCACTTGTCGCTTTCCGACCGTTATCACCTATACGCTTGTCTGCTTGCCTTTCCTCAGCTACGTGCATGTTTTTTCCTTCTGCATTGTCCCTTTGCTTCCTTACTGTCTCGCATGAGACATATCTTCTTTTGCTTGTGCGTGAATTTCTACCTTTGCTCCTTTCCTGGCCCAACAGGCCCCCAATACTCACATGTGGCTCATCCCGAGCCACTAAGAAAAAATGGACATGTCTTCAAAATTTTCTATTGCAAAACTTAGTGTTCTTCCCACAAAATTTTACGCCTCTGGGGCTGGCTACACCAAAGGACCAACCTTATCCTGAAATTCCTTCACCATCTATTGCAGTCCCCCAACTTCATTTGATACCTCTTCTTCCTGTATGACCACTTTCTCTACTCGGTCAGAACTGATATGTTCCGACGGACCTATGTCTAATGACTGTGCTACAGTCTCAAGCTTTTGCTTTAGTGGTTGAATAACACTTGTGATGCACGCTTCTTCTGGTTGGTGCAGTTCAACCTCTACTTCCTGAGCCTGTTCTCTATCTTGAAGAGCCTGGACCTCCTGCTACAGTCTCCTAATTTCAGTAATCTTGACTATTTTCTCATGGAAGGCCAGCTTCTTCATGTCTACTTTCTCCGTGGCTATTTTCTCTTCATATGCGTGCCTATTTTCCCTTATGCCTTCAACATTCGTGTCCTCCATAAGTGTTTCCCATACTGTGGAAACATCTTCTAGTGCCTTTGCGCATGATGTTTCTTCTTGCTTTATTTTTCCAGTAGCATTAGACGTTTCTTTTCTACATTCTCTGAACTCCTCAGGAGGTGTGCTCGGTACCTTTCTAGCATGTAGTTCTTCAACCTATTTTTTCACATCTACGCAATATTATCTAGTCTGGTCACCTTAGTCGTCGAGTCTTCATCTTCCTGTCCTACCTCAAGTGGGAACTCTGCGATGGCAGTCTTGATTGTCTCTTCCAACATGACGTAGTTTTGCTTGCGCGCTAGTATTTCCTGCTCCCTCTCTGCAAGAAGGTTGACCCGCCCCTAAAGTTCTTTCTCTTTTTCCTTCAGCAGGGCCTTGCGCGCCTTTGTCTTCCTTTGTTTTTTTGTTGCTTGATAGGCAACAACATTTTCTCTTAACCGCATTTCCATCGCGGATGCCTGCTATACTTCATAGAATTCGCTCACGGGAATCTTGAAGAGTTCTAAATGGAGTGTGGCAAACCCATTTACCATATTATCAAAGGCACTTTGGCCTACTCCAGTTTCTAGTGCACTGGTTTGGATTGTACTTTGATGGGCAGTACTAACACTAGTGCTACTACTTAGATATTGGGGTCGACACCATATGTCTTATCCTCAATAGTGGCTTTGACATCACTGATCACTTCTATCAACTTGTTTAAATGGCTCCCCGCTTGCTCTGCTATGCTTGCTTGTTGCGTCCTTATATTGGCAAGGATGTCTTGTGTGACTTTAGCAACAACTGCCGCTATCTCCCCCACATCGTCTTCTATTAGAGTGTTTGTGTTCGCTTCCTTGTCTGCTTTTTGCTTCTTGCGATGTGGTTGTCCTTCCTGCTGCTTAGTTTGTGTCTGGGTCTGTTTAGGCTCTGGGCTTGGTGTGTGCTTGGAATCACTTTGATCTGAGCTCTAGGTATCCTCATCGTCTTGCTCTTCCTCATCTTTCATCTGATTATCCTGTCTGTCGCCTCCTACATTCCCTTCATCATGAGCTTGCTGGACCGATGAGTCTTCTTCATCCTGTCCTTCTAGCAGGGGTTCTTCCAATGGGTTGTGCCATTCCTCTGGCCATAGGTTGATGATTGCATCCACATCCTCATATGTCACCATGAATCTATCATGGTGCACTTGTCTAACTGCGTCTCTCGTCGGCTACAAAATGATGTTGTGTACTCTGGCTGTAAATTTAATAAATGTTGCGTGCATGTGTACTATCGCAGTGCAGATTTGGTGGGATCGGTGGATAGTGTCACACAATGCTTCTATATGCAAGAATAACTCAATTTTGTTGTCCTTCTACCTAATTAGGTCTGACTTGTCCATCCATAGGTTCTGATACCTTGCGTGGTGGCAAGGGAGTGGGACATCCATGTGCACATAGTCGGGCGGGTTGTCCCACAGAGTGAATAAAATCAAAATGAGCAGCCATGAGTAATGGAACTTGTGAGTGTCCTCCAGCTGGTCCTATGCAGCATCATCGATCAGATCATTGAGTAAGTATAGAGACCAATTGAATTCTCCACCCAGCGCACATAGTTCTACGAGTTCGACCATCACTGCCGAACACTGATTGGGTCGCATCTTGGGTAACAATTTGCATGATAAGATCTACACAGCAAACTGCACACTTCTGTTCTGGATTGGTCAAATCAGGTAGCCCCTCTTTTCTCATTTCAAGTTGAATTTCTACTTGATCTGGGTGGTATCCTTTCGGGCCAAGTAAGGTGCAGGATCGTTGCCTTAGTTTGGAAATCCTGTGATCGTCGAAATCAGCTCAGCTTCGACCGGGTATTGCTTATCAAGACACAGGCATCCCCTATGAAAGCAGACCAGAAACTGGTTCATGTACATTCTAACCTATAAACTATGGCCGAAATGGGGCATGAACAGCAATTTAATCAAACCTGAGCCACCAACTCCTTCGGACCACTCCATCGGCCTGAGTACTTGTGCTTGATCTGGTTCGGTCTGGTTTAAGATTAGGTAGTCCACTCTCTTTAGTCCTTCCTGAAGTCGAGCATCGAAGTCTTCAAAATTCAGCTTGGCCAACTTCGGAATGATATCCAACATGAGGGGGACACCATTGGGGATCTGTGGTGCTACTAGATTTGTAGGCGCCCTCTTTGGGAGTTTCACTATCTCAGCATCGACTCTCCTTGGCTGAACATAATGCGAGAAATTAGCATCATCTAGCTCTGCATCTGACCCTCTTCGCGGTGATGAGTCTTCTTCCATGTGGTCATCTGCCTGTTCGTTCTCTTGGTCCTCTTCTAAGGGCCTTTTTCCATGAGCATCGATAGGAGTGGTGGTATTCTTCTGTTTCCTTATCTATGGGAGTCTGGATGGTCCTCCAACAGTTGGCTCGCTGGGCTATCTCAGCTCCATAACAGGTGGTCTCTAAAATAGGGTAGGAATAGCATGGGATGTCGGCATCAGAATTATAGGATGACCAGACGCATTGACAGGTTGCTTTCGCATTCTATCCATTGGATCAGTCTTGGGTTGTTGTTGCGGTTGTTGTATCTCCAAGGATTGGATCTCTTCTTCAATGGGGCAACTAGAAATAACATTTGTGTCTGATGGCTCACTGTCGCTCGGAATCTCAATTACCATGGGAGTCAGCTTAGTTCAATAGGGATTATATGGTTTAGATCTGTAATTGCTCGGCCCTAGTTATCTCTAGCATACTCTGGTTCTAAAAGAATGCTTATCGACGGAGCCTTGCATTTATATCCACCAGCACGTTGTGTAGTTAACATGCATCGGGCGATTAGGGTCTAATTTGTCACATGGGCTTCTTGGATACCACATCTAGTCATTAAGTCGTTAACTCGAGTGTTATGTTGTCCATATTAGGACAATTATGGGAGATCCATGATATGTGACCTTTCAGCACACCGTCATTCTCCTTGTATTGTGTCGAATTAATTACACTTAGTTGTTATAGCCGCCTAAATATCTTTCGGATATTCAGACTTTAATGCTGTCCAGCCTGTCATTTCCTCTTTTTGGATTTCTTTCTTCCTTTTTACTGCACTTTCCACTTTTCTGTGCATTTTTCCACTCTTTCCCTGTGCTTCGCACTTGTTCCATCGCGGATGTGCGACAAATCCATTTTTACGTCTTTCGGACCCTCTGCAATTATTTTTTCACAATGCAGTTCTAACCTGGGATGCTATGACTGTTGTAGTATGATTTTAGGCAACTATCATTCACCATACCCACGATATAAGTACCATCTATCTCCTGAATTTTTACCGTGCTCGCATTAGTGATGTGCGCAACCATATATGTTCCTAGCCAATGCGTCTTTAACTTCCCTGGGTATTTGAAAAATTTGTTGTCATACAACAACATAAGTCCTATGAATTAGAAGGGTTTAACTCGAATGTGGTGATCATGCCATGCTTTTTGTCACTACTTCTCAACTGTCTCGTGGAATCCTACAACAAAGCATTCTTCTTCCATTTTCACTAGCTGTGTCAGCCTCTGCTCGACAGCATCTCCTTCAGTCATCTTCGTTAGCGCATCGATTCTCAAACTTGATACAATATATTCCATTAGTACAACAGCTTCTTATCCATATACTAGTCTGAATGGGGTGTGCCCTGTTATTCACTTACAGGTTGTGTGATATGCCCACAGCATGGCTGAACCTTTCTGATCCCAGTCATCTCAATGCACGTTACATACCTTGGTCAATGCATTCTCCAAAATCTTGTTGAAATCTTCAGCCGTTCCATTCTCCTAAGGGTGATAGGGATTTGTCTTCTTATGCTGGATCTAAAATTCTACAGTCATCTCAGCAATTACTTTGTTAACAAAATGTGTACCTTGGTCACTTAGTAGTATCTTTGGACAAACAAATCTGGTGACAACATTTTCAAACAGAAACTTTGCCACAGTCTCAACGGTACAATCTTTAACAGGTGCAGCTTCAGCCCATCTTGTTAAATAATCCATCGCATTGATGATGTAGCACCCACCAGTTCTCTTTCCTGGTAGGCTAATGGGTCCAACAAAATCAACTGCCCACTTGTCTAATTATTGAAGGGTTATCTGTGGCACAAGTGGCATCTCAACGCGGTGCGATGGTTTTCCTATCCTTTGACAAATATCACAGTGCTTGCAAAATATTTTAGTATCTATGTGTATGGTTGGCCACCATAATCCTGCCTGCAATATCTTGTGCATTGTCGCTTTTCCTGCATAGTGTCCTCCTGCGACACCATGATGTGCTTCACTCATAACCCAAACTCATTCATAGTCAAAGACATAGCAACGCAGTACGTCATCCACACCCAACTTATATAAGTGTCCCGTGATCAATGTATAATTAGTAGCTCTGATGACCAAGTGTTTCTTCTTATTAGTTGACCTTCCTTTAGGTGCATATCATGTACTCAAGAAGTGAATGATGGAATTAAACTCATTCTTTTGGTCGTCCATAATGCGGATCACAAATAGTTACGAGTTGGGCAAGTTATCTTCCAAGATGGTTGTCTCTTCACCACTTTCTATCCTTGATAGGTGATCTGGTCCAATGTTCAGTCAACCTGGTTTAACAATGACCTCAAAATGAAACTCCTGAAATAGGAGAAGCCATCTACAGATCTTCCCCCCCAACACTGGCATGTTGACTAGGTATTTCAATGCTGAATGGTTAGTGTACATCTGAAAATGTCCACCCAACAAATAGTGTCAGAATTTCTGAAGCGCATAGACCATAGCAAGGCCTTCTCTTTATGTCATCGTGTATTTCTTTTCTGTTGTTGATATTTTCATGCTTTTGAAAGAAATAGAATGTTCAAGCGCACCCTCTCCTGATTGTGTCAAGACTATGCCAAGTGTGACAGACAATGCATCGACATGTACATGGAACTCCTTCTTCCAGTATGGGAATACCAGTATTGGCACAGTGGCCATTGCAGTATTCAACTTATCCAAGCTTTACTGGCACTCTTTTGTCCACTGAAACTTTCCCTCTTTCTTCAATAGTTTCTCCATAGGTGCAGTAATCACTACATATCCTCCTATAAACTTCTGGTAGTATCTTGTATGTCCTAGAACAGAACTAAATTGTGTGACTGATGTAGGTGTTGTTAAGTCCAGGATAATCACAATATTTTCTAGGTCGACCAAGATACCATCGTGACATACGGTGTGACCCAACAGCATGCCAAATGGCAGGCAGAAAATACATTTCTTAGAATTAAGCGCAACCTGATATTGGAGAAAACGGTCCAACATCATGTGTAGACTCTCAATATGGTCTCTTACTAGGCCAAACATAGTCCAATCATCAAAGTATACCTCAAGAAATCTATGAATAAAATATTTAAAAGTAGAGACTACTATTCTAGAAAAAATAGCAGGTGAATTCTTGAGTTCAAAGGGCATTACTATATACTGGTAGCATCCCCATTCAATGACGAAGGTTGTTTTGTGGTGATCTTCCTTCGCGATTCTAACTTGATGATACCCCAAAATCCATCAGTAAATGAATACATCTCTTTCCCTTCGACACTTTCAAGCACTTCATCTGTAAATGGTGTTGGGAATGGATCGTGCAAGCATGCGTCATTCAGTTTCCTTAAGTCGACACAAATCTTGACTTTGCCTATTGTCTTCTTATCTTGGATCACTATAGGGCTGATCCACTCTGACTCCTCAACTAGTTCAATAATTCTAGCTTCGAGCATACAATCCAACTCTATTTTTACCCTTTCTTTATACTTGGGGTTCATCCTATATGGTTGTTGCTTACTGGGTTTAGCATCTGGTCACAGGGGAATTTTCATCTCCCCTAGGTCTCCCACTATTCCCTTCATCTCTGAGAAGTTAGTCAGGAATAGGTCTTGATATTCATGCAATAGATCCATGATCTTTGCAACTATCTATTCATCCCAATAATATCCTATATTGGCGAACTTTGGGTTGTCTGATGACCCAAAGTTTACTTTCTTAATTTTTAGTGGTTTAAGGAACTGGTCACTCAATATACCACTTCCTTCGACTGCACGAGTGCCTTCTGACTCTGTTATGTTTATGTTGGTTGGATCATCATTCGGGTCCCTAGCTAGATTGTAGCAAGCTATCCATTGTTGAATGGTCACACTACACTGGTGAGAGTTAGCCTCGTCAACAGGGATATCAGCAAATGTCTTCTCCTTTATCACCTGAAGTGCAACATCAACTATAGGGTGCTCATCAGCAAATTCAAATGTATGTGCAAACTTCTTAGCAAGCCCTTCCCACTTTTGGGTTCCTTGTTGCAATTCCATAGATGTATACCAAGTTCCAGGTGTCATTTCCAATGTATGTATGAAATGATGTACTCACTCATGCCTCGAGTATTATGCAAATGCAATGCGACAATGATTAAGATGTTCCATAGGGTTTTCTAACCCTGAATACTTATGTTTTACCAAGATGACCTCTTCTCTGAATCTGACTTCCATCAATCTTATGCATTGTGGCCAGTTTGTTATAGACTTCTTATGCGCACCCCACCATCTAGCGGGCATATCTTTTAGGACATGATCCAACGTGGACAAGCGTTGCGATTCCATTAAAATTCTTTCAAACTCATTTAAGGTCATGAGGTTAGGTAAACCCTCGTAGGTGGGTAGCTTGCGCAACTCATTCTCCACCCGTCACACGTACCTGGTAACTCTCGCGCACCTCCTCATAGAGACTTCATGTAGTATGTTCTTCCAATTCTCCAAAGCTTCACCTAAGTCAGATGTGCAGGAACTAGCACTCTTCCAACTCAGGTTCCCATGTGCTCTCAGATTGATGTAGTCCTCTTGCAGTGTAGTAACATTGTATATTTGGTCGAGGTAGTCAACCTAGCCATAATTATATACAGGATCAATGTATATCTGTCTTTCTAACAGTTCAATGGGCGACACCACTCTCATATCATTATCCTCAAATGAGAGGATCCTTTTATTGAATTTTATAATGGTTTGGTTGTCTATAGCCCAATCTATCCCTAGCAATGCAGGATATGGGTTTGTGTCATCAACAATATTGATGACCTCAAAGTCCGCAAATGTCTGCAACCCTTCAAAGTCGACAGGTACCTAACTCAAGTGTCCAATGGGTAGGACATTCACCTGATTTGCAATTCGCAGCTGGATAGGGGACCTGTCCAAGTGTGGCTTTCCCATACTTTCCCAGGTTTGTCTTGTTAAAATATTGACATCAAACCCTGGGTCTAAAATGATGTAATCCATGTCATAGTCACCTATCTACGCGGTCATTCTTATCTCACTGGAAGTTTTGAACTTCTTTCTCACTTGATTAACCTTCTTTTCAGGTCGTGGCTCTATGGGAATCTCTTCTATCATTTCCTGCAGTTCTGCAATAGCATCTGTATCTTGTATTAGTGTTAAGCAACTTGACAGAAAGGATCTGAGCTTACTAACCTTTTGTGGAGCATTTTTCTGAAATATGAGCTAAAATTGTTCAGGCATCTCCTTGAATCCTTCTGACATCGATGGTTCTATTGAATTCACAAACTTGAGTCGTACCAAGAATGCTTCCTTTTGTTTCTGGACATCGAATGATGCCTTCTTATGTGTCACAGGTCGCACCTGCGGTTTCAATTGTTCTTGTTCTTTATCCTGATCAGCTCCTGTCGCGGCTCCTCTTCATGTTACGACAACAACATTCAGATCTCATGGTTCAGCCAAAATCATCTAAACATTCATGTTAGATTTGGGTTTGCATTCTATGTAGGGTTAGGTCCTACGATGGTCCTTACTTTCCACTTTGCGATCAACTGAGGAAATTGCTCCACATTATGGTCCTGTCCCTTACAGTATGAACATGTCTTCACAGGTTCTAAGCAATCTCTGGTGTAGTGACCTAGTTGTCCATAGTTATAGAACATAACTTGGCCTCTTCCTCTACCAAATCCTCCTCCTCTAACTCTTCCTCTGAAGTTTCCACCACCCCTTCCCTTTGGGTGTGGTTGCTACACTGGGTATTGGTTCTACTGGTAGTATGGATGGTAGTGACTTTGTTGCAGGTATGGTTGTTGAGGCACGCACTGAGGTTGATACTTATTTTGGTATTGATTGGGTGGGAACTACACAGGTTGGTACGATGCTTGGGCTTGTTCAGCCTAAGCTAGCCCCTCATTTTTCATTAAGTAGGTGTTGACAACATTTTCTTTCAAGAGCTGGTATGCTCTACAATCTTTTTCTTTGTGTCCTACTGACTTAAAAAATTTACAAAAAATGTTTGTTGGGGTACTCACAATATTCTGTAGGTATAGGCACTCCTCGTCTTGGTGCCCTCTAGACTGGCATATGTGACACCATGGTAGTCCTTGGCCATTTAATGGGTTTGGTGCACCTGACACGATATAGTTCATGAAGGTCAGGAAATTACCCTTGCTGTGCTTGTCAATTCTGCACTTCGTGCACCACAAATCTTCTTGTGCTTCCTTACCCTTCTTGATGTCCTGAAGCTGTATTTTTAGATTATCCAACTGCGATTGAATCTGTACCATTCCTGTAGCACCATCACCAATGGGCGAGGCCTCTAACTTCATCTCCAACTCTACTGTTTCTTTCTGCAACTCAATATTTTGTTGCATTAACAACCCTCAGATGTGTGGTAATAAAGCAGCAATAAACCACTCTTTATGTGGTACATCCAACATTTGGAAGCTTACCTTGGCAATCAAATTTTTAAACTGTTGGTCAAAGTCCCATACTAATTCTTCCAGTGATTTCTTTATCTCCATGATCTCAGTAGTGCACTGCGATTCGTATTTAGGTTTTCTGAACTCAAAGATCATTGTGGCTCTGATCTCATCAAGGGTCTTCTGTGGTGTTCCAACCGGTGTGACACAAAACTTCATAAACCAATATAGCACATGACCCCTCAAAGTCGTGATCATTTGTGCCTTCTTTATGTCTACATTATGGACTAACTGAACCATCCAAACAGCTCCACAGAGGAACCAATGTTGTTCTGGATCTTCCGCGCCATTTCCATTGAATGTGGGTAATAGAATGTTCACCCCAGCCATTGAGTTGGTGTCGAGGCTCTCTAGTAAAGGGTTCAAAGGAGGTGATCCCTATTTCCTGCCAGTTGCAGTACTAGCACTATTGATATTATCAGCCCTTTCTGTGGATGAGAATCTTGATCTTGTCTCCGGTGATACTCCTGGTGTGATGTAGTTGTGTCCTGGTCTTGATGTCTCTACAGATTCTTCCAATTCCTATGCTCCTTCTAATATTGGGCTATATTCCTCCTCTTCATCGTAAGACCCTTCATCTTCGTGCAACCAATTTTTGTGTTCACTCTCCTTAAACAAATTAGGATTATGTCGCCCTCTTTCGGTCTTTCTTCTTTTTCTTGATCTGAATCTCCTTCCACTCCTTAGAAATCCAGCTTCTAGTTCAGGTTTTGTGCTTCCCATGAACATCTCAACTCACCCTCTCCCATTTTCTTAAGAGGTCATCTGTGACATAGCCTCCCTCACGGGCATGCGACTCAACTATTCAACCGCAAGATACCCTTCTCATAGATGAGCATATTAATACATGTACTGATAGATAGAAAATATCTTCTACGGGGTCCTTGGAAAAAAATTATTTTGGCCTCACTATATGATTTTATAGTATCTACTGCAAACGCAGTGATGTATCCTTGCAAGATACTATCAACCCAAAAATCAACAGCTCTAGAGATAGCATTACTTGCACTGGTTATCTTGCCGACCAACTGATCATTCCATTCGACAGGCTCTCTCCTCGAGAACATCGGTTGTCCAGTCACCAATCTTGAAAACCATTTGTACAGTATAGCAAGGAACTCTGCAAAGAAGATCTCATGAATATTAGAGTATATGTACTTATCCACCCAGTTCTCTACACTCCACCGTGATCCTGTGCTCTCCTCTTATGTGAATGCTAGCATTTTAGAGTCCAGCCAATATTCTATCTCTTTCTTTGTCAAGTACCACAACATTTCTCTCAGCTCAATCAATTAAGAGTCCCAACAACAGAACCATTTGTTGGCCTCTTTCTCCTTCTTGTCTCGACCTACGGTTCAATAATACCACAATACCAACAATAAACCACAAGACATCGACCCGACAGAGTAACTATGTCGGCAACACCTGCAAGGCAGGCACAGTCTCACCCGAGATATCTAATGGATAACTACCAGAACCATGTTTTCACAGTTGGTGAGGAATGATAGTCCCTTGGTGTGCGACCAAGGAACTTGATGAAGGCACTTGGATGGCTGGATGACCCTTGTGCAGCGGAGAACAACTATATGTCAACATGCACGACATGCCCTGGTCTTTATCCTTAACAACTGGCGCAACTCATGCAACGCAGCTGAGTCCTTGAGCTTATCAGTTTACTGCGACTTATACTTTGCTTAATGACATAATCACAGACGTGCTTACACATCCTAATAATGCTACAGATATTCATTCATTCCTTGAACTACAGACCAATATATATATGTTCCTCCATCACTTTAACAATCACTCATTCATGGATACAATCTCGTATCATGCATTTAACAGTAATTCATCAACAAACAATAAGCAAATAGTAATCACTCGCATTCACATACACAACATCAATCAACCATTTAAACACAAAAAATGACATGGAAACCCATCAGGGAAAAACCACCAAGGTGCTCTTCATCTGGCATGAGAAATGGATATAGCACCTTGCAGTCTGTGACTTGCAAACTGATCTTATGATATGTCTTTTTTACTCTTTCTTGCTCTCATGATCTCTAGTTTATTCTTCTATCTACTCTTATTGGTCCGCACATAACCTGGATTGACTCTTTTATCTACTATCTATGCACTTAGCTGCAGATTCCTTCTACTCTAGTGGTATGCACACACAGCTGTGAGACCCATGGCTCAAAGCCTCCTAATGGTACTAGACTCCTCTATGAGTCTTCTCTTCTTCTACTTTAACTCGAAACACTGAAAAATTGGTGTCCTTAGTTACAGAAAATCAACAAGTAATCAACAGTAACAAAAACAATCGATGTCCATAGCCAACTACTACTAGCCCAACAACAAAATCAACAACAACCAACAACCCTTATACAGACAGGGTTCTTCTTATTTATAACTTCTTATCGGACCATGAAAGGTCTACTACATACTGCTTATCAGTTGCAAGTCATGATCATCCGTCAAAATAGGATGTCATAGACTGACACAAGACACTATCGGCTTGACTTACAAAATATTCCTCCATACGTGCATGGCCGAAGGCTTACGCCATCTTTAACAGCCACGATCTTCACTTGTCGCTTTTCGGCCGTAATCACCTATATTCTTATCTGCTTGCCTTTCCTCCATTGCGTGCATGTTTTTCCCTTCTACGATGTCCCTTTGCTTCCTTCCTGTCCGCGCACATCGTAGCTTCTTTTGCTTGCACACGAATTTCTACCTTTTCTCCTTTCCTAGCCCAACACTTTTAGAAGGAGAAATCATTGAGGAAGGCATGATATAGTTAATTTAATATCTTTTTGGTTCTTTCTACTATGGGATACATCAACATCTTTCTTGTTTTATGCGCAGATATAGAGTTTGTTTTCATCCCCTAAGGGGTGTATTTTCTCCACCCTCGATGCCTCCTTGGATAAGTTGTTTGAGCTCCTTATGTTCTCCGTGTTGTATTGCTACTTCAGTCATCTTGGGATTGTGGTTTACATCCCTCCCCTTGAGAAATTTTTTGATACTTATGATCTCCACTCTTTAATGGACTGACTTATTGTCAAGACTATGTAAAAGTTACATTTTATTCACTATTGAATATCAAGGAACACCTCTTTTTATTTATTTTTATACTAGGAAATTATTTATATTATTCAGGATAATCATATCACCATTATATCTTGCTTATAAGTCTTTCCAAGTTTTTTTGTCGGTATTTTGCTATTATTTGCCTATTTTTTTTTCAGCCATAGTTTTGTTACTAGTAGATCTGTAAATCTACATTTTGTGAAAATTATGATCCATATTTCCTGGTAATCATTTGTTTAGTTAGATTTTATATGAATGGAAAGATTCTTATTTTCGAAATGCAGAAATTGTTGTGAATAATTACTCTTGTTTTCTTTTGATATTGATATATATATAACTTCCATCTATTAGCCTTCACTGATGGTTTTCCCAATAACCTGATAAAGTTGTGTCGGCGTTTGATTCCCAAATCGAAATGGACTTCTTTTGTTGAAAATAGTTGAATTTCATTTGCTTGATGTGTATCAAAACTCTCTGTGTGTGATTTCATAGATCGATCTGTAGAAATGTGTTTATACTACCTTCATATCTAATTCGAAATTGTTTTATTCACAATCAGCTTCTTGTGCTCGATCTTCATTGTTTCGTTGGTTGTCGTGCTTGAATCTAATGAGTTCTCAAAACGTTTTTTTTATGATTTACCAAATCATTTTATTTTTTATCTATGCTTTTTATGTCCATTCTATGGTGGATTTATACTGTGTTTCAATTTTAACGTTGATCTATACTCTGTTCTCAAAATTAATGCAAATCCAGCTAACTGTATATATCCCAGCTTTGCGTTTTTTTTTGTCTGCATCGGTTTTAATTTTGCAAATCAGTTTCCAATGGTTGCCTCCTTTTAGATATCCAATTTGTGGCTTGAACAATTCCAAGGATCTACATAGATTGCGGTTGTTGACAGTCCCGTTTTATCTGTTTACTTCATTGTAGAAACCAAAATGCCTCCTGCTGAGCTTGTTAAATCAATTGTAATAGGCTTTTCCTTAGGTTTATTTTTCCTTACCCTGCATATTATTTCTCGGAGCGGTATTATGTTAGCAAGCACTGGTCTCCATTGCGTTAACCACGGGATACACAAGAAGCAAGATCGGATCACGTAGTTTTAGTAGCAATTACAGTTTTTCCACCGTAAGCTTTTAATTTGTTTTGGTTGAACCATTTGTGGATTATTATGTTCGTAATTCGTGTTATATGAATTAAAACCAAAAAATTATAGTTTACATAATTCATTTAACATATCGTTGGTGTATACTATAACTTATTTTCCACCGTAAGTTTTTGTTTTGTTTTGGTTGAACCGTTTGTGGATTATTGTGTTCGTAATTTGTGTTATATGAATTAAAACCAAAAATTATACTTTACATAATTCATTTAACATATCACTGGTGTATATTATAATTTATTTTCCACTGTAAGCTTTTGCTTTGTTTTGTTTGAACGAGTTGTGTAATATTATTTTCGTAATTCGTGTTATATAAAATAAAACCAAAAGTTATACTTCACATAATTCCTTTAACATATCGATGGTGTATACTATCCATTATTGCAACGGTAAATGTTTTAAGAGGGTGTTGAGTTATTAAACCTGCTTTTCATAGAATAAATACAAAGGGTTGAGATATTCCTTTGAAAATTAATACATGAAGAGATTGGGTTATATATATGTACTTGTAGTTATAAGAATGTATTATATATTTTATCCTCTCAAGCAATGTATTACTTTTAGGTAGATCTTGTCTTGTTCTTCTTTTTAATGGTTTATATATATACACACACAAATATGAAATTGTGGGAGACTTATAATGTGACATATATTTATATAGATTTAAGTATAAATATGGGATAAGGTTTTTTTGTTGTTTACATTTGTAGATTAAATATTTTAGGAATGAAAAATGACATTTTAATTCTATATATATTAGAGACTTAATTGGTGAAGTAACTAGAGATTGTCACCATTATAAAATTTAATATATATATGTGTATTTAGTTCTATATATTTATAGGAATTTCTTTTTTTTAGCTCATGGTTAATTATTATTTATATATATTGTGTAATCAATATATGTCATGTTTCTAAATGGAAAGAATTATATTTTGGATATTATACTCCTTTTTAAAAGAATTGAGAAATTTATGTCTTGTCCTTTATGTGTGTGTGTGTTGTTTTTTTGTATTATTCCAAAATTTGGTAATTAGGGTTGTTATAGGTTCTAGCATGTACCCTAATTTACCTATTTCTCCTCCATTTCACTTGCGAAAACACCCTCTTCGTGACCCCAGAGTACTACAATGTTAAAGGATTCCTTATTACCGGTTTTCATGTGGTACTGGCTCTTAACATGTCAATATCCATGCGTCCCTTTGAGCCGTGAGAGCTCATCTAGATAATTTGACCATGTCTTGCGACTAAAGTCTATCATAATGTGGTTAAGGTGTATGTTTAAAATTCCTCTTTTGGTTATCATAAATAATTTCCCCTTTGTTGAATTTAGATCCTTGATTGGATAACTTATTGGCTATTCCATTATTCTCCTAAAGAATGTGGAAGAAGAAGACTTGATTGGGATTTTTTAAAAGACATATCTTGTCCTAAATTCTTTTGCATCTGGCAGTTCCCTTTTTGTATGTAGTTCTCATATTCTGGATGACCTACCTAGAATTGCCAAAAACCATTAGCTTTGGGATGGGTTTTCTGAGATTAATTCAAGACCATGATAAAGTGATAACCAATCAGCTTCATTATTGGTTTTGATTCTAAGACCCCAAGTGAAAGAGGTTGCTAAATTTCCTCTAGCATCAAAGATAATCCCCCCACGCCTTTCTCTCTCTCTCTCTCTCTCTCTCTAATTATTTTATCATTTTCCTTAGGATTTCCTTAGGAGGACCATTTTTCATCCAAATTTCCCCTAATTGAAGGTCTTCAAACAAAGGGTAAATTTGCATGTCCAATTTGTGGTCCTAGGATGAAATCATGTCATTCAAGAATTTTAAGAAATGAGTTTTTTTATGAATATAGAAACTTCTTTCGTAGGTACCATAGGCATCGAACAACTAATAAACATTTCTTCAATGGGAAAGAAGAGATTGCAATAAAACCACAAAGAATGACATGTCACCTATGGAAGTTGAAATATAATAGAAACCGTCGATGTAAGAAAATCGTCTATGTATCATATTCAATGTTTTACAATTGTGATTTGTGTTGAATTCTCATGTTTACTATTTCTAACAATTACTATTTGTAATTTCATTTATGTATCATAAATCTTGTTTTCAAGGAAGTGATAAACTTCCACAAAGAAAGAAAAGTTACCCCAAACAATTCAGTAGGTTTCCCTACTATGATAACCTACAAATAGTTCATTTGTTTAATACAAAGCATATCATGAAGGACATAATAGAAATGTTGTGTAGAATCTTAGATGGAAGGACTAACAAATAAAAATTCTCAAAATTTGTAGTGACGTTCAAAAATCCAATCATGCAATGTAAAATATGATTGACTCGAATAACAATGGATTATATCATATTAGTATTTTATGGCTATTTATAGAGTAGGAAAACAATGTTGTAAAAGAGGTCATTCGAATAATTCGATTTTCGATGGGGTTTTCTTCAAATAGAAAGAATATCTTAACAAAGAAACGTGATTTTGGTGGGGTAAAGACTCATGACTAGAATAACTTCCTAAAGGTAATTATTTGATAGATTTGTATATATATTGGTAGCAATTATTTTAATCTATTTTCAATTTTGTAATACTTCTTTTAATCTATTTTCAATAAAATAATGATTCTTTTTTTTGTTACAATATGTTCTACCTCTATCTCTCCCTGACAACTTTGAAAACAACATAAAACAAATTATATATGATCTTGGAAAATAGACAAGTTAAATAAAATATTCATATGTAAAAACATTTGTTGGATAAGTTGTTGATCACATATGTTTTACTTGAAATGTATATATTGTTTATTTTGAAACCTAGGTTTTCCTTGTATCATTTGTATGTAGTTATCATCTAAAGAAATCCATAAACAAGATATGAAATATTGGAGGATATAAATTCCTCGACTAATGTGTGAAATGGAAAAATATATACCTTTAACATTTTTCAATGTGCAAGAGCATTACCACATACACCAAGTTGAGGAGATTGAAATGTGTGGACCTGCACACACAAGGTTAATGTGGATGGTGGAGAGGCACTTGAAATCGTTGAAGTATTTGGTTAGACAAAGAGAAAATCTTGAGGGTTTTATGGTGAAGGGATATATGGTATATCAATGCATGGTGTATGTTAGTCAGTATCCTCCTAAGGTAGCAAGAAACCCTAATATGCATCTCATTTGGGATGCCAACTCCCTAAAGAGATTTGAAGGCTGAGATATTCTTCTTGGGAATGGTAGAATGGGAATTTTGAAAGGTATAAATTAGATGGTTGAGATCTATAATAATTTACATTATTAAGTTTTGTCTATATTGCACTTATTAATTTTTATTATTCCATCAATTAATAACATTCTTTATTCTTATTAATTTATATTATTTTCTCATATAGTCAGTAAAGAGTGGGATGCACTACATTTATACCTTGCAAAGAATATTGATTATATGAAGGTATGGATAGAATGATGTAACTTCAATGTGATGGTAGGTTATAATAGGAAGGGGCAAATATATTAGTTAAATGTGCTCACTACAATCAAAATCCCAATCTTTTGCAAAGGGAAATTTATATTATACTAGTGCATAGTTTAAAAGATAGATAGGTAAGCATATTCACCAACATTTTAGTTATTTTCCATTAAATCAATCTAATTAGTGTTGTTGTTTTTAATATTTTCTAGGTCAAAATATGTTTTTTAATTTACAATACACTTTTTGGTGTTGGGCATACTGCAGTTGAAACACCACAAGACTATGTGGTGCAATGGGCATAAATTTTTCATCAAAAAGTTGGATAGATTCTGGGATAATTGTAATATTTTAGGTCACTAATGTTTCCTCTAGAAGCGACAGTCATCCAATAGTATTGGAAAATAGATACTATGGGTATTTGGAATATGTAGTTGACTATGACTTTGTATCCTTCAAGTTAGTTCTATTCGAGGTCAAATGGTATAGGTTACTGATAAATGAATGTGATCCTGAAAGAATTGGTATTTAGCATGCCAATAGATTTACCATGGTTGACACAAGGATGTTTGAGTTGAGTCACTAATAATAGCAAATTTTCGACGGTTTTTCATTGCTATTTCCACGTTTCGTCGTCTCAATTGCGACAATAACAGTCACGATGTTTTGTGGCGCATATTTCATGGATATAACGATGAACTTTATAAGTCACCGATCATTACAACAAATCCTGGAATTCGTGTCCCATTTAGCGTCCCTTTTTAGTGTAATTTTTGTTTACATTGAGTGGTCAAACTAGATGCTAAATGGGACGCATCATAGACAAAAATTAAAGCATCTCAAAAAATGTCTTTTTTTGCTTCCTAAATAGAATCCTTTATATCGTCCAAAATAGCGTCTATTTTTTTGCTTATAGAATAGCGTCCAACTTTGCTTCCTAAACAAAGTCAAGGTTTTATTCCTAAATAACGTCCTATTTTGCTTCCTAGCGAGTGTTTGTTTTTTCTTCTTAAATGACATCCCCATTAGCGCCATATTTGCATCCTTAATATCACCATGTTAGCATCCAAATTAGCATCCAATTTTGCAACCATTTTTGCTACCACTTTAGCATCCCATTTTGCACCATGTCTTACTTCCAAATATGCGTCAATTTCCGCTTCCAAATTTGCACCAATTTTTGCTTCCTTTTTTAAATCATGTTTTTCTACCAAAATGGCACCAAATATTTATTCTATTGTTGCACCATATTTTGATTCCTATTTAGCGTCATGTTTTGCATCTAAAGTAACGTCTTATTTTGTTACCATATCAATGCCATGTTTGGCTTCATCATTAGCGCCACATGTTGCATCCTTTTTAATGCCTAGTTTCACGTCTTATTTTGCTACCATATCAATGCCATGTTTGGCTTCATCATTAGCACCACATGCTGCATCCTTTTTAATGCCTAATTTCGTGTCTCTCATTTTTTGGTCACTAATTTAGTTGTTTTTAGTAATTTTATATACGAATTTTGGTCATTTTGTTTGGTCACGTATTGTTTGGTCACTTGTCTCTTATTTTTTGGTTACTAATTTACTTGTTTTTAACCGATATTATAATATCATTAGGGCATAGAGGAATCGAACCACCAACCTCCTGCTTGTAAGGCAGGCACTCTTCCATTGAGCTAGAACCCTTTAAGAATTTGGGAACCTAACTTATAGAGTCCTCTATAATGGTAAAAAGGATCAATACACAACTTTGAGTATCTAATGGTCGGCAAAGGATGGTAGATTCTATAAGTTCACAATATATGATCAAGTAGGTTATGAAATACATAAACCTTTTCTAGGAATTTTGAACAAAACTCAATAAATTGGCTTAATGGGATTGCAAAAATCACTATTCCCTAGAAACCATTATGTTTGTTTAAGTTTTGATATTTAATCATACTCCACTAAGATACCCATGATAAAAGGACATGAATACACATCCTTAAATCCAATACAATTATATTCAAGCAAAATAACCATTGCTTACACCATATTGCAATAAGAGGGTATTGTTGTAATTTTAAGTCAACACACTATATAATGATGCTAGAGCTTGGAAAAAATGATTGTAAGAAACCTCAGTTTAGAAATACCTTTATTTTCAAGCAAAAATAAGACTTGTGTTGAGCTAGAAATGATTGTTGTGTATGATTTTGACACTCAAAAAATTTATATCAACACTCAACTCTCAGAAAAT
Source organism: Pseudotsuga menziesii (assembly GCA_001517045.1). Classification (NCBI taxonomy): domain Eukaryota; kingdom Viridiplantae; phylum Streptophyta; class Pinopsida; order Pinales; family Pinaceae; genus Pseudotsuga; species Pseudotsuga menziesii. The sequence continues at coordinate 79,904 of LPNX010232813.1, forward strand.
TTTGACACTTACTAATGATACAAGATTGGAATTGATTTGATATTTTTTTATTACAATAATGTTTCAAGGATTAATGTTTCATCGCAATGTGCTAATCTCAAGTGATCTCAAAGAATCTTTTCGACATTTATGAGTCACTAACATTTTACTCTTTGCATGGTACTATGTGATCTTGAGATTTATTAAGTATAGAAAATGTTGAATTACAAATTTAAGAAATGGAGTTATTTCAATCCTTAACAAAGGTGGTTAAAATGAATTGAAACAACTGCCACTTAAAAATGAAGGACGAGATACCAGAGACTAATCACATCCTTGACTTGTTTGAAAAGGCTAGTGTCAATCATGTTTAGGGAATTTAAACAAACACGTGTATTGCCTAGTCCACAAGAGAATTGAAAATCATCCAAATTAAATAAGTACAGGAACATTTGATGGAGAAAGATGAGAGCCTTGTGGTGAAAGCAATGAAAATTGTGCTTAGCTTGGGAGGTTACTATTCAGCTACCAAATATTGGAGATCTATTTGGTAAATGTGTTTCATATCAAGCAAATTCTTTGGCTGGTTAGTCAGAGACATGAAGGTCATCACACTCGATAATTAAAGGAACTGCATTTAGTGACAATGGCTCAGTCACTCACTTTAGCATGAATCCAAGCATGGCTATAACATTCTAAAGTGAACACAACCATATTTACTCACCCACCTCCAAAAATAGTAGCTACTCATCCCAAAAAGGTTTCTCATCTAAGATAAATGGTACCCCCAAAGGCAGCAGGAAATGGTGTTAATCCAAATCCTTGATAGTTGAAACAAGACTGCTAAAGGATTTCCAAGTGAAAGTGGAAAAAATTTCGGCTTATTTGATAGAAATCAAAGGTGGAGGTATGCAGAATTAGTTGAAGCTGAGTTGAATGGACTCCAATGTGTGCTTAGGAACAGTGTTACAAATATCGTGTCTACAAATATATCGCCAAGGTTCCAAAAAGAAATTATCGAATTTATCGACGAAAATGTTAGAAAACATCGGCAATATATTGGCAAAATAAAAAATACAAAAAATATTAAAAAATACAAAAAATAAAAAAATCACAACATATTAGAAAATATCGGCAAATATCGCCAAAAATCGGCAAATATTGTGATAAAATCGGGAAAAAAATCACCAAAAACATCAGGGCGATATATTGCCGATATATCGCCAGTGAGTTAACGTCGTGATATATTGTGATGTTGCCAATATATCGGTGATATTTGTGACACTGCCATGAAGTCTTTGGCGTGCCGTGATTCTAATTTCTTCCTAAGTGCATTTTGCCCATAGTTAATCAAATTTGGGAAACTTGGTTCAACCACTTATATTTTGGATAAAGGACTCCCAAGATGGTGGAAGACCATTTAGGGTGGTCATGACAAGATCCTTTTCTTCAAGATTGTCTCCACTAGACTTCATCTTGTCCCCGAGCTCAATGATCCTCATGAAACATGAGGCAATGTTCTTGGACTTTGTCATCTTCATATTCGACAGTTGAATCCTCAATGTGAGAGTCACATTGATTCTACTGTGTTCAAATAGCTTATTTAGAGTTTTTAACATCTTCCTCGCTGTCGCCTTCTCTGAGATCTGAGGAACCAAGTGATCTCTAACTGAGTCCACTAAAATCCTCCTTGCTTTGGCATCATCCTTTCTCCAGCGAGGTTTGTCTTCTCCAGCTTCTGGTTTTGGGACCTTTTCATTTACACACTGTAATTGGTCATTTTATTCTAGTAGGAGAAGAACCCTAGACTTCCAGGGGATGAATTTGGAAGCTCCTTCCAGACGATCTTCAACCTTCATGCTGATCATCATGACTATAGATCTAGATCCAAATTAACCCTAGCAGAGACTAGGTCAAAACTGAAGGTTGGAGTTTTGGAAAACTAACTACACAGATAAATGCACCCTAGAGAGGCGAGTTGAGAAGAGGTAGAGTTGAGTCAAAACTATGGAGGGAATAGGTCAAAAATTGAAACCCTAATTTATGTTGTAGTTGTAGAATTAGGTCAAAATTGAAACTTCTCATAATTTAATTTTATCTTCACCAAAAGATGTGCCCTCCTTAGAGTGCAATTCCCAAGGCTATTTTTCTGCCAAAAAGTTGGGTGAATACCTTGAAAGATGAAACCCTAGTTTCGACAGGTTGCTGACAGAGTTCTGGAAATGGCTTATTCTAGTACTGCTCTGATACCATGTTATAATTTTATTATAAATTATAGCAGTATATCTTAATTGTATTTATCGATAGGATCACTAGAAGATAGACAAAGTACAGAACAATAACACAAGTAATTTCACCTGGGAAACCCATTTGGGAAAAACCCGGCAACCTTCATCTAGAGATGATAATTCTAAGATCATAGTATAATGAATAAAGAAAATAAAAATAAGGAAATGCCTTCCAAATATGAAACCCTGAAAACTAGTCTTCTTCTGAGCTGCTGTGTAGCTTCACTTCTGTTAGAAACTATGCACCTCACTTGTGTTGTTACGCTGCTATGTTATGTAATAATGAGGAGGGGAGCCTCCTATTTATACTATTTTCCCACCTACAAATTAACTGGGGCCAACTTCACTTGGGGATGCAATAATAATTTTATATTTAATAATTTTTATTTTATTCTTTTATCGTTGTCTTTTCACCCCAAGGATTACATTGTTCTTTGTAGGGTTTAGATGAATAATTACAACAAGTTCAACTCTCAAAGAAGGACAAATAAGAATAGCTTATGAATTTGCACAAAATCCAACATGAGTTTCTTATCATGGAGGAGGCACCTCCATGGTTAGAGCAGGAGGAGGAGGAGGAGCAAGAGGAGGAGGAGCTTGAATACTTCATGGAGGGTGATGTGCCTACATTAGCATCACCTTCTACACTTGTTGACGTATCTAGTCCCACATTTTCACTCACTAGTCACCATTTGACATCTGGTGTAGGGCCAGGACCTTCTACAGCTAGTTACATGCCTAACAACCAGCCCATGATCTTTTCCCATAAAAGTGGACGAGGACATTGATATCAAATATAGATAGTTAGTTTCTATTTTTGTGACATTTTGTGATGTCATTTTGTATTGGACCATTGGTTTTCCCCTTTTGAGTACTATTGGACAGCTATCACTATCACGGTTCAAGATCCAATATCGAATTCAATGTATCATTTTTTATTTGGCATCCACTGCATCATATCTATCAGTGCTTTCTCCATATTTATGTACCAATGTATTTATCTAATGTTGTTGTTGCTTTATATGTTTAAAATTATGAAAAAAATGAATATATTTTGTGCTTTTCAATGTTTGTCGTGGTTTGCCAATTTTTTCGTCGATGTTGCCGAGAAGATGTTTTATGAACCCTCATTGATTTTTTTCCCAATTTTTTCAACTATGAATGGTCCCTACTTCTAAGGACTTGTAGGTGGTTTCTAGAAGGATAATTAGCCAAACTCCTAGAAACCACCTACAACTCCATAGAAGTAGGGAACATTCACAACTCTGAAATGTTGGACTGCCAAATAAGCATATCTTGTTTTCAGGTTTTAAAATTCTACAAAGCATAACTTCTCCTTTCAAGGAGTTGTGCACACCTACTAAGAAAAACTATGAGACTTGTTTTCATGTTTTAGCTAATTTTTCTTATAGAAAGCACCTACAACTCCTTGGAAGTAGGGACCATTCACAACTCCAAAATGTTGGGCTGGCAAATAAGCATATATTTTTTTCAGTTTAAAATTCTGTAGAGCATAGCTTCTCCTTTCAAGGAACTCTACACACCTATTAAGAAAAAACCATGAGACCACAAATACCACCAAATCTCTAAAAACTTATCTGTTGCAGGGGCTAAGAAAATATAGAAGACCCCTCCTTTAAGCAGCATTTTTCAACAGCCAGCCTTCACTGAGTTGGCACCTAATTGATAAGAGTGTATCTGACTTCAAATTAACCCAAATTGGTTTTTATTACATAGTAAAGATGCATCCAACACCCCTTTTTCTTATTATTATTGTTTTTCACGTTTAAGTTCTTAAAACCCATGGAAAATGATAGTGCAACAATAAAGAATAAAGGCTATCTCAGATGATACATACTACTACTACTACTAACCTAGAATAAGTCATGAAAGAGAGACTTGTAAGAAATCAAGAGATGCTTGAGGAATCCCTAATTCAAGTTATAAAAAATCATATGAGTTCCCTGTTGCAAGTTATATAGAAGTATATGAGCACATATTTGAAAGTGTTTCAAATCCAAGGAGAATATTATCCAACCTACATTGGATGCACATCCAACAGTGGGAAGAATCCTCGTGTTGTTGAAAAAATCATCTAATGTAGGTTGTGCATATTGATTCTTGCACATGATCTAGGAACTAAGAATCAATATCATGAAAGAATAATCAACAAATACTCATGAATTGGTGTTAATTGGAACCAGAATGGTTTCCTCTCTATATATTCAATAAACAATAAATAGTTACAATACCAATGTCAAGCAATAGCTTGAATCCATGAAGAATTCGAATACCTAAGGAGGAAATTCGAAATCATGAGTGAGTCTGGCTTAACTGACTCTTAGCCATTCAATCACACTCGGTTAACCACTTGACCAAAACCCTAATTGACTCACCAAACCCTAAATGAAGTCGGAGTGCAATAAATGACAGAATCTCAACTAAAGGAGATCAAACACATGTCATAGCAAGCCAACCATCAAGTGCTAGTGCTCCATGACTTCAATGAACCCCAATGAGGTTAACTGAAGCTGAACTGACCATCAGAAGTTGGTGGAGGCGCCCTGTTGACTCCAAATCATTAAATAATAATAAATAATCATTAAATAATATATTTAATGAGAGGAGGCACCTTAATTGACTGGTTGAACTGATTGTAACCACCAGTTAGCAATTAGGTGCATTAATATCACTCTGATCACCCCCGGAGTGCTCCAGTTAGCCTCCTTGACTGTAGGAGAAGGCTAAGTTAGCCTCCTTGACTGTAGGTAGGTGTGGGTGTGACTGGATGATGGCAATTAATGCTCCATTGATGTCAATTAATGTCAATTATACTTAGGATAGTGGTTTAACTATGCCAATTTGACCAAAAAGAGTGTGTATGGTGGTAAATGTCTCCAACACCCCCCCTTAAGCTATACTCAGGAAGAGTCAGAAAACATAGATGCATAAAAATTCTAGGGCCCCGGAAACAAAGGCCATAGGTCACCCTGTACAATAAAGTAACTGCTTAATATAACCAAGAAAACGGGGAAAACCTCATGGGAAAAATACCCCCCCTTAAACTAAGCAGTAAATCAAGAATTGGTTCTTCTACGCAACAGCATCCTGAGACTGTGCATGTGAACCTCTGAATCCAAACTAAATGAATATGTCTATAGGAATTTTCCACTTTGGAAGAAGAACAATGCACTCAACTGAATCAAAAATATAAACAATTGCACGGTGAAAACTGGACCCATGTAGAGCAACTGAAATCATCTGAAGAGAGAGCAAAGGTTCTTGAGGATTTGAACCATGTGTGAAACACTCAAGAAAATTATATGTTACAGCTTTGAACAGAAAAACATGAGTGGTAAAATCAGCCCCAAATCTTAGGAGCAAGTGTCCAAGTAGATGCAGAATGTCTTCCTCTTTACTTGTTCTGTGAGGAGATGAGCATGTGACCAAAGGTAGAGAATCCATGGGACTTTGGAGAGCGAATGCTTGAACTCCATAATATGATATATATTCTCAAATATCTAATGAATCACAAAATAAAATATCAGCAACCTCATATGAGGAAACTAAAACCAAATCCCCAGCAGCAAAATTGAAGAAGAACTGCGGTACTTGATTTTTCACACCGGAATTGGTGAGAGCAGCTACAAGCATGACTGAAAGCTCTTGGATTTTAAAATATGAAAAAAATAATATCATATAAGAATGTAAATCAGATCTAAATAAGTTCACAACATATCCAAAACTATGAAATGAAATCAAATCCCCAGCAGCAGTTTTGTAGGAGACTTGAGGTACTTGTTTCTTCACATCGTTGATGAGAACAGCTACAAGCAGTACTGAAGGTTTATGAACCTGAAATTTTGAACCAAGAAATATCAGATCAGATCCAAATAATATCATATCAGATACAATAAGGTTCATATCAGATCCAAAATTATGGTCAACCGAGACAGTGGATGCACAGTTGTCTTTTTCTTCAAAATTATGAATTTTGGTGCATGCAATCCTACAGGATTTTGCTGGAAGATATAGATCATGGGGAGAAAATGTGTCACTCTTATAATATGATATTTCTTCCAAAATATCCAATTTTTTACATATTTTCACACCATCAGAAACATTATAGGAATAAAAATCAAATTTCTCTTCACTTTCGGAAGCAATTACTGGTAAATTTTGCACAGAATTCAAAGGAAAATCACCGGTGAATGTTTGCATGGAAGTGCAGCAGTATTTTTCTTCAATATCAGAGATTTGAATTTCTTCTTATATTTCAAAAATATGAGGAGATGAGATATCAGAGATCTCATGAACTTCCGGAGCATCAGGAGAATGAGTCACTGCATGGAGACTTTCTTCAATTCGAATTGAATGTGTAGAAGATTTTGCTTCATCTTCATCTTGAACAACTTCATCAGAGAGAGTAGAGGCCGAGACTTTTGATTAAAGAACTCTTGTGGTGCTGGATCTGATCTCCAAAGTACTATTATGATCCTCATTGTGCTTTCCAAAGGTTCTGTCCAATATTGTCCAGAGATCCTTTGGGTATTCAGCAAAACCATTAAGGTAGTACAAGCTAGGAAAAAGAGCCAGACATATTGCTCCAAAAGCTCTATCACCGTCATTTAGCCAGTCATTATCATTCTCATAAGACTCTTTTCCAAGTCCAATAGACACCTCATAGAGACCTCATCTCTTCATAGATGCAATCATCTTTAACTTCCATTCCGAATAGCTTGTGAATGGGATGAGAAGAGGGATTGATGAGTCCATTCGAAGTTGTACCTATTAAAACCTGCAAATCAAAACAAAAGGGGCACCGTAAGGTCGGCCAGCTTGCATATTTTAGGCTTTCATCACACCCATCATAGTCAATCAAGCAGGCTTGATCAACAAGTTCTTTACTTGGGATATTGAGTGGTAAGCCTTGGCTTCTGATGCAGTGCTGGATTTTTGAGCTATTGCTCAAATTTCATGGAGAAATCTGTCAAAAAGATTGTTTTTGAGAGATAGATCTTTGTCCTGCCATATGCTCTGATACCATATTAATTCTTGCACATGATCTAAGAACTAAGAATCAATATCATGAAAGAATAATCAACAAATACTCATGAATTGGTGTTAATCGGAACCAGAATGGTTTCCTCTCTGTATATTCAATAAACAATGAATAGTTACAATACCAATGTCAAGCAATAGCTTGAATCCATGAAGAATTCGAATACCTAAGGAGGCAATTCAAAATCATGAGTGAGTATGGCTTAACTGACTCTTAGCCATTCAATCACACTCGGTTAACCACTTGACCAAAACCCTAATTGACTCACCAAACCCTAAATGAAGTCAGAGTGCAATAAATGATGGAATCTCAACTAAAGGAGATCAAACACATGTCATAGCAAGCCAACCATCAAGTGCTAGTGCTCCATGACTTCAATGAACCCCGATGAGGTTAACTGAAGCTGAACTGACCATTAGAAGTTGGTGGAGGCTCCCTGTTGACTCCAGATCATTAAATAATAATAAATAATCATTAAATAATATATTTAATGAGATGAGGTGCCTTAACTGACTGGTTGAATTGATTGTAACCACCAGTTAGCAATTAGGTGCATTAATATCACTTAGATCACCCCCGGAGTGCTCCAGTTAGCCTCCTTGACTGTAGGAGAAGGCTAAGTTAGCCTCCTTGACTGTAGGTAGGCATGGGTGTGACTGGATGATGGCAATTAATGCTCCATTGATTTCAATTAATGTCAATTATACTTAGGATAGTGGTTTAACTAGGCCAATTTGACCAAAAAGAGTGTGTATGGTGGTAAATGTCTCCAACAATGCATCCATGATCCCCTCCAAGCTGGATAATTTTCTCCAAAATTTAAGTGTGGAAGAATGTGTCAAGGTGTGAAGTGCAACGAAGCATACAGTATTGAATAGAGGAGAAAAGAGAGAAGACTTAGAGAGGGAATGTCTAAAAGTACAGGTGTGGATTTCACAGGGTTCCACCAAGAGTAAATGTCATCTCTTAATGCCATTAATGTACCATAGAAAGTAACCAAGAAAATAAAATTCCACTCCAAAGTGTATGCTTCCATGTATCTAAATGTTAACTGATCTGTGACTATCCCTTGTATGATGTGAGACCAAGAGAGATTGCTTTTAACTTTTCAAGTTAAACCTGTGAAGCTGGAGTGGGTGTTGCTGAGAAGAATAGCAAGAAGCTGGAGGTGGATTTATAAGAGAAACCATGGCTTGTCCAGGATTATCTCCAATGCATTTAATCTCTTGGTGTAAGTATTGTAACAAAATAAGTAAACCACAAAAACAAAATGATACCTAGACTATATGGATTACTTTCTGTGTTTAAGCAAACATCTGGTCCAGGCCTATCCATTGTAAGGTGTATGGCTGAGTAATATTGCTTGTGTGCTAAAAAGGTGGAGCTGTGCATCCATCGTCCTCTCCAAGCTGAATAATTTCCTCCAAAATCCAAGACTAGAAGAATGTATCAAGGTGTCAAGTTCAACGAAGCATACAGTACTGAATAGAGGAGAAAAGAGAGAAGACTCAAAGAGGGATTGTCTAAAAGTATAGGTGTGGATTTTAAAGGATTCCACCAAGAGTAAATGTGATCTCTTCATGCCATTAATGTACCATAGAAAGTAAGTAGAAAATAAAATTCCACTCTAAAGTGTGCACTTCCATGTATCTAAATGTTAACTGCTCAATGACTGTCCATTGTATGATGTGAGGCCAAGTGAGATTGCTTTTAACTTTTCATGTTAAATGTGTGAAGCTGGAGTGGGTGTTGCTGAGAAGAATAACAAGAAGCTGGAGGTGGACATATAAGAGAGAAACCCTGTCTTATCTAGGATTATCTCCAATGCATTTAATCTCTTAGTGTAACTATTTTCAATTTGTAATAAAATAAGTAAACCACAAAAAGGAGATGATACCTAGATTTTAATTGTATGGATTCTTTTCTGTGTTTAAGCAGACATCTGGTCCAGGCCTATCCATTGCAAGGTGTCTGGCTAAGTAAGATTGCTTTTGTGCTAAGAATGTGGAGCTATGCATCCATGGTCCCCTGCAAGATGGATAATTTCCTCCAAAAGCTAAGAATAGAAAAATGTGTGAAGGTGTGTAGTGTAACGAAGCAAACTACTAAATAGAGGAAAAAGAGAGAAGATCGGGGAGGGAATGTCTAAAAGTACAGGCATGTCATTTACAGGGTTCCACCAAGACTAAATGTGAGATATTCTACCATTGTTGTACCATAGAAAGTAACTAAGGAAAGAAATTTACACTCCAAAGTGTGTGCTTCCATGTATGAAACGTTAACTGCTCTATCACTATCCATTGTATGCTATGAGGCCAAGTGATATTGCTTTCAAGTTTAATATGTGAATCTGGAGTGGGTGTTGTTGAGAAGGATAGCAAGAAGTTGAAGGAGGTTAAGGCATAAGAAAGAAACCCTAGCTTGTCCAGGATTATCTCCAATGCATTTAATCTCTTGGTGTAACTATTGTAACCAAAAAAGGAGATGATACCTAGATTGTATGGATTACTTTCTGTGTTTAAGCAGCATCTAGTCCAAGCCTATCCATTGTAATAAACAGAATAAATTTCTTAGGCAACAAGTTTGAATAGAGGATGTTTAGGAGTAAATGGCCAAGTATGGGTCATATTTAGGCAACAAGTGCTCAGGATGTTTAGGAAAGTGATGAAGTGGTACAGGTAATGCTAGGGAATCCTAAGATAAACAAGCTTGATTTAAATTTAATCTTTCTGAATTTTCCATTTCTGAATTTTTAGATTCATAATCTTTGGCCTCTATTTCATATTCAGAAGCTTCAAGATCTGTTTCAGATTCAAAAATTCATGATGGTATACAATGATTCAGTGTTGAAAGGAATTTCATCCAATGGCTGAGAGATTTCAAGAAGAGCAAATTCAACTAAATATTCAACTCAATGGACTAACATACTATCCTTTTTCTTGAACTAATTTTCTTTGTCTATTCCTTTTGTGGGGTAACAGACGGGTTACAGGAAAATTTTCAATTTCCTAATGTAAGATCTAGTGAATCACCTGAATGCATTTACTTTATTTGGGATTGAGTACAGGTTATTGTCTTGAACACTCTCGTATGAATTCCTATTCTCAGGTGGGGTTGTTTCTTCTGGTTTAGATGAGTTTATTTCAAGATTTGTATCTATAGCAGATGAACCAATTTGATGAGATGAATCTAGGTAGAAACTATGATTCCATAGCGATAAATGAACTGAAATAGGTAGTAACCCTGTGTTTAGTAGCAATAAGTGAACTTAAGTTGTAGTGCCATCATGTAGGTTACCTATATCATGTATTTTTGCAACTGGGTTTCCTTCGTCTATTATATCATATGGCATTAATAACTTATCTTCTATCATCATGTTGATTTGGTAAGGAATACTCTCTTGTCTGGTAGATATATCTCCTCGGCTATCGTAAGATGAGGAACCTAGGTATGCGTAGCTGTGGATGTCAATTATTTTATTTATAACCACATAGTATTTGTTGCACATAGTTGGTTGTATTTTCCCCATAAAGGTCTTCCTATAGACCGAAAAAAAAGATAATCCCAATGCTAGTAGTCCCCCAAGCCCATAACTTCTCAATGTGTCTATCTCGAGTAAAACTAACTGTATTAAATCCTGCTAACACAAAAGTTTTTTTATGTAGGCTGGAACTGTCATTTTTTGTCCAAAGGGAGGACTTCGAAATAAAGTTAATTCGAATAACCAAAAATAAATATGATATCAACCCATCATCATTTTCCCAGTGGGATAATGAAAAATCAAAAAAGAAACCCTTGGAGCAATACGTTCATACTGTCAACCCAAATAAATGCACATCAATTTCCCATTAACTAATGTTACCTGGAGGGCTACTTTCTTCTGCGCAGCAATATCCCAGTCAATAGAATCTAGATCAGATCCGGCGGGCTTGGAGGAGGGTCAAATGGATTCGGGAGGTCCTATGGAAGCTTCTTCCTCCATGGTGCTCATGGTTTCCAAATGAAACCCGATTGAAAACATTATGTGTCTTGAAATATCTCAAGAAAATGCAGTAATGGAGTACGGATTAAAAGATGTGAAAAATGCACCAGTTCTTGTTCTGCTCGATATCACTACTGTAAAATCCCTGGTAAGAATCCGACTCTCCAAACATCAATCCCTCAACTTCTGAAGGCTTCTCTGCAATGCAATGTGAGACAGGGAAACAAACCTAATAGAGATGTCGCTGAGGAACCCACCTCTCTCATTGTTTTGTTTTGTTTAATGAATTTGAGTGCTTAGATTCAATGAAAGCCTTTGATTCCCGTTGCCTAGGTTTTGGTATTTCCCAGCGTCTTTCCCCAAAGCAGTGTTTGAATTTCATTTTTCCTTTGATGTTTTGACTCTATGTTTCCTGCCACACAAATATTTGGTGAAAAATGACACATTTTATTAGCAACAAACAAATTACCCTTTTATAATAAGGTTTTATTAAGCGTGATAAATCATTACTCTAACATTTTGCTAGGTGGGTTATACAAAATATTTCCTTGGAGGAACTTAACATTTTGCTATGTGAGTTGTACAAAATATTTCTTTGGAGGAAATTCCACATTGCCTTCCATTTACCTTATCTCTTGCAAAGATTTGAGAGGGCCACATGCCTGTCTTGATAGCCCATTTGTTATTAGATTGAGTTCCCTAATCACATGATGGAATTATATATTATGAAATGAATATTTTAGATCCCATGCTTGGGCCATTTCTCCACTAAGATTCATTTTTTGTTCTCCAAGGTACCATCCATCTGAGAGAGAACAAGTTTGAAGCCAAATATATATATATATAGTATTTATTCCTTTTTCTGATAGTAAGGACATTAGAAAGGTACCATCCATCTAAGAGAGAACAAGTTTGAAGCCAAATATATATATATATAGTATTTATTCCTTTTTCTGATAGTAAGGACATTAGAAAGGTACCATCCATCTAAGAGAGAACAAGTTTGAAGCCAAATATATATATATATAGTATTTATTCCTTTTTCTGATAGTAAGGACATTAGAAAGGTACCATCCATCTAAGAGAGAACAAGTTTGAAGCCAAATATATATATATATAGTATTTATTCCTTTTTCCGGTAGCAAGGACATTAGAAAGGTACCATCCATCTAAGAGAGAACAAGTTTGAAGTAACATAAAATCTATATAGTTCTTTTCCTCTTTCGAATAGTAAGAACATTAGAATGATGAATGCATGTATTTCAATGTAATAATTAGTCTTAATGCCTAATGCACACTCTTTCCAATACTAAGGAAATTAGAATGATGAATGCATGTATTTCAATGTAATAATTTGTCTTGATGCCTAGTGTGCACTCAAACTGAACCCAGATAAAATTAGAGGACATTATAAATACCACCTTGCTTCACTCATCCTATCACATATAAGGATTTTCCTTATATCTCATTGGTTCTTGAACACCCCTTAGAGTTTACTTTTAAGAATTTGTCTTTGCAAGCATTGTAATCCCCTAGGATCTTGTAAAACATCATCACACGAGTGTACCTTGTCCTGGAAGAAAAAATGCAATTCTTCTTAATCATTAAAGAATTTAATTTTCAAGGAGTTTTTATTATAGCAACGTCCGTATCTATAGCGATGAACGTACGTCCCTATAGCAACATTTTGGACTATGCGTCTCTATAGCGACGATCATTGGGGACATTTTCATTTTTTTCCAAAATTTTAAATTGTTTTTCCACGAAAAAATTGATTTTAACTTATTCGTGGCAAACTTTAGTGGGAATTTTGAGCCATATGTAGTAGTGTGTCATCAGGCTATTTGGACAAACCTAATAACTTTTGCTTTAAATATATTGTATATATACATAGTTATCTATTGTGATATAAATATGATTTCTAAACTTGCTTATACTGTGAATTTTGGAATTGGTTACATGAATTTTACATTGTTGGGCAATGTATGTTTCTAGTTTTGACATGGATACATTGTGATTAAATTATTCAATGAGTGAAGAAAATTAATAATATGTTATGCAAATATCTAAGTTACATGTAAAGGCTAGAAGAATGAATGTAATCTCTGGATTTTTCATATGTTTCATATCCTGGGCCCTTGGGAAACATAAAAACCTATACCCTAGGTCTGAAACTGTAAAATACTAAAATGTTTCTTATGCCTGAAACATTATATCCTCCCATTTCTAGTTCCATTCCTCCTTCCAATTTCCAGTAGCATAACCCTAGTCTTGGGCAAGATGGGATAATTTCATTAAAATCCAATGAATGAACATAACAGTAGGTCAATGGAGCTTAAGAATACATTTAGTGTAAGTACATGATACTGGGAATTGTGAAAACATCTCTCCTCTTGCTACTCAATCAAAAGTTGATATAAGAAAATTTGCTACTCAATCAAAAGCTGAAAATAATAGCAGAATAAATAATAGGTATCTAAATAGGACGAGGACAATTAAGAACAGAAACAACTCTATCAAAAGGCAGAAATAATAATAGAAAAAATACTAAGTATCCAGCTAAATAGGGCAAGAGGGCATTTAAGTACAGAAGTAACCTTAAATAATAGTTTGATCGTAGACAAATGGATCTCTAATAACTAGTAAGATCATGAATAAATAACGATAATAAAATACATAGATCCAGACAATATAGAGAAGTGGAGACCGCTGAGATTAGCTGGTAGGTGAAGGACAAAGGGTGAGATTGGGAGCAAATCCTTTGGTGTACTCCTACAAACAGACTATCACCAAACCTCATTCACCATCTTCAATAATAATAATAAATCCAATATCTTGCATATTTTTATCACAGGGACCAACATGAACTGTGAGGTGTGGTTGGTGAGTAGGAAATGGACTGGCATGCTCACAGAGGACAGTTTGTGGAGTCCATGCTTAGAATGATGCATCAACAAGATTCCCTATCTTGATCCCCAAACAAAATAGGACGATATTATAAAGTCTCTTTGGGTTACAAAACCACTATGCATTTGGGATAAGGCAGTTTGGTCAAGTGGGTGCAGTATTACAACATGTGGACAATTCAAATTTGACCTATTTATTATGACATTTTTTTTATCATCAACCTCCATTGTTAATGCATAGTGTATGCTTTCATATAGTGGGATATATATCTCCCTTAAACACTTGTTCATCCCCATATAGGGCATCACTCTTCTCACATAATTTAGGTCAAACTGGATTGATGCCTTCCCATGTTACAAAGCTCTCAGTTGTCTTATTGATAAGTGTGAGAGGAGGCTGAAATGGGAAAGTAATGGCTAGTTAGTAATAGGAAAGATCTGGAGGGTGGAGGATGGTATAGTAAAAAAACAGGAATTAGGTAATATTGAGGATATGATAAGTGTACATGAAGTTGGAGGTGGGAAAAAAGGGATCTCTAGTAGAATGTTTAACCCACAAAGTAAACTAACAAATCCTCTATTTTATCTTTGCTATTTGGCCCTCGTCTTATTTAGGTGAGGAGATAGTCAAACAGAGAGATAGCCCAATAATGTGAACCACAATGAATGTTTTCATTCATATGAACACTACAAGCCAGAAGAAGTGAATGGTGATGAAGTTAGAGCAGGCAATGATCATGAGATTAATTTATTCTATGGAGAAGCCAATGATAATGTGAGAAGTTTGAGCTAAGAAACACCCGTTTGAATTTGTATTATGTTTCTTCTTGTGGGTTGCAAGTTGAAATATAAATCATAATAGATAAGAGTATTTTTTTTGTTGTTTAGATTCATAGATTGGGTGAAGCTGAGGTGTTGTTATGGCTTAAGGAATTTCCAATGGCACCAAATCCCCATCCCAGAGGCCAAATTTATAGATCCAATTGCGTACAATTTGAAGATGGGAAGCTAGCTAGTGTGGTAGTTCCTTTCGAAATATCTGGCATTATTCCAAGTGCTATACCTTGATCTATACCTAGCTCTATGTTGAATGTTTTCTAGGCACAATTCCTGGATCTATACTTGGCACTATGTTGGATATTTTTCCTGTCGAAATTCATGGTCCAACTCCTATCGCTAACCCTGGATTAATAT
This sequence comes from Pseudotsuga menziesii, assembly GCA_001517045.1. Lineage (NCBI taxonomy): Eukaryota > Viridiplantae > Streptophyta > Pinopsida > Pinales > Pinaceae > Pseudotsuga > Pseudotsuga menziesii. The sequence continues at coordinate 95,315 of LPNX010232813.1, forward strand.
ACGGTGCTATGTTATTCATGACGTTTTTTTGGAGGCTATTCTTAGCGTTATATGGGATGCTTTTATGGACGCTAATTGGGACATTAATTGGGATTCTAATTGGGATGCTAATGGGGATCTGATAATTGTGATGTAAATTGGGACGTTAATTGGGATGCTAATTAGTGTCCAAAATAGCGCCAACTTTTAAAAAGGGATGATAATTGGGACACTAATTGGGATTCTAATTGGGATGCTAATTGGGATGCTATTTAGCATCCAAAATAGTGCCAACTTTTAAAATGGGACGCTAATTGGGATGCTAATTGGGATGCTAATTGGGACGCTAATTGGGATTCTAATTGGGATGTTAATTGGGATGCTAATTGGAACATTAATTGGGATGCTACTTAGCGTCCAAACTAGCGTCAACTTTTAAAAAGGGACGCTAATTGGGATGCTAACTGGGATGTTAATTAGGACGATATTTGGGACTCTAATTGGGACTCTAATTGGGATGCTAATTGGAACACTAATTGGGATGCTAATTAGTGTCCGAAATAGCACCAAATTTTAAAAAGGGGCGCTAATTGGGATGTTATCTAGGATGCTAATTGGGATGATATTTGGGACTCTAATTGGGATGATAATTAGTGTCCAAAAGAGCACCAAATTTTAAAAAGGGACGCAATGGAAAATACACTAAAAGTGATAGTGGACGCTAAAAAGGAAGCTAAAAGAGACGCTAATCACAGGTTTTTGTTATAGTGGATATAGAGATGAAAAATACCCACCACGTGTCTTCTATACAGTGGCATTAAAAAAAAAAAATTAATTCATTTTCTACATTTCATCGCTCTATCGACAAAGTTGTTGTCCCTATAACGACAAAAATATGGCCAAAAACAGCTAGGAAAAATTTTGTTTCCACGCAAAATCATGGAACACTTTCAACGAACGTTTGTCTCTCTATCAACGAATTTTGGAATTTGAACAAAAATTTCTTCCACGCAAAACCATGGAAAACCAATCTCTATTGATGAAATCTACAAGTTGAACGGTAATTTTTCCACGAAATTATGTCGCTATAGCGACAATATTCATGGAAAGCCACTCATGGTTTCAACAATTTTGCAATACCCGCAATGAAATTTCATCGATATTGCAACGAAACCTGGAGGTTTCAAAAAAAAAAAAAAAACCATGGAAGGGCACCTTCCTTTCCACGGTTTTGGATCTTTAATAAGTGCTTGTGAAAAAATACATACCATATTTTAAAGACAAACAAATGGATAAAATATAACACATGAAAGGTGATTTATAGAAAAGAAATATATTGGGAAAGGAAGATATGGGAAAAAAATATTGAAGTAAAGGGGAAAAAAATAAATGGGAAGTTCAGGGGGGAGGTCAAAAAGTGTTAACTGACTCTAAAAAATAAGGCATAATGATTTAAAAAGTGCCCAAAAGTACCCAAAGTGGCCCTAAGCACCCTAATTATTTCCTCAAAAACTATTTTCCCATTAGGATGCATATATTCATAATAATTGGCTAAAATACATAATTAGAGGCTAAAGTGGCACCTCTTAGAGCGAATTCTATCATAGGGTAGGAGGGTGCATCTATAAAAATACCATCGATAAAATACGTTGTAATCACCACAGGGATCATATAAACATTAATTAAATGATATTCTAGGAACCACTGAGACCTAATTTCTATGATAATGTAGGGGGGTACATCTATAAAAAATACCATCGATAAAATACGTAGGTACCACTAGGATCGTATCAACTTATTGTGATCTGAAATTAGGTTAATCCCATTGGGGCTTAAATACCCCACAAGGGCTTGGAAGGATTCCCACAGAGCTTGGAAGAAGCCCGCAGAGGCCTGTAGATACCCACAAAAGCTTAAAGAAGCTCACAAGTCAGAAGTAAAGGAAGCCCATGTTCTAAAGATGAAGGGAGCCCGAGCTTTTAAGACTAAGGAAGCCCGCAGGTGTAAATGAAGCTAAAAAGGTCAAGCCTGCAATTTCTGGAAGATATGAAAATGAAAAACTGATCCTTCTTATGCAACCACCTCAAGCATGGCCAAAATTGGTCAAAGTTAGTACCAAATATGCCCAAAAGAAAAAAAAGTCCCTTGAGCACATGCTAGGAAAGAGACATGTTAATCAACAAAAAATTGACAACTTACTTCTATTCTTTTACTATACATGATCTCATATAACAAAAAATTCATCATAGATCACCTTTTGGCATTGATCAGAAGCAGGTTGCACAGTTGAGAATGCAATTTGTAGGTTAGAAACCATATCATAATTGCCTTGGAGACACTCCTCATGAAATATCATCACTTTCTCTACTACATGTGAAGAGATACTAGTGATAATTTATCATACTACAAAAAACATAAGGTGCATTGAATTCCTCTTTATTGAAAAATAAATAAATAATAAAAAAATAACTCAACCCCTAGGGAAAAAGAGTAGTTGTTCACCTGGAAAATCTGTGTAGGATCTTTGTAGTGCCAAATGGTGGTAAGTTGTTTTGATGTTGCTCATTATTGGAAGAGGTGAATATGAAAAGTTGATCCTTCTTATGCAACCACCTCAAGCATGGCCAAAACCGGTCAAGTTAGTATCAAATATGCCCATAAGATAAAAACAGTCCCCTAAGCACATGATGGGAAAGAGACATGTTAGTCAACAAAAAATTGACAACTTATTTCTATTCTATTACTAGGAATGATCTCATGTAGAAAAAAATTCATCATAAATTACCTTTTGGCACTGAGAAGTAGGTTGCACAGTTGAGCATGCAATTTGTAGTTTAGAAACCATATAATAATTTCCTTGGAGACACTCCTCATGTAATAACATCACTTTATCTGCTACCTTTGAAGATCTAGACATATGAATTTATGGTCCATATATGTGCCATGCAACAACTGAAATTTTATCATCAGAGTGATCAGAATGTGTAAAATGGTGCAACCAATAACTAGTGTTAATCATTCAAAGTTCCATTTAGCATATGATTTCCAGATATGTGTATGTGATAGCATAGATATAAAATACTAACTTACTGAAAATTAAATGCCAAGCTAACCATAATGTTATTATCATTCACTCAATCCTGTATGTAAGCTTTGAAATATAAAATCATCAAGTCCCTTACCATCACCCAGCTCTCAGTACCAATAATTAGTACTAAGAAAATCCAAACCAATACTCAGTAAAATAATGTCAGAATTATATCACTGTGCATTTAGAGATGTAAGGTTCCAAATCTCATTAAAAAATCAGACTTACATTTACCCAAAAAACTAATGTGAATAGGGAAGAAAACTAATCAAATCAATGAGATATATTTTACAAAATACACCACCATCTAAATAGTTTGAAATACTAAATTGTTTTCTGTTTTGATTGTGCAGAGAAGGAATTTAGGGCATACGAGGTCTGCAATAAATATTGCAGACCTATGTTTGATAAAGGAGAGGGCTTAGATTGTGGGAGCAACAGGTCTGCGTTTTTTGGGCTTTACACAGAAATTCTTTTTTTAGGGCTTTCTTTTTTGATAAAATAAAAGTTACAAAAACACATAAAAATTAAGTCTAAAACCTAAGAGAAACAAAAAGAACCTAAGAATAATATTTACAAGTATACAACTTAGAAAATTTAGTTTTGAAAGATATATGAACAATTAGGGTTTGAAAAATTAAAATTTCTTAACCTAGGGTTTCATCATGCCAAAATTATAGGAAGAAGGGCCGAAAAAAACCTAATTTCTTCTATGTGATTTTTCTTCTATTTTTCTACGTTACTAAGAAGCATTTTTGTTTTATGTAGAAAGTTGTCTCCTAGTTTGGATGATAGTATAAAAGTAGTTATTTACTATTGGTTGTATCTCTTGTATCTTAATAAAATGAAATAGAATTTAAGGATAAAGACAAACACATTAAGGATAAAGAACACGTCAAAACCCTTACCTTATCATTGTCCTTTCGCCAGATCCATTTTCCCATACAACTTGATAAGAGTTGTCCACGAGATGCATTTCCATCACCAAGACCTACATAAATAATCAAAGACAGAATTTTTATATGAGTAAATAATATATAAGAAAATAAACAGTCATTTAAATCCTACTACAAAGTCTTGTAGAAACCAATGAACCGTGAAATGTTAAATTTATTAACATTTTTTTAGGAAATAGACATGCATTTAAAAATTTACAACCATCTTTAATACATAGTAATAAAAGAGTATTTATACCTTATCTAGCTCCTTTCTATTTCAAGAATAGTTTTGTATTCTCTACTGAATAGGGCCAACCACGTGAAGGTGGAAGCTCATATGGCCCCTCCCCCCCTCACATTGCTCTCAATTCCCCATACCCAATAAATGATGTTGTTTACATAGAAAACATATAAACATTCATGCATAACTAGGCTAGTCATCTAAACATAAAAACATTGAAGCATAATGAGGTAATTCATATAAACAATGTTTTAGACTAACAACATCAATATACATCCAAATACAAGTCATGAATTTATACATCTACTTTTTCTTTGATTTCTGTTTTTTTGCATTGTAATAACTGATGATAATTGGGTTATTATCATCATCATTTGGTGGAATATCTACAAATCCATGTCCTGCTAGTGTTTTTGTTTCCATGCCCTCATGTATCATACTTCTTGTACATCGTTGAGTAGGGCGTGGAGGCATTTCTGAAGGGGCGTGAACTGCAACAACGAAAAATGGGCATATCGATATGTTGAAATATTATTGAAATTAATAGTTCATCATTTTGATTAAAATTACAATATTGCTCTTTACCTGTCTGTGTATCTGTGACAGCTGGTGTTTTTTCTCTACTTGTTAATTCCTCTTGTGGTTCACCCTCCTAAGCTTCATGGTCTTCCATTGAAAGAAGAAAATTTATAAGTATACATCAGGAAATAAATATCTATAATCACATTAGATATTTCTATTTCCAAAGCACACATACCAGAATGGCCACTCTGCTCCCCACTATCATGGGACATAAAAAACCCCAACATCAGCTGGTACATGTCGAGTATCATTGAATTCACTGCTGCGGTTGCACTGTTGCTTATAATATAACATAAATATTTAGTTATGGGTGATATAATCCAAAATGAATAGAATTTAATAGTATACTGCAATGATGGCCTTATTCATTTTATTTACCTGCATATGCGTCATTGGGGAGATTGGAGTCTACCCCAAGATTTTCTAATATTCAATGACACTTTTAAAACCATACTTGAAACCAAGCTTTAGGTCTTCCTCGGTGGAAGCATCTTGGAACATATTTCCCTACAATACATAACACATATAAAATTTCCAGTATCAAAAACAAATATTTGTTCGCTACTTTCAAATAAATATTCCCCACAGTTAATCATTTAATTCTTACGATTCAGACTCTTAGTTTTCTATAGCCACCCTAGCCCAGACTATGTTGCACATGCTTTTCCACTCTAGCCTTGGTTTCTTTGGAGGTGTCTGGTAGACTATATATGAAAATTTTGAAAAATGTTAGATATCAGAATTCTTGCTTAAAACAAAAAAGAAAAAAATAAATGAGCATATTTCACTAAAAAGATGATATGTGTTGTACCTTGTTTTTCCAGGACATGGTTGTTTTCCTTGTCTTTTTAGCAATTTCTCCTTTGCATCCTCTATGAGTGCCTTCCACTCTTTCTCCGGAACCATGGGAGTGTGCTCATGCTTGAGTTCAAGTTTCAATTTATCCCTATATTGGGCCCTGGTATATTTTAAATTCTCGTCGGCTAACTTTGCAACCACTTTCTTGTTGAATGTATTGCCGAACAAGTTTACCATGTGGTCTATCAATACATATCTCTTTGCGCTATCTTGGATATTCCACCATGTGTGAATGGTGGGGCCAAACAGCTAAAATTCTTTGTCATTCAAATTCCTGTAGAAAACATTGTTTCTTGCATAAACGTGTAATCCATTAATTTATAATAATTTTAGCGGATGTCCATTTCAATTTCATGATTAAAAATCATAAATTAATTAATAAATACCTACAATCTTTTGAATCTTGATCGGAACACAAGTGTCATCCACCAGAAAGGTGAGATCTAGTGATCCGATGCTTTTAACCTGTGTTTCTCCAGGAAAAGTTTCCTGGTCATCTACAGTAGGTTCATCTCCAGAGTCATGTGGAGTCCTAGGCTTCATCTCATCATGCTTCAGCATGTCATGCTGATCAAAATCGGTGCCCTCATCAATGGATTTGAGGCCAACCGCAGGAGTGTCAAAAATCCTCATTGGCACATTGCTTTGTCAGCGTTGTTGCTACATTGGAGCATCACTGCTACCTATACTTGGCTCGGCAGTTTCTCTAGTCACGGGTTGTAAAAACTCCTACAAACGAAAAACTTTACTTTATCATACCACTTGGAAAAATAGAAAACATAATATCAGATATGAAATCATGTCATAGCTTAAAAAAATATGTGAAGATGCCACTTACCCCATAAGATTTTATTTGTTCTTTCAGCTCTTCAATCCTTTCCCTGATCCCCTATGTCATGGGCCTTATGCGAGCCAAGGAAATCATTTCTATGTTTTCCTTTTTCAGGGCCTTCTTTATAGTATCCATATGGTCTATGGAATAGTAAATTTCATCCTCAAGCTCTTCATCACCCAGATCAAGTGCACTGGACTAAATTCATCAAACAATAAAATTAAGCAAAATAATTTTAACATCATTCAAACATTGTTATTGTAATGAAATTTAGTTACTATTAAGAACTAACACTTACTTGATATGGTGTTGTGTCCGGTGACTTCCCACGGTCACTTCGTACTGATCTACTTCTAGTGGGTGATTTTCCATGGTCACCATGGACTATGGAAGCAGCAAGTTCCTTTCCATGGTCCCCACCCTGACACGATAAATCAATCAATAATTCACCATATGAAAAGAAAAATGCGAATGTCAACAGTGGAAATTGAATGTTAACAGAAAAAATCAAGACATTTAGTTATTATATTTAACACTTACCTGACGAGGCACAAAGTGTGACCTTCCACGGTCACCCTGGACCATGGAAGCAATAGGTGCCTTTCCATTGGCGCCACCCTGACACAATAAATCAATAAATAAACATTATGAAAATAATTGTAACATAATAAAAAATGAGATATTGGAATAATATTTATTTTTACCTCAGAATTAGAGGACACGCATTATGTTCCATGACAAACATGGGTAGACCCTTGCCACAGTGTAATAATCATGTTGTCACATGGAAATCTTTTGGGGTTGAAGTTTCTAGTTATTGCAGTCATATTTAGTTACTATATTTAGTTGAGTCAATAATTGTAACATCAACAAAAATGAGATATTGCAATAATATTTACTTTACCCTCCGATGGAGAAGATACATGTTCTGCTCCATGGCGATGAGCAGACCCCTGCCACATTTTAATAAGCATGTTATCATATGGAAATATTCACAATAAGCACGAAAAAAGCTAATGGTAACAATGGAAATTGAAAGTTAACAGAAAAAATATCAACATTTAGTTATTATATTTAACACTTAGCTAATGGGGCACAGAGTGTGACCTTCCATGGTTACCCTAGACCATGGAAGTAGAGGACACGCGTTCTATTCCATGACGACCATGGGCAAACCCCTACCACAGTGTAATAAGCATGTTGTCACATGGAAATCTTCTGGGGTTGGAGTTTCTAGTTATTGTAGTCATATTCAGTTTCTATATTTAGTTGAGTCAATAATTGTAACATAAACAAAAATGAGATACTGCAATAATATTTACTTTTACCTCCAAAGGAGGAGATACATGTTCTGCTCCATGGGGATGAGTAGACCCTTGCCACAATGTAATAAGCATGTTATCATATGGAAATATTCATAATAAGCATGACAAAAGTGAATGGTAATAGTGAAAATCAAATGTTAACTGAAAAAAAATGAAACATTTTGTTATTGACGTCATATTTATTTACTATATTTAACATTTACCTCACGAGGCATAGATTGTGACCTTCCACGGTCACCCTGGACCATGGAAGCAGCATGTGGCTTTCCACTGCTGCAACCCTGACAAAATAAATCAATCAATAAAATTTGAGTCAATAATTGTAACATAAAAAAATGAGATAAGCATAACAGTGTAATAAGCATGTTATCACATAGAAATATTCATAATATGCACGAAAAATGCGAATGTCAATGGTGGAAATCGAATGTTAACCAAAAAAATTGAAAAAATTAGTTATTGTAGTCATGTTTAGTTACTATATTTAGCATTTACCTGATGAGGCATACCGTGTGACCTTCCACGGTTACCCTGAACCGTGGAAGCCACATCTATTCAATTTAAGTTGTAATCGATCAACCACTCTTTACCTGGAAGTATTTTTTTGTTGCACACACAAATATACGATGTTTTCGCGTCCCTCAAATTCGCAATTCAGTTGCTTAGTTGCTGTCACTAGCTATGTACTATTTATAAATCCAGCAACATTTTCAGACGCTTTTGGTCTCCCATCAATATACATAGTCACCCCTTTGTTTTAATTGTGTTCTTCTAGTTGTATATAATTTGCAGCAACTCCATTTCTCCTCATACTTCGAGTATATTGGACCAAGATAAACCAGTTATTGTATATGTATAAAGGTCCGACATACTCCATTAATTTAGTTACAGTGCCATAGCCGAACTTTATGCCATCCATGGAAAATATCCCCAATCCATGTAAGGACGAAGGAGCAATGCGATACATCCTCCCATTGATGAAGAAATATGTGTCCACTTGAGATAGCTTATTAGGTACCCATCATTGCACTAGATTTCTATACCTTAAGGGAAACTCAATTCCACCTATGATCTCAGCATCATAATTACATGACCCTCCATTGGCAATAAAATATTGCATGCGTCTACGAAATCTTTTCCTTACCTTTTTAGATCTAGTTGATATAGAACCGGTAGATCTAGTACAACACATATTACTTTCAACCTCTCCGAGTATATATTCACCATCACTCGAGGAATATAGATATGATAGATACCTATTTGGTGGTACCTACACTCAATAAAACAAGAATATAAGTTACCAAGCAGATATAATTTAGCGTGCAAATATATTTACTTGTAATGTTTTAATATCAAAAGTTTTTTCTTCCCAAAAACTTTACCAAATGCTATTTTTCTCTCAAAGGTGTAATTTCTTTTAGAGTTATTTATATTTGAATTATTTTTAAGTATAAGACATGATTTGATTTGGTTTGGAATTTGTTCACAACACGGATATAGAAGTGTGTTTCTTGGGCCACTTGACTATTTAATGCATGCAAAGAGGTATGGGGTTCCCCCTCATATAGATCATGTTGGGGATTCAATTTGGAATGGGAAGTGGTCATATTGGTTCATTCATGGATTCCCCATTGAAACGTGGCGACGTTAGTCTAACACTCCCTCTTCCACAGTGGTTTGATATGCAAGTTTTCTCATGCAAGCTACTCCTTATCTAACTATGTGCCTGTTTTTTTTAAATAGGATAACATTGTGAAATTTCACCAAATTTAGACCAATCAATCAATAATTCAGGTGCCTTTCCAAGGTCCCCACCTTGACACGATAAATCAATCAATAATTCACCATAAGAACAGAAAAATACGAATGACAACAGTCGAAATCGAATGTTAACAGAAAAAATCGAAACATTTAGTTATTATATTTAACACTTACCTGACGGGGCACAGAGTGTGACCTTCCACATTCACCCTAGACCATGGAAGCAGTAGGTTCATTTCCACTGGTGCCACCCTGATGCAATAAATCAATAAATAAACGTTATGAAAATAATTGTAACATAATAAAAAATGAGATATTGCAATAATATTTATTTTTACCTCAAAAGTAGAGGACATGCGTTATGTTCCATGATGAACATGGGTAGACCCCTGCCACAGTGTAATAATCATGTTGTCACATGGAAATATTTTGGGGTTAGAGTTTCTAGTTATTGTAGTCATACTTAGTTACTATATTTAGTTGATTCAATAATTGTAACATCAACAAAAATGATATATTGCAATAATATTTACTTTTACCTTCTATGGAGAAGATACATGTTCTACTCCATGGCGATGAGTAGAAACCTACCATAGTGCAATAAGCATGTTATCATATGGAGTTCACAATAAGCACAAAAAACACGAATGGTAACAGTGGAAATTGAATGTTAATAGAAAAAATATCAACATTTATTTATTATATTTAACACTTACCTGATGGGGCATAGAGTGTGACCTTCCATGGTCACCCTAGACCATGGAAGTAGAGAACACACGTTCTATTCCATGACGACCATGGGCAGACTCCTTCCACATTGTAATAAGCATGTTGTCACATGGAAATATTCTGGGGTTGGAGTTTCTAGTTATTGTAGTCATATTCAGTTTCTATATTTAGTTGAGTCAATAATTGTAACATAAACAAAAATGAGATACTGCAATAATATTTACTTTTACCTCCAAAGGAGGAGATACATGTTTTGCTCCATGGGGATGAGCAGACCCCTACCACAATGTAATAAGCATGTTATCATATGGAAATATTCATAATAAGCACGACAAAAGTGAATGGTAATAGTGAAAATCGAATGTTAACTGAAAAAATTGAAAAAAAAAATTATTGAGCTCATATTTATTTACTATATTTAACATTTACCTCACGAGGCATAGATTATGACCTTCCACGATCACCCTGGACCGTGGAAGCGGCATGTGGCTTTCCACTGCTACAACCCTAACAAAATAAATCAATCAATAAAAGTTGAGTCAATAATTGTAACATAAAAAAATGAGATAAGCATAACATTGTAATAAGCATGTTATCACATGGAAATATTCATAATATGCACGAAAAAAGTGAATGTCAACAGTGGAAATCGAATGTTAACAGAAAAAATCGAAACATTTAGTTATTGTAGTCATGTTTAGTTACTATATTTAGCATTTACTTGATGAGGCATAGCGTGTGACCTTCCATGGTTACCTTGGACCGTGGAAGCCACATCTATTCGATTTAAGTTGTAATCGATCAACAACTCTTCACCTGGAAGTATTTTTTTGTTGCACATACAAATATATGATGTTTTTTGTGTCCCTCAAATTCGCAATTCGGTTGCTTAGTTGTTGTTATTGGCCGTGTACTATTTTGAAAGCCAGCAACGTTTTCGGACGCTTTTAGTCTCCCATCAATACACATAGTCACCCCTTTGTTTTTATTGTGTTCTTCTAGTTGTATATAATTTGCAGCAACTCTTTATCTCCTCATACTTTGAGTATATTGGACCAAGATCAACTAGTTTGTATCTGTATAATGGTCCGACATACTCCATCAATTCAGTTACAGTGTTACAGCTGACCTTAATGACATCCATGGAAAATAGCCCCAATCTATGTAAGGACGAAGGAGCAATGCGATACATCCTCCCATTGATGAAGAAATATGTGTCCACTTGAGGTAGCTTATTAGGTACCCATCATTGCACTAGATGTCTATACCTCAAGGGAAAATCAATGTCACCTATGCTCTCAGCATCATAATTACATGACCCTCCATTAGCAATAAAATATTGCATGCGTCTACGAAATATTTTCCTTACCTTTTCAAATCTAGTTGATATAGAACCGGTAGATCTAGTACAACACATATTACTTTCAACCTCTCCGAGTATATCTTCACCATCACCCAAGGAAGATATATCTGATAGATACTTATTTGGTGGTACCTACACTCAATAAAACAAGAATATAATCTACCAAGCGGATATAATTTAGCGTGTAAATATATTTACTTGTAATGTTTTAATATCAAAAGTTTTTTCTTCCCAAAAACTTTACCAAAATCTATTTTTCTCTCAAAGGTGTAATTTCTTTTAGAGTTATTTATATTTGAATTATTTTTAAGTATAAGACACAATTTGATTTGGTTTGGAATTTTTTCACAACATGGATATAGAAGTGTGTTTCTTGGGCCACTTGACTAGTTAATACATGCAAAGAGGTATGGGGTGCCCCCTCATATAGATCATCTTGGGGATTCAATTTGGAACGAGAAATGGTCATATTTCTTCATTCATGGATTTCCCACTGAAACACGGTGATGTTAGTCTAACACTCCCTCTTCCACAGTGGTTTGATATGCAAGGTACTCCTTCTCTAACTATGTGCCTAATTTTTTTTAAATAGGATAACATTGTGAGATACCACCAAATTTAGACCAATTATAGGTAGATTTGAGTGGTTTTTCACATGGAGGGGGATAGGGTGCTTTTGGATCTGGAATCATCTTATCACAACCCTGAATCATCTTACGCTACCCAAGATCATTTTCTTACCATTTCTACGGTGTTCTACAACAGGGAAATCCTGAATTTGTTTGGTCGTGATGGTATGGTTCAGGACCGTTCTCTATCAAATGGGCAATGGATGGGTTCAGGGCTAGCATTTGACAGGAAAAATGCCCATCATGGGTCATTTTTCACCTCAAATACGGCCTATATTTCATCTAAATCCTCAGAAAATACGAAGTAAATAGTCAAAACCATAGTAGCAATATTCGAGAACGGATTCGGATACGATACGGAAAAAATACATAACAAAAAAATCAAGTATGACTAAAATACGGGAGTAGGCATCTTATAAATACAAAAAAATGCAATTTTAATTTTAAAAAAAATAATATTATACGATCATCATTCCAAAGTGTAACATGTCATTCATTATTCATTAGGAACTAACATTCCAAAGTGTAACATGTCATTCATTATTCATTAGGAACTAACACAAGTAGTAACTAAGTATTGATTTCTTGTGACAATGGATGAGAACTACAACTGTCTTTTCTCCATAGTTTCAACCTCAAAGCTAAGGGAAACAACAGGAAAAGGTATAGTATATGGAAAAGAATCTCCAGTTTTGATCCAAGATAAGTAAGGGCTCATTGGACCCCATAAAAAGGATATGTTATTCAAATCCTTATCACTTCAATGGGAGAGTTGCACTAATGACGACCTAGCAATATTTAAGGCTTTAGAAATGGCTAAGTTACATATTCAGGTTGAGATGATGATGTGTAACCTCTCATCTCCATCCTCTTGGGAATCATTGTTGGCAATATGGCATATGAATGTGTTGGCATTGATGTCAATATATGAATGGAGAATTGGTGACATTTGGTGAACTGATGATTGTGGACAGACATATCCTAGAGATGTTCATTAATGACAAAATAAATGTTGATGGGCATAGGCATGTATGATAAATTTGGAAAAATACTAAGTGGTGAAAAATTGTCCTAAAGCAGTAGTCTTATGAAAATTGCCACCATATTTCATAAGAAAAAGAAAATGCCCGCCATGGCCTGTCAACCCATAGTTTCTTGAAGTATCTATCTGACCATGGCACCAGTTCTTAGAACAAATATTTGAGGAAGAAGATACAGGCCTCCCAAAACAAGTTCTTTTTGGTCAAATTAGACAAGTTGCTCTAGGATATTGCCCACCATAATTTGTGGGTTGAAATAAATGCCTGCACCATATGGGCATCCTGTAGGTGGTTGTGTTGTCTTCCTGACCATGTTCTTACTTTAACCTAAAAGTACTTGAGGCAAAAATTATGGATCTGCCAAAATAGGGTCTTAAGCATATTTTACATCGTACATCAGTAAAATGCCCGCCGAGGAAAGAGAAAGTAGTTCCAGAGCATTAAACTGGTCTTAATGGATTCATCTAGTTGTCCTCCATCCATTGGATGTCTTACACTCCAAGTTTGATGAAAATTTGAAATCACCTTTGAGACCTAGGGTTTAAAGAAATTGACTAAGTGTCAAATCACAAGGTTGAATAGGAATTTGGAAATGTCTGCCAAAGCCTGTTTGAGTGATGATAAATTCATTAGAAGGTATAGGCATGTTCTTTAATGAACTAGCTATCCATACATGTTCTTATTTTTTCTTATGGTGACCACATGAGAAAAATATCAGCCTGCCAAAAGAGGTAAAAACATTAGCTTGCATATCCAAAAATATGAAAAATTGACTAAGTGTTGAAAACAGGAGGTTAAGATCCCACTTGGAAATGCACGCCAGATTCAGTTGTTTAACTGATAAATTCATCAGATGTTATGGGTCCATTCTTTGATGATTTGGGCATCCACTCATGATCTCAATTTCCCTCTGGTTGTTCACACGTGTGAGATATGAGTCTACCAAAATGCCTCCTAGCACAGTAATGACTAGGGTCTGAAAAAATTAAGTGTTGAATTGAGCAGTTTGAAAGACCATTTAAAGTGACTACCAGAGACTGTGTGTTTGTCAGTAAGGTTTTAAGGTGACATGGTCTTGTTCCTAGTTGAGGTGGATACCTATCCATACCCTCAGTTTCTTTAAAGATGGTCAATATGTGAAAAATATAAGTCTGTCAAAAGTTAGAAAAGTATGCATGTACAGTCTTGGTGAAATAAAAGAGTAAGCTACGTGAAATTAATAAACAGAAATTTATAAAGGGAATTATGCATATAGAGATAATTAAATGTTAGGATCAAATGTGTCGAAAGAATATTGTGAGAAAAAACAAGAAGAGTGTGGATGAGCTAAAATATTCTTGATAACCTTCGGACTCTTTGAGATATGCCAAACAAAGGCGACCACACTAACTACCTGGGAGGGCAAACCTGCTGAAACTCAGAGTGCATGTCAGCTTTGACAGGGATCAAAATGGCTCATGCCAACACACATCATGTATGCTGGTCAAATACCAAGATCCAGATGTCCCAAAGAATGCATAAGAAAAACCTTACTAGATCCACCAATAATAGAAGCGATGGTAGCACAGCAAAAAAAGTTATAATTTCAGTATGACTATACCGAATTCGTATGGTTCATAAATTTGATGTACTTTTCCCAAAATCCTACGCTGCTAGGGTTAATGGGCTTACAGAATTCATTGGGCCCTTTTTTATCCTCTATACTGTGGCCGGATTTTCTCCCCTGGGAATGTCAGTATCCTCTGGACTACGACCAGATTGTTTTGTTATCCTCTGGACTGCGATCGGATTTCCTCCACTGGGAACGTCGGTATCCTCTAGACTGGTATCCCCTGCTCCTTGATTTACCACTGCTCTTCTCATCAAATTACCAGTGCTCTGGATGCTACTAATGAACTAGTGCATGAGAGTGAACTTGTTCGTTGTTGCTTTGCTAATGAGCTAGTGCATGGGTGTTTTTGAATTCTGCATTTTTTTGTTTGTTTATTTGCATATTTTATATTTTGTGTTTTGTTTTGTTTTTTTTTTATTTTGCATATTTATCTTTTGTTTAGTTTATTTTGGTTTATTTTTATTTGCATATTTTATATTTTGTTGCATTTTAAATTAATTATAGTTAAACAACTCTATGTTTTTAATTTAGTGTAGTTTAATTTAATTTAATTTAATTTAACTAGGATTTTGTCATAATGTGTATTGGTTACATTTCTTATAGTGAGATCTTATACATAAGTCCCTTCAAGCATGAACACGATGATGATGACGATGAAGGCGATGAAGATGATGGTGATGACGACAACAACGACGATGCTCATCACCATCATTATCCTCATCATCATCCTTGTCATATTCATCACCATCATCTTCATCAATATCATCATCAACATCTTCATAATCATCATCATCATCTTCATAAACATCATCATCATCTTCATAATCATCATCATCGTCATCATGATCTTCTTCATTATCATCATCTTCCTTATCATCATCATCATAATCATCATCTTCATCATCAATGTCTTTGTTATCACCATCATAATCTTGATCATCATCATCATCATATTCATTGTCATCATCATCAACATCTTCATCTTCATCATCATATTCATCATCAACACCATCATCATCCAATTCATCAGCTTCTCCATTATCATGATCATCATCTTCATCATCATCATTTTCATTATCATTGTCATCATTTTCATCATCATCATCATCATCATCTTCATCATCGCAATTTAAGGGGGAGCTCAATGAATGAAGAAGTCTACATGATAGGGGGAGCATACAGTTGAGTGAAAAATTAAGGATTGCTCCTAACATCCAATCCAAGGACTAATCTGACAATTCAATATGATCCGAGGAAGCAGTAAAAAAAATACAACTTTTTGGGCCTTGTGAAGCCTCCTGTTCTTAGATTTGTGCACATGAAGAATCAAGACTTATGGACCTAGTCCAATGTCTTAAAAGAGGAAGATCCAAACTAAGCAGTTTGGTAGTTCCATAAAGTGCATTCTTTATAGGAGTGAATAATCACTCATAACCATTCTATTATAATGTTGGCGAAGCTCAGAACAATTTAGTGAAGACCAAGGTAAAGATCTTGTCATCACATCTTCATCACCATATTCATCATCATCACCATCACCATCATCATCATCTTCATCTTCATCATCATCATCGTCATCATCATCATCCTAATCATCATCATGATAATCATGATCATCATCTTCACCATCCTCATCCTAGTCATCATCATCATCCTCATCCTCTTCATCATCATCCTCATCCTCACCCTCATCATCATCATCATCATTGTTGTCGTCGTCATCACCACCGCCATCATTGATCATCATCATCTTCTTCATCATCATCATCTTCATCAGCATCATCATCATCATTGTCATCTCCCTCTTCCTAATCAACATCTTCATCATCGTCATCATCATCATTTTCATCATCGCCCTCATCATCATCTTCATCATCTTCATCACCACCACCATCATCATCATCATCTTCATCATCATCATCATCATCAACATCTTCATCATCATCATCATCATCATCCTCGTCATGCTCATCCTCATCCTCATCCTCATCATCATCATCATCATCATCATCATCATCATCTTCATCATCATCATCATTTTCGTCATCATCATCCTCATCCTAGTCGCCATTGTCTTCATCATCATCATCATCATCATCATCATCGCCATCATCGCCATCATCATCGTCATCATCATTATCTACATCTTATTCTTTGTCGTCGTCGTCGTCATCATCATCATCACACCTATAAATCAATAAATAGATTTTTAGTATAAGCTAGAACAATAAGGAAATCATTGTGTTAATTTTAGAATGTGAAATGCCCAATCATATGCATGACACATATATGCTCAACTATAAGAGAAGTTGATAAAGATCTTATTTATGTCCAAATACAATACAATTACAAGGTTCTCATCAAAATTCATTTAGTGTCTATCCAATCATTGGTATAATAAAATTCTTAGTTATTCAGAGTCACACTATTTGGAAACCCCAAATACATGGTTTATATATAAATTATTTTATAAGCTTGGCACATAGAACATGTGTGGATACTTAAAACACATAAAATATTCATAAATTAGGGGCAAAAGGGGATTTCATCTTGAGTGCTTATCCTAGATCAAAAACCCTCTACATCAAATATAAAATATCATTGAATTTTGATTTATGTTCATTTATGTCTCCTTCCCAACCCACACCATATTGAACAAGCAAATATCATGCATCCTTCGTACTCCCCACTAAATGTGATGCCAAGTTTTGTTGTATTTCTAATATACTTGAAAATATACTTAAAACCACTACATAATGGATAATAATAATAATGTTCACAACATGGGCTATATTAGCACTCATAGTAACCATTGGATGCATTAGGGTTCCAAAGGCACTCTCGTATGGAACTGTTTTCATCACTGTTATTTCATCCTCTATCTTTAAACATGCATGTCTCATGACAATTTTATGCTAACTTCCATTGGTGTGGATATGGGATAACATTAAATCATTATAAATATCTTCATTATAGTTTCATATCTACCTTCATTTATTGAATTATCCTCCTCCTTTTATCTCTTTATACTTGAACTCCTAGAGAATAATGGATCTCCCCATGTTTTTTCATCTTAGGTATTTTTGTTTTGAAAACATTCAACATGGATTAAGATAATCACTTCATCTACATATAGTTTTAAGATTAGAATTTTTCTTACCAACCCACTTGATGCACACATTCTTGTTTCCATCTTAATGTTGTAGAAGACCATCTCTAATCAAATGACCATGTATCCACTAGTACCAATCTCAAGATGAATCCTTCATCTCATTAAGTTATTTCTTCATGTTTCACATCTTTTGCTTCCCTCCATTTTGAACTTATCCTTTGAGACATACATGTATATCTTTACTTCCAACATGCCTTTCAAGAACAAAATATTTACATCAAACTTCAAAATACCTATATATCCACATTAGCCATGAATGCCAAAAACACTCTTATCCAGGTCATGCCATTATTACTAAAAATGTTTCTACATACTTCATTCATTCAACTTGTACTATATATCCTTTTCCAACCAAGTGTGCCTTATGTAATCATTTTGTCTATGCTTGATATTAAAAATCAACTTGTATCCATTTTCCTTTCTTCTAGGACCATATATTTGCAAGTTTCCAAGTTGATTCTTGATAAATGAGTCTCATACTTCATCCATGACATGTTACCATTCTTTCACTATCTCCTTGAAGTGGAATTTTCATAGATTCAAGACTCAATTCTTTTTCTCTCAATGCATATCAATTGCTAAATCTTATGATCATAGGTTGTATATAAGCATGTTCCTCTGCATGGGTTTGTGTTTGATGCACTTCTTCATCCTCTTCCATTAGATCCTATACAAAATTAATTAACCAAGTGGGGTTTCAGGCTCCTTAACATCACTTGTGGTCTTGATGGATCCAATTGCAACATTAACATTTTTAAATTCATATATTGGTGCATCACATTGTTGGTCAGGAAACTCATTCAAATTTCCCACTCAATTATTTCACGCAACTAGTTCATCAAAGATCACATCCCCACTCTTAATAACTTTCAACTTGAATGGAATATAGAGATAATTAAAAATTTCAACATCTCCATAATATATTTGATCAATATGGATTAAATGTAAGGATATAAGATTTAATAACACATCTAAGACCTCCAAATGTTGAACATTTGATTTCATCTTGAACCATGCTTGATATGGTGTCATTAACCTTATTGTAATTGTGGGCAATTAGTCTTGAACATATCTCAAAGTCGCCATTGCTTCCACTTAAAAGAATTTAGAATACATACGCTTGTTAGCATACATATGACACTTTCAACCTTTGTTTTATTTTTCTCTACACTTAATTTGTGGTAGGGTTTTAGACACTATGAATTGAAAAAAATAATTCTTTCCTAAGGACCTAAATTAGTAAATTATTTTGTGAGATACTTGCCTCCATTACCACACATCAACCTTCACTTTCTTCGATAATTTTCCAAATTAAATTTATATTACCATCGCAATCAAATCTTGGCACGTCGTTGTCCATCTCAATACCACGTTCTACAAAAGGTTAGGGGGCCTGACAGGTCATCCTGGGCTCTGGGCTAGTGAGCTTCTCATGGAATCCAAGCACCCAAAGCCCCCACCATAACCTCTACTCTACGCTTCAAAAGCAATAGGGATGATCGGGGTATATAAACACATTGTAACACAACTTCCACGGTCGATGTGGGACTAAAACTTTGAGTGAAGTTTAATCGCCATTGTCCATCGTTCGATCCAATGGCTGCTGAGTCTTTCCATTTAAATCTAAAAATTTATTACGATTGCTGATACAGAGGAGAAATAAAAATCAAGAATTGTTCCACATGAAACCATGCAAAGGGATGTGTGTATTTGCTTGCACCTTTAAACTGAGTTGTTCCAGTTTTAATTGTTGGATAAAACTCTGTTGGCAACGGCGACTATGAACAACTTGCACAATTAAACTCTCAAATTGAAACTAAACATACAACAATTCAACTTTCTCCAAAATCCAACTTTTTGTTTAACTCCAACAATTTATTACGATTGCTGATACAGAGGAGAAATAAAAATCGATAATTGTTCCACATGAAACCATACAGAGGGATGCGTGTATCTACTTCCACCTTCAAACTAAGCTGTTCCAGTTTTAATTGCTGGAGAAAACTGTGTTGGAAACAGTGATTATGAACAGCTTGCACAATTAAACTCTCAAATTGAAACTAAACATACAGTGATTTAACTTTCTTTGAACTCCAACTTTCTGTTTAACTCCAACAATTTATTATGATTGCTGATACAAAGGAGAAATAAAAATCACGAATTGTTCCACATGAAACCATGCAGAGGGATGCGTGTATCTGCTTCCACCTTTAAACTGAGTTGTTCCAGTTTTAATTGATGGAGAAAACTCTGTTGGCAACAGTGATTATGAACAGCTTGCACAATTATGAACAGTGACGTGTCAAGATCGTTGGTTTAAGAGTTATATCAAAACCTTCAAACAAAGAAATAGTTGAGAAATAAAATGAAATTCATCTCCACATGATGAGCAATCTAGCTATCAATGGTGTGGATGTTGATTGAATCATTTCTCACATTTATTTCAAGGATAGACGATCTTAATTCAACCAATCAATTAATGGCTTGATTAAGAAATATGAAAATTATTAACTCTTTTCTATCCATATTAAAGAAAAATTAGGATCAAGAATAAGCCTCCTAGGAAAAATAGTAAAATTATAAGAGCATATGTCATATCATACTATATTAAAGATGTTATCTCTTTATTATTGTGTATTTCCATTCAAGTTGAATTAATGTAGAGTTACGATAAATAATCATAAAAAAACTAGATTATTAGGAACACATAATAAATGATTACTTTAATTCAATAATAAATATTAATAAAAAATAAATTCAACTAAAAAAATAAAATAAAAAATCACTACTTTTACCATTAAATAAAATATAATGATTGATAAATAATTTTGCTCATTTTCAGATAAAAGAGAATGATGGCTGAACTTTTATTTTATTACACTTAAATTTCACAATAGCCCATATAAATGATGGCTAAAGTTTTATTTTATCAAAATTCAAGCTCACAATAACCATATATTAAAATAAATACATGATACACAAAAGGTAAAAATCTAGTTTGCAAACCTATTTGGGTCAAGTTAATCAACATCTATCAAAACCTTCAAATAAAGAAATCATAAACCTTGCAACTTAGGTGATCCTTGTGCTTGAACAAAATTAGGTGACATAATGGAATACGTTCTAAATATATTGACAAAATAACTCATGTTAGGTCTAGAAGACATAAAGAACCTTTGATTGTTTTGGAAACGTTCTAAATATATTGACAAAATAACTCATGTTAGGTCTAGAAGACATAAACAACCTTTGATTGTTTTGGAAATGGACCACTTGGTTGGAATTTTTTTTTTAATTATAAGCTCATTTAATTCAATAACATATCTCTTTTCATGACGTAGAGGAAAACATATAAGACATACCTATGAACCTTCATTCTAACCTCTAATACCGTAACCATAGAAAATACCCATGCAACCTCATACTAAGGCTCCACCACGTTTGAAATATATATATATACTAAGGTGTAACATTCTCCTTCATCGTGTGCAACAATAATTCAGAAATTCACCAATGTTGACCCATTTTTCAGAAATTCGCCAAAAGTAGGAAAAATGTTATTTTGCATATTAAGAACAAAAAATTGGCTAAGTGCTAAAATCAGAAAGTTGAAAAGGCATTTGGAAATAAAAACATATAAAGATCATCATGACATAAAAGATATAAACATGTGCCTCTACTCTTCAACAATTAAATATCATTCATCTTCTTCTTCATCCAACTCAACATCTGTATCAGGATCCGATTCATAATACATATTGATGAAAGGCTCATTCACATCAACATTATCATCAATGTAATATTCGCTAATATAGTCATCGAAATCATCAATGAGATCATCGTCTACTACATTTGGATGATCAACCTCTTCAACTTCTTCATATAACACATCGACTACAGCCACATGCTCCTGATATGAATCATCTTCATCATCTACATTATTATACTTTACTGGTCTTCCTCTTGGACCGTATCTAACAACGTATGACCAACCTGCTTTACCTGGTACCTCTGAGCAAAAGACTTGCTCACATTGACTTGGAAGAACATAAGGCGTTGTACCTGGTTCAAATGCCCTTGTATTAACCATGGTAAATCCATTAGCATGCTCAATAAAATTTCTTTCAGGATCATGTTCATGCATCTGTATCATGTACCACTTCACCTCAAACAAAACTATTTTAAAGGAATTAAAATCACACTCAATTATGTCCTTCAAATGCCCATAGTACCTATTCTAAGTTTCTTCTGGATGTCTGTCACTTCTAGAGGAAACATTGGTGACCTTAAACACTACATTTATCCCACAATCCAAGGTGTTCATCTTATCATCCAACATTTTGATACGAAATTTACGACCATTCCACCACATAGCCTTGTGATGTTTCAACTGCAACATTGAAAACAAGTAAAAAATACATTGTGAATTAATAAACGTCATATAGGACTTGGAAAATATATTTGAAAACTTAAACAAGCCAAATACAATGAAAAAAATGGAAGTAATTAGAAAAATGCAGGTAAACAATTTACATCCCTTTTTATCTGTTAAACCATAGGCTAAATCGACTTCCCTTTGCGACGTAAGATCAGGAAATTGATGTCGATGACGATGAGTTGTTTTAATCATCTTACTGACCCCTTGCCATGATAACCTACCGAAGCATTATTCACAATCTTCTATCCAATGCTCCATCTAATCAAGGTTTTTTGCAATGTATAAATGTAAAGCATCCCACACTCAAGCAACTATATGAAAAAATAACAATTCACTATCATTAATTAGATATCATTATAGGCATAAATTATTATAGTTGAATATGCGGGATTAATAAAAAAACTAAAAAATTAGTATGATAAAATAAAATTGGAAAAATACATGTGTAACATATTAATTCCAAAAAATATAATAATTACCTTTCATGGTCCTCATTCTACCTTTCCCCAATAGGACCTCCCCTTCAAATTTGTTGATGGAGTTGAGATGCCAAATGCGAGGCACATTCATATTTTCTACTAATTTAGGTAGATATTCACTAATATACACCATGCATTGATATACCATATATCCCTCAACCATAGAACCCTTGGGACATGCTCTTTGTCTAACAAGATCCTTCAACAACTTCAACTGCCTCTACACCATCCACATTGACCTTGTGTGTACCGGTCCACATAATTCAATCTCCTCAAGTTAGTGTATGAGGTAGTGTTCTTGTGCATTGAAAAATGTTGGAGGTAGATACTATTGCATTTCACACATTAGTCGCGGAATTTCTCTCTTCCAATGCCTTATATCTTCTTTATGGATTTCTTTTGAGGAAAGCCACCTACAAATGATGCAATAAAATAATATCAAACCATATATAAAATTTGCGGGAAAAACATAATATGTCAATAAGTTTCGCTACAAATCATGGACCAAGTACATTTTCCATATAAAACATTACTTACCTCATGTATTTTCCAAGAACATAAATAATTTGTTTTATGTTGTTTTCAAAGTCATCTGGGAGAGATAAAGGTAGAACATACTGTATCAAAAAAACACATCATTATTATTTATTTCCAAATAAGAGAATAAAATTAATAAAATAGTGCATACCAATAAGGAAATATATTAAAAACTCATAATTACCTTAATGAATGTATGTCAGTCATGTGTTTTAACCCCACCAGAATCACCTTTTTTAGTTAAGATATTCTTTATGTTAGACGAAAACCCCGTCGGAAACCTAATTTTTCTGATGACCTCTTTTACAATATTTCTCTGTTGCTCTGTCAAGTTCCAAGGAAGACTAATATTTTGTTGACGGCCATCACCATTAGAATTAATGATCACACTTTGCAATGCGTGATTAGCTTCTTGGATGTCACTACAAATCTTTCCAATTATTTCTTTGTCAAAAATATTCGCCATAACAATTATGTTATGTTCTTCCCGATATGCATTGTATCAAAAAAATGAACTATTTGTAGGTGTCGTAGTATGGAAACCTACTGAATTGCATCCGGTAAATTTTCATTCATTGTGGAAGCCCATTTGTGCCTTAATGCCATTCATGAAACATCAACAAAATCAAATTAACACTAATTAATTAATATAGGTACATACCGCACTGAACATAATTCACTTAAAAAAACAAAGATTTATGTAATATATGATACAAGTTGAATGTGATTGTCATTGATGTCAAAGGAGTTCAGTGAATGAAAAAAGGATAACCAAAGACATGATGGTAGGGTAAACTCAGTGAAAGACAAATGAATGAAAAAGGAAGTAATGACATGGCAAATATGATTGTTATAGATGATTTTGCCACACATGGTTGATCACATGTTTATGGCCTTCCCTGTCCCTTTGCAGACTCTTTAGACCCCATGGAATGATACTATTCTTTGATGTTTCCAATTTCATCCCTAAAAAACACTTGTTTATTGCTGTACATGACCTTAAACCTACGTACATCGGGATGTGTGCATATATCCAAATATTTTTAGAGTTTTCCTTCATGTGTGTCTGAACCACTTGGCTCTTGGCCTTCCATATGCCTTGAGATCGCTCGAATTTGACCCTCCATTACCCCTTTGGAGTGCTATATAAGGAACCCCTTGGATACATCGAAGAGGGGGAATTAAAGAGCAATGAAACTATAGTCTATTGTTGCCATAGCTTGCATATACTTGAGTCTGCATCCCTTTGTCCCTTTGGAGAACTTTGTGTTCTTCCCAAGCTTGCCTTTTCTTGTGAGCTTGCTATCAAGAGATGGAGGATTGAGGTGGTGGAGGCCCAGGTGGAGGACTCGGTTTCTCTGGTTCACAGATGTGCCGACAGAGGTTGTCACTTGTGTAATCTCTGATTTGATTAATAGAAATATATTTTCCTGTCTAATAATGTGCATATGAATGAATATTTAATCCATGGATATGTTTAATTGCTTATAAATTATTGATTATATATTCTAGAGTAGATATAACACCATATTATATAGCATGCTTGTCTTGTTTGCTGTTGTTGAGAGCAAATTGCTAGCGCAAGAGGGATTGGAAAAAGCTCAACGAGGATCTACTTCAACCGTCTAGAATAAGGTATGATTCGAGATCCCTTAGTGTTAGATGTTTGGTTTCTCTTGCATATTGGGAAGGGATTGATTTCTCATGTTTAGATGTCTATTGTGTTACACCCCAAGCCATAGGAAGTTTCTCTCCATAACAGAATTGGTGACCATACTGGGGAGGTTCCTTATTGTTTCTCTTTGGGGGGTTTTGGAATTCAATGTACTTGAATTGATCTGATTTCTCTGTTTCTGTGTCGGGTCTAGGGGCATGTTTTCCCAGTAGGGTCCTGAAGGAGTAAATTTTGTCTTGGCTTGTTTGTTTGCCTTATGTTTCTTCCTTTTTCTTCTTGTACGCGGGTTTATCTTTCACAGTCGCGTATACATGTTTGTTTTCCTTGAATAGTCACGTATGTACACTATTTTAATGAGAACAATCGTGTATGCCTTTATTTTGATCCTTGTTGGGAGGTTTAAGTGTTGCTGGGTGAGTTTGGATTATTGTTGATTCTTCTTGGATGCTTCGGGAGTCTGTATACACCCTCTGTTTCTAACCAGAGACTGTTTTTAGTTTTATTTTTGGAAATGTTCTTGTCATTCATTTTCTACTTTTTTGTTTTGAGATTAGTGCACTAGGTCTCTTTTACCTTGGTGCTTTGCTTGGCTACTGTTTGTGAGTGGTTGCAGAGTCTAAGGGTTGTAGATTCATATTTTTTTCTTTTATATCTCATTTAATTCAAAAATACAAAAATATTTTTCTTTTTGCATAGTTGTGCATTGCTTGCATTTTGCATTAACATGGTACTTGCATTAGGTTTGCTTGGTGAATTATAGTCATATTTTCATATAGAAATGATTGCATGTACATTTGAAGGAAAAATTTTGCACTTCACGTAGTAGCATACCCTATTTTTCATTCTACACAGTGCATTTGCATTGCTTGTTAGGTGTGCATTTTACTTCATGTTGTGTCATAACCCCATAAGTTGCACGACCATTACCCTTTGAGTAATTACAGCCAATTAAAATCAACACTTAATAAAATGAATTACACTCTTTAATTTTCTAGTGTGCATCAACAAGATTAGGTTTTAGGGTCTTGGAATAGTTCATTGTAAGTTAATTCTCCAAGACCACTAAACAAAACAATTAGGTGTCTGTCCAAGTGAGTGTGAAACCCTTGGTATAATTAGTGTTTCTCAGGATGCTCCTCTTACACGGGAGTTAAGCATGAGGTAGTGTACGCGATTGTGACTAGGATGACCCTTGGTTACTTTCTGTGAGCACCAGAGATATTTCCAGGATTGTATTCATATCTGAGGGCCTTTGAGGTATTGACTGGTGCACCCCTAGGGTACCAGTTGTGCTTTCAAGCTTCGGGATTTTCTACCCTGCCCATGTAGTCAATCCTACCTGCGACTGTCCACCTGAGCATCGGTTATATCTAGGTGACCTTAGTTGCCTTACGTAGGTTATCAAGGGGGTATTTGCAGAGGTTATTCAGCAGGTGTCCTGGATAGGTAGGGGTCGAACAACACAGTCGCTATATGCGTTGAAGCTAAGGGCCACTATAATTGGTTATGAACCTTTGCTTATTGTGTATGGGAGTCTCAATCCTCTCCTAGGAAAGACATACCTGCTTCATTCTGGAGCTCACTTATCCTACCCTTGGTTTTCTTGTTGTTTGGATTTATATTTTCTTAGGTGTATGCTATGTGCACACTAATCTGCTTAGGGTTGTGTATATAGATAGAGCCTTTTCTTTTTGTTGATTCATTTTGGATCCGAACGTGGCTCCCTATTTTTATCACCATTTAGTAGGTCGTGTGCCTTCTACGTCTTCTCCTCCCTTGGGAAAGAGAACCAGACAGTCCGAGCAGACTAGTCATCACTTTGATTCACACAAAGATCTCACCATGAGTCATCATGGGTCTGAGGTCCCAAAGCTTCCCCCTTCCCCGCCTCCGGTGTTGTATGTGTAACCTTCAAGCACATATGGAACACCACTTGAGTCTGTTCCTTATGGGACTGGACCATCACAAGATGATTTATCACAGTTTCCTTATTACATTAGCTCCGACCCCGAGTATTGGTTATACTATCTAGGTGAAGAGACTCACTATGAACCCACCAGCACTAGCCACATTAGATATGACATGAATGATATTCCCGATCCCAGTCCAATGCCTCATGTCGAACCAGTTGGTAACCCTGGTACTACACCTAGGGGCACTTCCATTCCTTTCCATGCGGAGAGGCTTGATCATAGTAGTCACATTGCAACATCCACTACTGCGGTGGTAATTCCTTCACACACATAGCCCATACCTAGCACTAGTGTTCCTCTTCGGGGACCTCAACCAAGACATGTGAATATTGGGGGTACAAGCTATATTCCTTCGCATATTCCATTGTCTTCTCAACCTGTTCCTTCGAATTCCTTTTTGGTGCATCCTCTTCCTAATGCTAGTGGCCCTTCGGGACGGAGTTCGACTGTAATACATGTTCGTCCTACGTCTGCTAACACTATATTATCACAAGGGAAAGTGCCTCCTTCTGTGTCAGTAGGTCATGTTCCTACTTTTTGATTATCTGATGGAACATCTCATGGACCATCTCATGGTCCAGCTCACAAAGGTTCCCATATACCTAACTATGGACCATCTAATGGAACATCTCATTGACCATCTCAAGGTTCATCCTATGGAGCTTCCCATGGACCTTCTTATGGGAAGTATTACAAGCAAAACTATCAACCGTATGGGTATGGGTATCAACAACCCACTTACTCTTCTAACTATGGCTTTGTAGCACCTCATAATCAAGGTACTCTGAATTATAATGCTTCCATGCAACCCTTCATGGGTCATATGGGAGGAGGTTATTATCCCACTGGCCAAGGCCATGGTGTGTATAGAAATCGGCCTTATCCAAATCAATAATATCAAGGAGCGTGGCATCGACTGGCTCAACCTAGGCTCCCTTTCCTTCCGACCTTGAACTTACCTGATTTGTCGATATTGACGAATGATCATGTGACTCATAATCTGGCATGGCCGGCAGTCCCTAACAAGCTTCCTTCAGACATTCCCAAGTTCCAAGGTAAGGCTGGTGAAGATCACGGTGAGCATGTCACTACCTTCCACCTTTGGTGCTCTTCTAACTCCTTACACAATGATTCCATCCATTTGAGGCTATTTCAACGCACCCTAACGGGTCCTACGGAAATATAGAGTTACCAGGGGGGACCTATACTATGTTTGATGACCTTGCCATGACTTTTCTTAATCATTTCCAGCTACCCGTACGTTACAACGTCGATACCAAACTCTTATCAAACTTCCGACAAGATAAAGTCACGCATATTTTGGATCATATTCAAGAGTGGTGTAGACGAAAACGATTAATTAAAGCCTTTATACCACCAGAGTTTCTTCTAGATTGGTTCCTCAAGTCATTGTTACCTTACATCGCGAAGGATGTTTCTACATCTGGTGTTCAAAATGAGGACCAAGCTATTTTTAGGGCACAAGATTTGGATTTGATCTATGCTCAATCCGGACTCTTGTATGAGATTATCCCGAATGCTCCAAGATCCAATTTCAACCCCAAGATTAAACCTTGGCCACATGCCGATGGTATTGTTGGCTCCACAAGTACCAAGCCTGTAGACTCGGTTATGAAACAAGTGAGCCAGTTGTCGATTAACCAGCCTGTGTTGAGACAAGCCATGGATTCATGTCAACCTACCCAATTGACGAGTGTGCTTTCAGTGCAAACGTCAAACATGAAAGGCAACCACCAACCTGGAAGGAATAAAAATAAAGGAAAAAAAATCACAAGGGTGGGAATAAAAATTAAAATGGTAATAATAATGACAAGAACATGAACAATGCTGGGGGGGACAAGAATCCTAAGCATAAGGTGAAGTTTCCTTGTAAGCTTTGTAAGGACGATCACCTCACTCACTTGTGCCCTTGTATGCAGGACGTCTCGAAGTTCATAGAACGGGGCCCAGCTATGTTTACTAATCCTTTACCTAATAATCAAAATATGAACTCGAGGACCGTTGATCCTAGTTGTGCCTCTGGTGGAACTCAAAACCCGTCGGAGGTCGCTAGTGGTCATGGTTGCATGAACATGGTGAGATCTACCAAAGTTGTGAAATATGCGAAAGATTATGGTTCATCACAACTAGACCTTGGGAAAGAACCTCCTCCACCTAAGAGCCCTTTGCGAATTGAAAAACCTACGGATAAACCTGAAGCTCCGCCTCACATTCCTAAGGGATTCTTGAAATGCTCGGGGAACAATCCTAATGCTCGAGCCACACAAAACTATTATGTTGTCGAGGATTTGGGCGAAACTCCTTGTGCGATGTCTGCATTAGAAGTGCTTCAGACTTGTCCTCCACAGAGAAAGGCCTTAATGTCTGCTCTTGGGGTTAGTGATGATAGCTCTTCTTCCATAATCAAATTTGAAACTCATGGAGTACAGCCTTGCTTTCCTTACTACGTGTCTCTTTTGATTCATGTAGAGTGTCTCAATAACACCATCATGCGTATTGTTATTGATGAAGGTGTTGCAGATTCTGTGATGTCTTTGTCTTATTGGAAGGGTTTAGGTTTCCCACGTTGTCTCATTCTGCCAACATCTTGACTGCTTTTGATGGACAATCATTTTGGTTGCACGGTATACTTCCTTGTCTAGAGGTTCAATTGGGAGGGAAGAATGTCGCGATCGAGGTCGAGGTGGTTGATGCGCCCCTTGAATACAATATTTTGTTGGGTAGGAACTGGATATACAATATGCAAGTTGTATCCTCTTCCCTATTCCAAGTGGTTTTCTTTTCTTTTAATGGGAACATCATTACTATTGATCAAAATTATTTCCATAGTTCGAGTGTAAACGCATCATCGAGAGCTTCTATCCCGATTATCAATCATTCTCAGCTGGAAACTGAGAATGTGGGTGTGAGTATGTATCCTTCTCTTATGGGAACCTTTAGTTTTCATGTGCTTGTTCTTATGATTGGGTCTATTCTTGGTGGGGTTTCATCCTCGTTGAATTCGGTATCCTTTTGCACAACTCATATGGAGGATCCTTGGATTATTCCTTCACCGAGTACTTCGAGTATGCCCGTTGAGACAGACGTGTCGTTTCCTGCAACAATGGTGGCATATCAAGTGAATCTTGATCGTGTTGTAGAGCCTAGTGCTTCCTCTTCACAAATGGAGGAGGAGGACCCTTATGAGATGCCTACATGGGCAGTAGAGTCATCTCACTCTCACGACTTCCTTGATGATGTTTTTCGTCAGATGAAGCTATTCGTAAGGACATTTCTAGGATTGAACAACCTTGGGAAGATTTGCACCATAGATTGTATTTCCTTCCTAAGCTTGATCATTTAGAGTGTGACAACTTTAGGGCAATTCTAAGCGAGAAAATTGGTATCCCCGTGGTCCCATTAAGCTCTCCTGGTCAGATGGCTGAAGAGAACATGGCTAACCTGTCACCAACGATTCCTATCAATATTTCTTGTGATCCTGGTAAAATTGAGAACGTCTACATTGGGGCGGATTGTTCCCCCAATGAGATTAAGGAGTATACCGAGCTGTTTAAGGAGTTTCATGATATTTTCACTTGGTCATACGAAGAAATGCCAAGTATAGACCCTCGTATTGTCGAACACAAAATCAAGACCTATCCATATGCAAAACTAGTTCGACAACATTTGCGTGCTATGAATCCTATAAAAGCACCCACCATTAAAGCAGAGATATAAAAACTACTCAAAGCTGGTTTATCTATCATGTGCCCTTAACAGAGTGGGTTTCAAATCTTGTTTCGGTGGATAAGAAGCAGGGAGCGATCTAAATATGCACTGATTTCCATGATTTAAATCGAGCATGTCCTAAAGATAATTTCCCTACACCATTTATTGATCAAATTTTGGATGAGTGTGCAGGAAGTGAGGTATTCTCTTTTATGGATGGCTTTTCTGGTTATAATCATATACAAATTAAGCCCTAGGATCAATACAAGACCGCATTTATTTGTCCTTGGGGAACTTTTGCATATCGAAAAATTCCCTTCGGCCTTAAAAACTCCGGAGCTACATTTCAGTGGGCCATGACCTTGATCTTTTGTGATCTTAAAAATATCATCGAAGTATATTTGGATGACCTCGCTGCTCACTCTCTTTTGAGAGTGCATCATCCTTACCATTTGTGATTAGTGTTTGAAATATGTCGTCATTATCAAGTTCATTTAAATCCTAATAAGTGCATCTTTTACATGAAAGTGGGTCGTTTACTAGGATTCATCGTATCTAGGGAGGGTATTATAGTTGATCCCTTAAAGGTTGAGGCAATACTTCAATTGTCTCCCCTTCATAAAATTTGACACATTCAGTGTTTACAAGGTATGGTGAACTTTTTACGAAGATCCGTGGTCAATTTTTCCAAATTGACTAAAGGCTTCATGCATTTGTTGAAGAAGGACACCCCTTTTTACTGGGATGACTGATCCCAGGAGTATTTTGATGCTCTTAAGAAATCCTTAGCAAAGGTCGTTGTGCTTAGTCCACCAGACTATAGCCATGACTTTTTCATTTATGTGGTCGCGTCTCAGGAGACAGTTGATATGGTATTGATTCAAGAGTATGAGGAGCTCCATGAGCATGTCATATATTATTTGAGTCAAAACCTTATTGATGCAGAACTTTGTTATTCCCATGTCGAGAAGCTAGACTTAGCCACCGTTCATGCGGTTCAGCGTTTGAGATATTACATTCTCCTTCGCCAAACTTTAGTCATAGCTCACATCAATCCATTTCAGTTCGTTCTTACTAGAAGGATGATTGGGGGGAAATATTATAAATGGATTGTGATTTTGCAAGAGTTTGATCTCAAATTCGTTTCGGTGAAATCGAATAAATCGTTAATCTTTGCTAAGCTCATATCATATTTCCCAAATTTGTAAGAAGAGGAGGTTTATAAGGATTCTTTTTTCGATGAGCATATATTCCCCATCTCAACTGCAGACCCTTGGTACAGAGATATTATAGTGTATTTGAAAAAATTGAGGGTCCCTACTCACCTCTCATGGGATGAGTGGCGACGACTACGTCACGTAGCAAGGAACTACCTCATAGTGGATGATACTGTGTATCACCATGGGATGGATTCCATTTTACATCATTTTTTATCTCATGATGAGGCTGAGGTCATGCTTAATGATTACCACAGAGGGGCATGTGGTGGTCATTTATCTGGGATTTCTACAGCCCAAAAAATTTTAAGAGCAGGCTATTTTTGGCCATCTATATTTAAGGATTGCGTTAATGCGGTCAAGAAGTGCCACCCTTTCTAGGTGTTTACACATAATATCCGCTCGCATCCCTACCCTTTACATCCTATTGTCACTGCCAGTCCCTTCACCAAGTGGGGCTTGATTTTATGGACTGAAACCTAGCTTCGAATGGGGGGCACCATCATATTATTGTGGCTATCGATTACTTCATGAAATGGGTAGAGGATATGCATTCTGAGAGAGCTTGTCATTGACCATGGTAGGCACTTTCAAAACAAAATGATGGAAGAGTTGGCTTCCATGTTAGGATATAAGCAAGATCACTCCTCTTCTTATTACCCTCAAGTGAATGGACAGGTTGAAGCAGTGAACAAGTCACTTAAGTCCATTCTCTAACGAACCATCGCACAGAGCAAGAATAATTGGCATATCATGTTGTATCCTAGTTTGTGGGCCTATAGAACTGTGGTCAATATTGCCACTGGTTTTTCTCCCTATCATCTTGTGCATGGGGTGGAGTCAGTATTACCAGTTGAATGTGAAATCCCTTCTTTGAAGCTAGTTGTGGAGCTTTTACGAGACACTTCCACATTGGAAGAGCACTTGGTCCACTTAGAGCAGCTTGATGAGCAGCACTAAGATGCCTTAGTGGCTCTTGAGGTTAACAAGCATCATGTTAAGGTCCAATATGATAAGTCTGTCCGTCCGAGGAGATTTAGTGAAGGTGACTTGGTCCTTTTGTGGGATCAAGCTAACGAACCCTTGGGGGCATGAAAGTTTAATCCCATGTGGCATGGTACTTACGTGTTTAAGCGTGTCTTAGAGAAAGGCGCCTATGAGTTGGTTGATTAAGAAGGGACAGCCTTGGCAGAGCCTAGAAATGGGCTCTATCTCAAAAAATACTATGCATGATATTCATTCAGGGCTGATTTTTGTATATTATTGTACAGTTTTGCATTGCATAGTTAGTTTTTCTTATGGTGATCGGGTTTATTGATTAACTTTCATTTGTTATGGCAGATGTCGATGGATTCTTTCATTTACATAGGATTCACTGACGGTGCTAGCCGCCACACTCAAAACTCAGCTTCGACTACTTGGGTGATCTATATTCCTATGGGTTAAGTATTGTCTCTAGGAGGCATATGTTTACGGTCTTCGTCAAACAATGTCGCTGAATATAGTGTCTTTATTGAGTTATTGCGTGATGCCATTTCGCATGGTATTCATTCTCTTGAGGTATGTCTTGATTCGCAGTTAGTGGTTTCACAACTTAATGGCTTGTATCATATTAGGGATCTGACATTATTGCGTATATTCTTGCGTGTTAGATTGCTAGAATTCATGTTCCAAAAAATTTTAATCAAGTTGATCATTCATATGCTAACTATGTGTTATATTGGCATTTGTTTCACAGACCATAAGAATTTCACAAACACATTTTACACATGTAAATAGAATAATAATCAATCATCATAAATATTTTTCATTAAGTTCAAAAAAGGTGACGTCATAATACATAAGTGTCATATACAAAATTGGGGCTTCTGAGCCACCAAGATATACTACACGATCATACAAAAAATATACACCCAAGTCTCTAAGCCTGAGGTGGAGGAGGGTGCTGATCATGATAGCACACAGTGGCTCTAGCTAGCCAGCGAAACAATCGAACCCATGCTCGTGGTACTCCAACCACCTGGCGTTGCATGGCCTCAAGAAAGTCCTCGACTTGCGCGATGGGTACTCTATGTGTCAATCGAACAAATTTCATGTGAATGCTCTGGAGTGTTTGCTATGCATCTGCACCCATGATCTCATCACCTCTTCCCCTCTGTCGATGACGAGGAAAGCCATCCATAGGTGTCCTACATCTGCATATACATGACAGAGTGCCACTATGTGTCGTCACACCAAAAACATGTCTTTTGATTTCATATATCAAAAAACACAAAAAAAAATAAATAATTCAAAAATTAAAAGTGGGTTTGGGATTCATTACCTATGTCTCCATAAGCCTCTCCTGGTGGTAAGGGAATATCTAGGTATCCATGAAAGTTTATCCCTACATAGGGGTAGTAGTCTATGGTGATGATCCGTCTCTGCCAGCATGGAAAGAAATCTTTTAGGTAGGGGTTTCCAACCTTCCACCTCCCAGTCTGCACATGACATTAGCCCAGCATCGCTGAGCTAGATCCTAGACTCCATGTGGATAAATTTCTACTCTAGGGCTTAGCCCTTGCACCCGCTCAAAAAAGAATGTGCTCAATATGTTTCCAAACCCTGTTGTTTCATGTTTCTTAGCAGCGTAGTACTCGAGTTATATACTATAGGCCGCATACACTCTACTACATAGAACATCATGGGTTGTGGGGCCTGGTGGAGTGATCCTGCAATCCTGCCTAATGCCAAGAGTATGGCTTTCAGCCCCAGAATATGAATCGATTTTGTCAGGATTTGACTCCCAACCTTCTCTATATTGGGAAGGCAGTACACAACTATGTAGTCATCTATAGTCAGCCCACCTCCTGGCCCACGAGATCGGAGGTTAACCACCTCCCCTCACTAGGACAAACCTGTTATGAAATATATGTCCTCAACCTCAATGTTGAGTGACATCCCATCTATCTGAAAAGTTTCAGACTCTGGATCCCAGTAATCTACCAGCAGCTGGAGTAGTCTTCACTTTTCCCTCAAGCTTCCAAGACACCAAAACTTGTATAAACCACATGCCCGTAATGCTTGTTGAGCCATGAGGTCAACTTGAACAGCTTCCTCAACATCACCATGTTCCCTCTCTCTCCACTGCAGTACCATCCTGCACACAAAAAACAAGTTTCAATCATTATTTTCCCATGAATTCCTTGTCCGCGGCCCTATACACGACTGTTTGCAAAACAACCATGTATGTACGCGGTTTTCATGGCATTTTTCACGTATGGTCAACCCTATATGCAGAAAAAGGCCCGATATCCATGTGGGCTGAAAACGCCCAATTTGGGATGGCCTAAAAAATTAATTGGACCATGAAAATTTAAAAATTTTGCACGAAAATGAAAGAGAGGGGCAAGGGAATTTACCTAGATCAAACGTAGAGAGATTTCGGCGGACGATGCTCCCGAAATTCGCTTTTGAAGTTCTAGACTCAAATGCACTATTGTGGGTAAAAAGTCAAATGGTATGAAAATTTTTAATTTTGAAATTTATACCCACTTTTAATAGTTTTTGATCGTTTATGACCATTTTGGACCGTTTGAACTAATTTGATGATTGTAGGAGCTCGTTTTGAGTGCGGTTTGGCCGTGTCTTCAAACCATTCGTGCCTATTGCAGGTATTATGTCTAAACTGGAATATAGGTTAGGTTTTCACAACTGCTTGCATTTTTCATAACCTTATGACTGTTTCATCTTAACCTTAGGTACGAACCCATTCCATCTTGTCACAGAACCTTCTTGCTGCTTTTAGAAGTGACATTATGTGAATGATAGATATTTCCCATACATGGGTACCCTAGTTAGATCCTATGTTGCATTTGGTGCCCATGCTGAAATTTTTCCTTTAGGGTGTGGGAGTCCTTTGTATAGTACCACCATGACTTTCAACAAGAGCTTCATACTCCTCTTGAACTTTATGTTGGCCATTTCCCCAGGAATCCCTTGTATATGTCAAGTTGTAATTGAATTATAATGAGTTTTGCTTTCCTTATTGATCCTTATGCCATCATCCCTGACTTTGATTATCAGCTATATAGCCCGAGCTTGTCTCATGTCTATCCAAGTAGAGCCTTTTTACATATCTTTTGCGGCTTGATTCCCCATTTTTTACTGGGAGGGGACTTTCCCCCGAGTGTCGTTATCCTGCACATGTTTCGTTGCATTGAGAATAGGTATGTTCCGCTACTTGGAACTAGTTTGTTTGTCCCTTGACACTCGTGTCCTCCTAGGTTTGTAACTATAAAGCACTTTTATTCTTTTTTAAGATTTTCAAAATATCTGAAAAAAAAAGTCCCAAAAAAATCAAAAAACCAAAAAGCCGGACAGGAAAAGATGTTATCTTTGGCAGTAGTCGAGTCGTGTCACCTTCAAACATAGCACTGTATATCACATTCGTTGGTCGGGTTATTAGTTTGAATTTAGGAGTTGTACTCGTTACTCTAAGTTATCTCCACTGACTGGTTAAGATTCTAGTCCCTATGGAGCCTCTGTTGATGCCTCCTATGTCACAGAGATGTCCCAGTTTTCATATCGAGTCTATGCTGCTTACCTTCAGTCACCATTCGCCTTTATGCTCTTGTTTGAAGGATGTTGAAGCCTGAGTTGGCCATTCCTCAGTTGTATTGACTTTGCATGTCGGCCATTCTCAATACTATTACTGGCTCGTGCACATCTTGTTTGAGTTCTTCCACATTATACAGCATTGCTAAGTACCTCATGTTGGTTGATGGGGGATGCCTTAATTCCCTCTTTCCGGCAGATTCCATCACATCGACTTCAGATCATTTATTCTAGGATAGGATTCTAGATTCATTTGAGTGCTTTGAGACTTACAGTCATCAGTGGTAGGTTCTCTTGCCATCGAAAGTTTTGGGAATACATCAATGCCCCTGATCGATGGATTCTTCCAAGTGTTAGACCTAAACACATCTATTCACACTTGTTAGATTGCACTCTAATACCTTGATTCCCATTTTCATTATCGGTGGGTGATTTCGCATCTGTTAACGGTATACATCAATGACTGGTAATCAGACGATGGACTACTATGTTCAACCTCAACACCTTTATTCGCATAGTAGGACATGTACTTGCAGCAATTTGTGTAGAAGACTTTCCAGCTTGGTGGAATTCCACATATGCTACCTCCTTAATCGTGCCAGTGTTCATGAGATTTCAGCTCTCATGATTTGATTCTAGTGTGTGTCAGATATCTTCAGCCATTATGGAGATCTTGATCCATTGTATATCTTCATCTTCTATGGATATCTTGATCCATTGTATATATTCATCATGGAGATTCTGATCTATTATATATTGTACATGGCGATGACCACACATGTCACATTTTTTATATCATGCCTATTCGTGTCCATTGTACTCTTATGTATCTCGGACTGCTATTTGTATTTGTAGTCATATGCAGAGATTGATTATTGTACTATACTGATGGATGGCTGGTTCTTCCACCTGGTTCTTCATCACTCCACTTCTGGGATGGATTTTATAATGTATTTCAGCCATTATGTTACCCCTCTGACCTCACACATTAGGGGGAATCAGTTATAGCTAATTTTACCACACATGGTTGATCACATGTTTATGACCTTCCCTATCCCTCTGCAGACTCTTTAGACCCCATGGACTAATATTACACTTTGATGTTTCCAAGTTCATCCCTAAAAAACACATGTTTATTGTTGTACGCGACTTTTAAACCCATACTCGCGTGTACACGTGACTTTTGACCTTAAACCAGCGTACATCGGGATGTGTGCATAAATCCAAATATTTTTGGAGTTTTCCTTCATGTGTATCTGAACAACTTGACTGTTGGCCTTCCATATGCCTCGAGATAGCTTGGATTTGACCCTCCATTACCCCTTTGGAGTGCTATATAAGGATCCCCTTGGATACATTGAAGAGGGCGAATTGAAGAGCAATGAAACTATAGTCCATTGTTTCCATAGCTTGCATATACTTGATTCTGCATCCCTTTGTCCCTTTGGATCACTTTGTGTTCTTCCCAAGCTTTCCTTTTCTTGTGATCTTGCTATCGAGAGATGGAGGATTGAGGTGGTGGAGGACTTGGTTTCTCCGGTTCGCAGATGTGCCGACAGAGGTTGTCACTTGTGTAATATCTGATTTGATTAATACAAATATCTTTTCTTGTCTAATAATGTGCATTTGAATGAATAATTAATCCATATATATGTTTAATTGCTTATACATTATTGATTATATATGATAGAGTAGATCTAACACCATATTATATAGCATGCTTGTCTTGTTTGCTGTTGTTGAGAGAAAATTGCTAGCGCAAGCAGGATTGGAAAAATATCAATGGGGATCTACTTCAACTGTCCAGAATAAGGTATGATTCGATATCCCTTAATGTTAGATGTTGGTTTCTCTTGCATATTGGGAAGGGATTGATTTCTCGTGTTTAGCTTTATGTTGTGGTACACCCCAAACTATAGGAAGTTTCTCTCTGTAACAATGATGATGTGGCATGTATGGTGAGGCTAGAAAGACACATAATGGTGTTTTGGTGCTATCAGGAAGTTAGTGTTG
The DNA here is from genome assembly GCA_001517045.1 of Pseudotsuga menziesii. Lineage (NCBI taxonomy): Eukaryota > Viridiplantae > Streptophyta > Pinopsida > Pinales > Pinaceae > Pseudotsuga > Pseudotsuga menziesii. The sequence goes on from LPNX010232813.1 coordinate 134,121, forward strand.
TAATCTGACATCATTCTAGAAAAATATGGCAACTTTGTGAAACTTTGGAAATTGACTAAGTATGAAAAAGTAGTCAAAACTACTCTAAGAGAATGCCCGCCATAATTCATGGTTTGAATAGAATTATTGCACCAGCATATCAGGCTGTAACTTGTTGAACTTGCTATCTAGCCATGGTCTCAGTTTTCCTTAATCATTTCTGAGGAGAAAGTTATAAGTCTGCCAAAATAGGGTTTCAGGATAAACCTTGGAGAAATTCTTGGACATGGCTAAGCGTTGGAAAACTGGTCCAGGTGGCCTTTGATCCATGACATTTGATAAATTTATTTTCACAAGGATAGCCCTTGGCGGGCATTTCCAAACGACCTCTCAAAATCATGTTCTCAACACTTAGGTAATTTTCTCGTGTTTCAGTAGATGATGTCACTAATCATATCACTCCTAAAAGCGTATGAAGATTTATTCCCGCGAAATTTACAGAGCTCAAAGGAATCTGGGGAAATTTGGGAGAAATGATTATTTTCTTAAAACCTGATGCCAAACCTATGAAGCATCAATCGTATCGATTAAACCCTCGATTTAAAGAGAAGGTGAAGAAGGAAATTGGCTATATGTTGAACGTCAACTCAATCTTCCCTATGGATGAATCTAACTGGATTGGATTACCCTAGTTGTAATTGATAGTAAGAAGGACATTGAATATATTAGATTCTATGTTGGTTATCGAATCTTGAATTATGCATGTGTTCATGAACCATTCATATGCCCTTCAATGATGAGGTCTTGGATCAAGTAGTCAAGAATGAGGTTTACTCTTTTACAGATCGATTCATAGGATTTCACTAGGTATAGATCACAAAAGAAGAAAAGAAAATGACAACATTTACAACATAGTGGTGATCATTTGCTTATAATGTCATGCCTTTTGGGATAAATAATTCATCTCTATTCTTTTCAAGGATTTTAATAGTGGTTTTCAAGGAATTCCTTCCTAAAGTCCTCGAAGTGTACTTGGATGATTGGACAGTTTATATCCTACTCAAAGACCATGCGGTGCTGCTCTAATTAATGTTGAATTATTCTTGTTAGATGAATATTTCCTTAAAATTTTGGAGATGATTTTTTGTGTCCCTTTCAATTACTTACTAATCCAAATTGTCTATTGTGATGGAAACTTGGTAGATCTTGGAAAGATCTTACACTTCATTGTGAATATTTTGTCCCCTTCCTCTACAAAGAAGCTACGCTCCACTTTGGGTCATATAGGATATTATAAATGGTTTATCCACAACTACACCTATATTACAACTCACTAAGAACAACTATTGTAGAAGTTGAAAGCATTCAACTGGACCAAATACTGTGAAATCTATTTTGCAATATTGAAGAAAAAAATGACCAACGCCCCAATCCTTACATTTCTTGACTAGATAAAGGAATTCATGTCCATGTTGATGCATCAAGTATTTCCTTTTTAATTTTGTTAGCTCAACTAGGTGAAGGTGAAATAATCCATCCCATATACTTTGCTAGCAGGAAACAACGAAATTCAGCAAAATGTCAAAACTTTTCATCAAAAAATGACCCAATTGTACTAGTAGTGATAATCATGGACCTTATCATCCATCAAGATTAGAAACTGGAGAATATGAAGAACTGATTGATGATTAGTTACTTGATGCAGCATTGTTCAAAGTTAAGCCCATTCCATATCACTTAGAAGAGATTGTCTTGTTTCTAAAAATAGGAAAAGTGTCAGATGACTATACCGCAACTTAGAATCGTCATATGGTAGTAAGATCTGTGGAATATCAGTTTATCACAAGACATCTATACAAGCTCGGGACTGACAAAATTTTGTGATGTTGCATCATGGATCATGAAAAAGCAGACATCCTATGGTAATTCCATGCAAGCGTTTTGGGAATCCATGTTAGCAAAAAACCAATTAGAAGGAAGATCATATATGCAAAATTATGGTGGCCAAATATGTTTAATAATGCTAAATCTTACGCCAAATAATGCAATGTTTGTCAGTGAGTTAGTTGTCCTTAATGATGAGAAGAGCGCCCACTCCATCTAGTAGGTGTCTTACTGCTATTTCAAAAGTGGTTGGTTGTTTTCAGTGTCCCCATCAACACTCTTGCGAAGCACTCAAAATACCACTACATGATTATCACAACTAACTATTTAACAAAATGGGTTGAAGCAACACTAGTATGGGATTCATGCATAGAAACAACAACCCAACTCATTTATGAGAACATCATTACTCAATTTGGGTGCCCCAAAATCCTCACAAATAATCAAGGTGTGCACTTCATAAACAACACCATGGTATCCTTGACAAAGGAATTTATATATCACACAGAAGAAAATGACACGGTTGAAGCCTTTAACAAAACTCTAGAGATAGGACTAACTAAGGTATGTTGTGCAGATTGAGATGATTAGGATGAAAGAGTTCTCGTAGTATTATGGGTGTACATGGCCACTACAAGTAAACTACACTACTATACCTCATTATGGCTAGTGTATGGGATAGAAGTAGTAGTTCCTGCCTAATTTGTCATTCTAAGTATATACATTGCACATGCAACTCACATAACCAAAGAAGATTCAATTGTGGAATGCTAGTTGAATTAATGGAACTAGAAGAGTCTCACCTTTTAGCCAACTCTCATGTCATAGTGGAGAATGAAAGATAGAAAACATGGCATGATCATCACATCAAGAGGAAACACTTTACAAAAGGTTACCAAGTTATACTATATGACAATAAGTTCTTGAAACATCCAAGGAAGCTTTAAATGCATTGATTGGGACCACTCATTATTACAGAAGTCAAAGATTATTGTTTTTTCAAGCTTGAACATCTATATGGAATTCACAACTAAGGATGGATGAATGGCACGCCTTAAACCTTATATTTCTACTTTGTAATCCAACAAGATAACACATTTGTCACGGGGAGTAATTTAGGGTAGGAGTTAGTCTTGTAATTTTGGTTTTGATTTGCTGTGCCATATTAGTTTATTTGAGTTTTGCACCAATCACCTATGTTTCGTGTGTTTTTTTACAAGTTTTGAGTTGGATAGATCAGACCATTGTTGTCAAGGAACCCAATATCTTTATTTGTTTTCTCCACCCATAAACGAAGTTGTGGCAACCAACCTCATTGTCACGTATTAAAGATCCATTAAATTTTGATTATACTACATTAACCATGGCCCTATGTGAAAACATAGCCCAGATCCTCTCATTCAAAGTTTGATCATTTCAAATGCCCACTACATCCACCATTAATGAACTATCTCATGCCCCTCCTGGCATGTTTTGAACATTAAAACAAACTAAGTCTCTCTATATTTGTCACTCAGCACCTTTGAGCTAGAAACTTACTTAAAACCCAAGCAATGTGATCATACAACTATCCCCCAACCCCCAATGCAGTTTGTATACTAACAACATTCACAAGGCATGGAGCAAATAGTAGCAAAAAAGGCCTTAGGAAAAAGTATCAAGCCAAGAAAAAGGAATAACTTCACGGATAGCCCATCAATCCTCAAATCAAACTCAGAGATTTGTAAGGAAAAGTTGACCAGACCACATTGGTCGACTAAAACTTTTCAGATGGGAACCTCTACCCTAATATGAGCCCCAAGTGCTATATGGACTTTGTCTCATTTGACAATGGGAATGTAGTTCCAATCTTGAAACCAACTTTTGAACCACCGTGAAACTCCACTCTAATAAAACTAAAGGAGTTACCAGTATTTTGCACCAATGGTGAAGTGCTTAAATGTGCCAAGTTTATGATCAACAGGATACATGGCCACTCCCTATGGCTCGACCACTGGTTCCAAATCCATGTTGATGATATCCACCACTTGAAAGGACTATGTATGATCGAAGAAGATGTCTCTATAGTTATCTAAGGAGAACACAAGCATAGAAAAACTCAGACAGATCCGAGTTTGTGTGAGCACTATAGAACCAAGTATGGAGGAAAGGGTGTCATGATTGTGGAAATCAATAACCCACAAATGAATATTGCTAGAAAAATTATTGTCGGCAGAGAAATGAGAAAATACACCAAGAGGAAATGCACCTTAGACACCATTTTAGCTGTGGAATTTTATGTCCAAGGAATCTAGTTGAATTGGTGCAAATACCTTACGCACAAGTTGTTCCAAGCATGTGTATATGCGAACAAATCTATAAAATACTTTATTTTTGAGTATTTTCTCATGGCATTCGCCATGTGGAAGTGGCAACCACAAAGGGGACGTGAGTTTCCAACCCCTGTAGATAGATAGGTTGAAGCACAATAGTTCGATCCATGGAAGAGCCTTCATGATGACACCAACACAACATTTAATAATAATGCATTTTGTTAATGGTATCATGACTTGGTGTCCATTGCCTTTGTTTGAATTCCATGAGCTACTAAAAAACTACACTGCCAAAATTTGGTATCGCATGGACAGGGACCACACTTTCATGCGCTTGCAAGGAGTAGAACCAGAGGACTTCAAGGAAAAAGTGATACCTTTCTACTTTACCAAAACAATGTTCAACAGAGAAGTCAACATCTGGACATGCTTGACCACTACCAATATGCCTACAAGTGCCACATATATATTTCCCCAATATCTATTTATAGTTGGAAAAATGAAAAGAAAATATTGTACTTGTGAGATCCTCAGCAGATCCACCCACCACAATCCCACTCCCCTTAGCCACCCCCACTTCCACTTCCCTTTTGGAAACACAAGAATCCCTTTCCAACACCAAAGTTTATCCCAACCAAAGTTATGAAAGACATCCTCACCCTCCTCACTGCCCCAAAGTTCCCCCATGTCATCAAACCCCTCACATCAAAATCCCTTACCATCACCATTCCCCTTCTTGGAATCTTAGCTCATATTCCCACTTCTCTTCCTAAGATTCCACTCCCTAATGTACAAATGCATACAATCCCTTCTATCTCCCTTCTCCTTCCCACAACATAACCTCTTGGTTTTGTCCAAGAAACTCTTGACTCATTCTATGTCCTATAAAATAAAATCCCTATTATTGATATTCCAGATGACCCACACACTTCCAATCATGCTATCCTAGGACTACTAGTGCCATAAGAAATTAAAACATGACAATAAAGTACCCAATAATAGTCTCAAGACCAATGAGCTCCTACTTCACCAACGACCTCAGGAGAAACCATAAATGATCCATTACATCTGACTATGCAATAGTTTTATGGAAGTATAGATGACAGCGAATAACAACAGAAACATCAGCAACAACATTCAAAGGGTGGGAAAGAGATGTCACCACACGAATATTCCCAAATGGAAGAATTATAAATCAAACATATGGGGAATCCACGGGTAATAGATGATACTTTAGTACAATCCCAAGTTGTGCATCTTGTACAGAATCTTGAGCACTATCTCTCCATTATACAAATGTTCTAGTAACAAATAGATCTCACTCCCTTTTTAACTGAAGCCACTCAGTAGATCATAATGTAGCACCATGCATCACAGTAGGGAGTTCAGACTTATAAAACCAACCAGTAAAAAAACTCCCTTGCCAGTGGATTGCCTATTTGTTCATTACCCTCAGGAACTTTAATACCAAATTTACCAGAGTAATCAATGGAACAATTATTTGAGCAAATCCAGGTCACCATTGTAGAAGCTAAACAAATATTAGTTCGAGTTGTGAACAAGCACAAAAGCCTTCAATAGGAATATAATGATGCCAGAATCCAATTGGCAGATAAATAGAAACTAAGAACCAAGACCATTAGGTTCGTGTAGCTACAGAAAACATAGTCATATCCCTATGTGACCAAATGTTACAAATATGGCCTAAAGTTTGTCAACATGTCTCTGCTCCACCTAAGGATATCTCATTAGTTGTGCCACAAGAAAGTCTTCAATTTCTCTACACAACTTGGCAACAGTTGGATACAAAATAGTTAGAATTGTAGAAAGAGGTCTTGATCATAAAATGATAGGGAGGCTAGCAATAACAACAGCTAATGGAATAAGTGCCTTAAGTAATTCAGAAAGTCTCCAATACTCACAGCCACCTGCAACAGAAAATTGACAAACACATGAATAAATATTCTCAACGTTCAATGATTGGATTGGAGTACTGACAAAGAATCAATGCCCATTAGAGTCTTGTGCAAGAGGCTAAGGCATCTCAACGATGACTCCAATATGATTACAAACCCACTGGAACAACAAAGAAAGTACCAAGAATCAAACTAGATAGATGGTGAATTAGATCAACTCCATGACCTATTAATCACTACAAATAAGACTTTGTGTGAGTCAAAACCTGCACAATCAGCATACATACAATGATTACAATTAGATCAGTTTGTGGACATAAAGTCACAAAAACTATAGGAGCAAAACCCCACTACACTTGGCACTGAGAAGGCCCAAGCTTTCATAGCTAGCACCAAAATTCTGATGGGAAAATAGAAGACCAAAGTAGAAGAATTTGAAGCTTTCAGAAGTCGTGCAATCATTGAAGTACGTAAGTTGGATCATTCATTTAAAGAGTCAAGACCAAAATATGTGCAAGCTTTAGGAACAACGGAGTTTACTCGAGGTCAAGTCAATGTTTATGTTTGATGCCAATTGGATCCTTTGTTTTTGGAATGGACCATAGTCACAGAAGACTAAGCGAAAAAATAAGGCAAAGGTTGTGGAAACAGTTAGAAACCACAATCATATATGGTCCACTCCTGTGACTGTAAAGAGAACAAGGAAAGTGAGCAAGCAAAGGGAGAAAGAAGAGCAAAAAAGTGAAAAAGTGAATAGACAACAAAAGAAAGAAAGCATTGGTAGAACAACATTCTAAGGGAAAAAATTTAGTAGCTGATGAGTTTTGGGTTTGGCATATCAGTCATGGGATTATGGGTTTTGCTTATGTATTTAGATCTACAACAAGTCATTCTATAAACAGAAGATTAAGGTTGTAGAGATGATTGTATGGAAGATCTATGAATGAATATAAATGGGTATTTTTAGGCCCATAAAATTTCTATGCATGTTTTATGTTATGAATGATCTATATGGACTTTGTTCTAATTTTCTTTATACCTATTGTGTAAACGATGTTCTGAATATATATATACATATGATGGTGATGATGAATGTATCCATAGATTGGCGAATAAATATACTCTCTTAGTTTACCACTGCAATCAACTCTCCTTCATAAACATGTCTATGTTTTGCTTCGAGTAAGACCTTCTCCCCCATGGGATTGAATATTTTAGCACACTAGAGCATAGTGGCCCCTTCACTACTACAAAAGGGCCCATTTTACAAAAACCGACCAACAACTCATTTGATGTAACAACGTCATAAAATTGTGGATTAGGAACGTCACAAATTTCTCCTCGGTAATATGACTTCCACTGCAACGTCATTATTATGGTAGCGTTACAACGTGCATGTCAAATACATTGCTTGAAAATATTCTCAGAGACATTGGTCTTCTGATGACTAAAGGACATCATTATGACGTGCTACTATCATTTTTCAAACTAGTAACATCAAAAAACAGTCCCTGGGGAACATTGAAACTCCCAGTGTCCCGACATAACGTATTTTTGCTTTTACATCATACTTGCAACGAACTCTCGAAAATATGCTTCGTCAATAATGTTGCATGTATGTCCCTATGACATCGTAATCTCAACGAGGGGTTGATAACATATTTTGTTGATACAATTGCATGTGTGTCGATAGGACATCGTAATGGAGACGCTCGACCGACGACATAGTTCTTCAATATAGTTGAACTTATTTCGTTAGGACATCAAAATTCTGGTGTACGCTCTATGATCAAATATTGACAACTATTAAATTCCCCTCGTAATTAACATCAAGATTGGATTTATTGATCATGTTGCAGCAATCCTTTGGAAGCTTAGTGTAGCTTAGTGTCCAAGACTATCCATATTTTATCCAAGTTTGGAAGTTAGATGACATGGAACCAACAAAAGTGATCGATGCATCATCCTTGGGGGAGCGCATGCATGATAAGATAAGTTTTAGGATATTGTTGGATATGAACCACCAACTAATGTGTAATTAATGAGAATGGGACAGGTCCAATTCTCATTGCTTGCACATAAGTTGATGATATAAATCCAACAACTTATTTGTAAGTAATGAGAACGATAGGTGATATTATTCTCATTATTTACACTTTAGTTGTTGGTGCATATCTAACAATATCCTAGAAATTGTTTTAGGATGCATGCACTTTCCCATAAGGACGATGCATCAATCACCTTTGCAAGTTCCATGTCCTCTAACTCCCAACCTTGGATAAAATATGGATTGTATTGGACACTGAGCTTTGAAAGGACGTGTTCACATGAGAAATAAATCCAATCTTGATGTTTACGAGGGGTATCAACAATAGTCAATATTTTACCAGAATATTGTATAAGCAAGTACATAAAAAGAATATTGCCCCTACAACTATTCCAACTAGTAAGTGGCAAAAAATATTAAATGAACACATACATAATACGATGTCACAATCTAGTTGTATAAAATCTAATACAATTGTTGAGATAGCTAATAATAGTATTTACTTCATTGATCAAGGAGTTTCTTGAAGTTAAATATGGTTGGTGTAGTTTCCATCAACAAGTTATACATGCTTGGTTGATTTTTCCTTGCATTCATAAGAATATCAAAAAGTCCTGACTTTCAAAGCTACCAAATGTAAGATTATCACAACTAAGAGAGTGATTGCTACAATTTCAAAAGTAATTCTAGGATGTCATATAACAACAAACTAATACTCGACAACAAATGGGGAGTCAAATAATTGGCTACAAAAGAAAGACTTCTGTAGAATCCCTATATATGATGTTCATGATTTAGAAGCTACAATTCTAAAATTCACATACCAATGCAGAAACATAATATTATCGACTCTAAGTTAGAGTCAAGACCAAAATCAAAGCACAAGAACAACCCAAACTTTCTGAAAATGCGAATGCTAAACTAATTTTGGAAAATGGTAGTTACCACGACAAGACTATGGTTTCTTGCAAAAGAAATTAAGAGTAAAAGCATTTATACCCTGTAATTTTCAAGCATTTATGCATTAAAAAAATGAATACATGCAGAAAACATCCATGCCTTATACCGCATTATTCTTAAATATAGTTGGTGCGACCATTGACGGAGTTACGCCTATTGATTTAAGGTAGTTATTACTAGATAGAGGTTTGATGTTGTTATGAAGGAAAATAGATACCTTTTGCGTTAAAATTCACCACTATTATATAGGAATCACAAGCTTGTACACAATCATTCAAGGTACACTTCTTGAGAAGTTATATCCAAGAGTTAAATTGCCATATTGAGCCTTATGTGCCTCTATAATGATTTTACTCAACCACCACATGGGCGTTTTCTTAGTGTGCTTTGTGCCTATCATTAGTGCTAATATCATCATTAAGAATATGCATACCTAGAGAGTATCTTCAAATGCTTTCTACTGCCAAATTTAGCAAAAGGAAGTGCTCCACCTACAAGTTATTATAGTCCTTTTACACAAGTTATTGTTAGCACATGAGGGTTCCCACATTGAAGGATTTGTATTGGAGGCAATGATGGCTATTTTCAATATATTTAATTTACTAATGGAAGCCCATTGGTGCACCTCATTTTAAGTGCCTTGTATTAGAAATATTTGTCTATCTTTATTTTATTATGCACAATAAGGGAACCTTCACTCTATTCTTATCACTTTTACTCCTTATATTGTAAGAAACTCTCTATGTATGCTCCCATGCTCACTATATAAGAAATGGATAGGTGACAGATGTTTTTTTTTATTGGCATTCTTTAGTCTTATCATTCTTTATTTGTCTCGATTCCTCCTTCCGAGTTATTTCATGACAAGTTATTGAAGCAAGTTTATAATTAAGCATTGGAGGTCACTCTCGTGGAATTTATTTGAATTTGTCATGAAACATTGTGTGAGTAAAGAACTTGAGAAGTGATAGAACATCTCCATGAGTCCTTGTGGTGCAAATATAACATCTTCAGATTATGAATTTATATCTCTAGAATAAATTTGAAACACTTTTGGTAGACATTTTTTGCACTGTCTAGATGGAAAATAAAGTCCAAAAATCTATACTAGAAATATATTCAATTTAAAATAAAGAAATAACTAAATTTTCCCACAAGAAAATATTCAATAGACATGTATAATCCAAACATCCATAGATTTGGCGACCGCAACATTGTTGGAACATCAAAATGTATCATCTGCAAAAAGGCACATAAGATGTCTATTCAGCTAAAATTATATACTAGATACATAAATTTAGTTAAAAATAAAGTAATAACTAAATTTTTGAATGAGAAAATATTAAATATAAATCCTTAGTACATGAATCATCCAAGCATCTGTACAGGGATACAACAATGTTGGAACATCAAAATGTGTCATCTATACACGACACACATGCACATAAGATGTATAGTCAACTACAAATATATACTAGATACATAAAACTTAGTTTAAAATAAAGAAATAACTAATTTTTTATCTTATCAATAAAATTAAAAACAGAATATGTGAAAGTAAATAATTTCTTAAGCTTCACTTGGTTAAGAGAATAATTAATTCTCTAATGAACAAGGCTAACCACAAGAATGTGGAATTTCATCTGGCCCATCTCCCCCCTCAGATCACTCTCAATTTCCCCATAGCCCATCTATCTAATAGTGTGAAATAAATTAAATTATCATATAATTAAATAAGTACATTCCATAAGAAAGATTTGTTTACAAAATAGTACCAAATATATTATATCAACAAAGTTCATTATACAAAATTCAAAGTACAAAATGTATTATGTCAAAATTGTTCATTGTACATCACATTCTACAGGCTTTCTTATTTTTAAAAGAATTCATAAGAGGCGTGACATCCTATGTTGTGTTTGGTGGACGTTGTTGGTCTGGCTCTATTGTGCTACCTAACATGGAAACACAACATATGTCTCCAATCACATACACATTGATTTGGACCAACATACACTATATAAAAATAAATAAAAGATATATAATTAATATTGATAATAAGTGTTCAGTGTTAATATTGAATGAACATTTAATAATTGTTTAGTGTTAATATACAATAAATCAACATTTATTAACCTTCATGACATGAAGAGGCCATGGTTTGAGGCACTTTCACCTCTTCTTCTCTCCTTTCCTCGTCTACAACCTTTAACCCTAAATCAAAATGGGAGCTGTAATTATATGAAATGTAAATTTAAAAATTCAATATCTCATAAATATGATAATTATACAATCATAGTATCGTCATGAGGCTGATAATTATACAATCATAGTATCGCATGAGGCTGATAATTATACAATGTTTTTTATTTTGTACAAAACATTCTTTCCTTTTTGGAAATGATGCTAATCATAAATGTCATTTGCAAAACTAACATTTGTTTGGTCTTTAAGTTTCCCCCTATCTTAGACACATTTAATAACATATTGAAACCCGCATTTGAATGCTGGTTTTCTTTCTTCTTCTGTGGGCACTCGTTTCACAACATCCCCCTAACATTCCAAAACATGAAATTAATGAACATGTTGCATTTTTTTTAGTAATAAGAGGTTTAAATCATTTTCATACTTAAAAATACACCACTCATACAGTCCATATTTTGTCTTAAAGGTCATCTTCCATTTATCACCATCCCTAATCCGGATCTGGTGGTATCCACTCTTCAAGTCAATCTTGGTGAAGTATGTTCCTCCACTAAGACAGTCAATCAAGTCACCCATATTTAGTAATGGAAACGTGTATTTGATGGTAATTATGTTGATATCCCTTGATTCAGTACATATATTCCAGTCTCCCCTTTTCTTAGGTGCTAGTACATTGGGTACTACAAATGGACTGGACTCGTGATTTGCCTAATCAATCCCCTATCTATCAATTCTTGGACCTGTCAGTTCAACTCAAATTTTTTGTCAATGTCATCCCATGCGGTACCTTGTTTAGCAGACTCTACCCTGGAATCAAGTAAATATGATGGGATATACTCCTTGTTGGTGGAAATTCAATCTGCATCTCATCAACCATTATGCCTTTAAACTCCGACAGCACTTTTTCAAATTTTGTCAAGATGTCCTATGTCAGTTTGTCTACACTTAAACCTTTGGGAATAGTTACAAAGAAGTATTATTTCTCACTTTTCCTCCTTCAAGAAATCTTTAGTTGAACACATAAGTACTCGCTTTTCCTAGTAACCACTCTCTTTTCCTTGGCTACTATAATCCCTAGCCAAGGAAATCAATCGAAATATCATTCCATCTTTCTTAACTGTAACCGTGTTCATACAACCATCATATACCATGCTCTGGTCAAACTACCATGGTCTCCCCAACAACAGGTGACATGCATCCATTGGAATCACATTGCATAGCACACTGTTGTGTAACCCACCAATTTTAAAATTGATCAGGCACTGTAGAGTCACTTTGACATGGTGACCTTTCTATAACCACGACACATTACAAGCATTTGGGTGTGGTCAGCACTTCAACCCCAAGTTATCATTTACCTCTGTCTATACCAAATTCTCTATATTTCCTCCATAAATGATGGTCATACAACATGTATTCCAAATCTCTACCTTCGTCCAAAAAATGGACTTTCTCTGCATCGATTCCCTTTCCTCCTGTCATGTTGGTTGCAACAACATTATTTGAGTCATCAGGTTTCGACCTCCTTCCAACACGACTTCATATGAACTCTTCTTCATATTTGGACCAGTCTCATCGTCTAGACCCCAACTTCTAGCCTCTTATCAACTTATGGTATGCAACTGTTTTGAGCACTCATATGCCTTATGTCCTGGTTCTCGACACTTATAGCAGATTACTTTAGGTTGGTCTACACATCTTCCTCCAAAATTTTCTCTATGACCACAGTTGACTCATCCCATGTATTTCTCACCTCCCAGCTAGTAATCAGGTCTGCTATCTCGGGTCATGCTCTCTTCTAATCACTCTTCACGACCTTCCTCCTTCCTTGCCCCACTTTTCTAACCTCTGGTGGTGACGAAAATTTTTTTGCATTGAGTAGTCATTTTTCCTCTGCTTGTCAAATTCTTCCTAAACAGTTTCCCCTCTCCCTTCAAGGCTATTTGATAGGCTTCTCCAACTGTATTGAACCTTTACAAGCTAAAATTCTTCTGAATGGAATATTTCAGGCCATTTACATACCTCGTGAATTTCTCCTCCCCTTTTTCGGTCTACCCTGACCAAATTGATAGTCAATATAATTCCTTTATGAATTCTTTAACAGTCATTTCCTTCTATCGCATGTTTTACAACTTTATGAATAGAGAAATCATTCAGTCGGTGGGAAGGAACTTGTCCTTCAACTTAGCGACAATTCTCTCCCAACTCCTCACTTTATCTTTTCCCTTTTTCACTCTATCATCATGCACATTATCCCATGACAATGAGGCGTGACCCTTCAACTTCAAACAATAAACTTTCACCCTTTTGGGGATTAGCCTTTGGAGATCCTAAACTCATGCCAACTGGTGCATCAAGTGGTAGGTGGGCCCCAGATGAGTTCCCCATGGCACTAATGAAGTGGCAACATACTTGTAAGCTAGGAAATGACATTTAGACTATGGTGGTCAAGGGATAATTATAATTAATCCTAAAAACCCCCGTTAATCCAAACTTGGACAACTTGGGACCTGGAAACTAAGACCAAAGGTTAGCCATACAATCTAATGCAAAAAGTAACTACTCAATAAATCAAGGAAATGGGGAAAACCTCATGGGAAAACCCCTCCCCCCACAAAATGAGCAGCAAAACCAGGAACAATAGTTTAATCAAACCTTTACACCAAGAAGAGATATAATATAGGAAAATCTATTTTTAGTGAAATATTTGATGAATATCTCCGCAACCTGCTCCTCTGTAGGGCAGTAATGCAAAATGATAGCCTTACTATGCACTAATTCTCGGATAGTGCATGTGGACTTCAATGTGTTTGGTCCATTGATTATGTATTGGACCATTGGATATATTTATTTCACATTGATTACCACATAAGAGGTCTACTAAAGGAGAAGTGTGAATACCAACCTCTGTCAAAATCCCATGTATCCAAACTTCCCGAATAGCTCTATTCACAGCCCCCCGATACTCAATTCATCTAAAGAGAGAGAAAGAGTTGCATGCTTCTTCATTGACCAGTAGATTGGTCTGCATCCTAACATGAACACAAATATTGATGTAGATTTCATGTCAGTACTATCACCATCCTAGTATGAATTAGTAAAACCAATCAAATCTAGTTGAGCACTAGTGATATAGTGGATCTGAAACTCTCTTGTACCTTACAAATAATGCAAGATGTGCTTTGTTTATTTCCAATGCATCTCATGTGGCTCATGCATGAACCTGGAAACAACACTCACAACATAAGACAAATTTGATCTCGAATGGGTGAGGCATAATAGGCTACCAAAACTAGGAACAATAATTGAATCAGACCTATACACCAAGAAGAGATATAATATAGGAAAATCTATTTTTTGTGAAAGATTTGTTGAATATGTCCACAACCTGCTCCTCTGAAGGGAAATAATGTATAATGATAGCCTTATTATGCACTAGTTCCCGGATGTAGTGCATGTGTACTTCAATGTGTTTGGTCCCCTGTTTATGTATTGGACCATTGGATATATTGATTTCACATTTATTACCACATAAGAGGTCTACTAAAGGATAAGTGTGAATGCAAAACTCTGTCAAAATCCCATGTGTCGAAACTTCCTGAATAGCTACATTCACAGCCCCCTGGTACTCTGCTTCATCTAAAGAGAGAGAAAGAGTTGCTTGCTTCTTGATTAACAGGTAGATTGGTCTAGATCCTAACATGAACACAAATCTTGATGTAGATTTCATGTTAGTACTGTCACCAACCCAGTATGAATTAGTAAAACCAATTAGATCTAGTTGAGCACAAGTGGAATAGTGGATCTGAAACTCTCTTGTACCTTGCACATAATGCAAGATGTGCTTTGTTGCTTTCCAATGCATCTCATGTGGCTCATGCATGAACTTGGAAACAACACTCACAACATAAGAAAAATCTGACCTCGAACGGGTGAGGCATAATAGGCTATCAATCTGTGTCTATAGAATGTACTATCAACTAGGGGTGTAGAACCACCTTATTCCAACCTGATTCCAGATAAGAAGGGGAAGGATGCAGCTTTACAATCAGTCATGTGGAATATTTTGAGAAAATATCCTATGTATATGGACTAAGTAATCATGATCCCCAAAGCTTTTTTATTCACTTCAAGGTCAATAAACTTCCTTAGCAACCCTAAATCTGTCATGGAGGATGCCTTGCTCAAAGATGACTTGACATCCTTTAATCCAGCAGTTAAGCCACTAGTAATGAGAAATCCATCCACATATAGAACAATCAACAGTAAGCAACCTCCCTTATGTTGCATGCAGACAATACAGTGAGACTTGCACCTCTCGAATTTTTGTGACAGTAGGAAGGAATCCATCTTGGCATACCATGTCATTGGGGATTGTTTAAGCCCAGACAAAGATTTCCTTAGTTTAAAAACCAAGGATGAATATTTAGTGTACCCCTCAGGTTTTCTCATGTAGATGTATTCTTCCATGTCAACATAGAAGAAGGCACTCCTCACATCCATTTGATATACCTCCCACCTCTTCGAAGCTCCAATGGCCAAAACCAGCCTTACAGGGTCCATTCTTGCAACACGAGTGAATGCCTCATTGTAGTCCAGCCCATGAACTTGTGAATACCCATTTGCAACTAACCGAGCATTGTGCTTGGTAGTGGATCCATTTGCTGCTAGTTTGGTCTTGTAGATCCATTTGCACTGAACTAGCTTTCTCTCAAGAAGAAAAGAGACAAGCTCCCATGTCTTGTTGTCTTGTAAGGTTTTATGTTACACCAAAACCTGTAGATTTTGATAAACATATGAAACCAAGCACAAGGCCCCATTATCAGGAGTGGTGATTAGTACACATTTTTATATTCCCATAGGTGTGGTGGTTATACCATGCGGTTGTACTGATACTCCAACACCCCCCCTCCCCTTCGATGTAGGTCGGGGGAATTGAAACTAAGACCTCGTATATGATACCATATTTAATTTAGCAAAGCTTTAGGATATTTAGGTTGGAATGAACCTCACTGTGAAAGAAGGTTGAAGGAGGAAGAAGAAATTCAATTTACAATAATCAATCAATCATGGTGAAATTGAACAATCAAGAGACAAAAAATTGTCAACATAACATTAATCTCATAATCATTAATCTGTGTGTAATACAATGATGATACAATAAGGAGGATTCGAATCCACTAGGAGATATTCAAATTCCATAACTACGACTGACTGCAGAGCTCACTAACTGTGTGAAAATCACCACTAGAGGCTCAATAGTTTAACTCAGGACAACTAAATTAGTTCAAAATCAATTAACCTATCAAGGTAGGTAGGAAAATATACCTAACCTCCTTAATTCATACAAATGTGGTGCTAGCCTAATGTAGATGAACTAATTGATGCCCATTGGAGGATAACTCAACATATACTAGGGTGAATTGATGATGGGGCTCCCATGACTCAGTGTGGGTTCCAAAATTATAGGGATTGGCCTTTAGAGATCCTAAACTCATGTAAGTTGGTGCATCAAGTGATAGGTGGGCCCTAGATGAGTTCCCCATGTCACTAGTGAAGTAGCAACATACTCTTAAGCTAGGAAATGACATTTAGACTATGGTGGTCAACGAAGGATTATAATTAATCCTAACATATTGTACTTCATTTAATAAACCAATTTACAACCAACCATATTCTTTCTCTTGAGTAAGTGAACTAGAACCCAAGTCTAGTTTTTCATCAGGCAATCATATTTGGCAGTCATAGAATCCTCCATTCTGTAAAGGCTTTGGTTTGAGTGTAAGTAGCAGAATATGCATCAGCCTTCGAGACAAAGTCTATGAAACAAGGGGCTTTCATTGTTGTACTAATTCCCTTTCAAGAGAAAGAATTCAAATAGAATTCTAAAGAGTATATAACCCACTTAGGCCTTGGTAATGACCTAGCTAGTGGAAGGGACTTGAGGGATCTTTAGTAACCTTGTTATGGGGTTGCTCAATTAGTGAGATATCAGATGGAGCAAATTTTGACAACAAAATCAGTTTAATAAAATTTCCATCCCCTTAAACACATTCTAAATATCTCTAGAATCCTTTTCACGCTCATTGCAAAAATAAAATATCATGATTATGGGTATCCACAACCCTATTTAGGGCCAAGATTTTTTAGGAGGTATCTATACCCCTATTGTTGAAGGAAATGTAGATTGTAACATACCTTTGATAAGGGAATATCCTATACCTACTGAGTAAGTACCCTTCAAACCAACACTTGAATCAAACATATGCAGTATTTGAATGAATTTTATCAAAAGAAGACATAACCTTCAAAGGACCGCTATTCCCATTAAATCTAGAACGGAAGAGGACCTACACTTGACTAACATTGGGATCATGCAAAGCATCACCAAACCCCAAGACTTTGAAGATCCCAACATGTTCAATGTAAATCATTGAGATCCTAATTGATCACCTACAAGAAAATAACTACAACAACCTCCAATACCATCATCACCTCTCAAAAATACATTTTAACCACGTTTTTCAAAGTTTCCAAGGTTTCAACCTCTAAATGAATATACCGCATAGGAGGACCCCTTAAAAAAATTGTCTCTAATGGACTAAGGAGGACATTTATAGTAGGGGAAGTATATATCTCATGTCCTTCTTATAGATCAATAAATAAGTCAACCAAATCTTATTTCATCCTAAAAACCCTAGACCATTATCATTTCTCCCAAGGTTGTTAGATGAGCCAAATTTCACATTCATATACATTATATATACAACAACATGCTATCAACTTTACGTACAATTTAATTTATGTTTTCAAGCACTAATAATTTTTGGGTAAGGCTATTTTTAATAAGAAGCATGAATTTCCCATAATTATTAATCAAAGACACAACTTCAAGACATAGATGATTTTAGGGGCGTAATTTAGCCTATGGACGAAAATAAAGAATTTTAATTTTTTATTGGGCGAATTTTTTACATTGTTATTGTTTCTTCTCCTTTATTTCAATATCCCACAGTTTATTTATTTTTTTAAATACTTATAGAAAATTAGCCAACCCCTACTTATATTTAACAATCATTTCCTTTTGTCGCATGTTTTACAGCTTTATGAATAGAGAAATCATTGAGTCGATGGGAAGGAACTTGTCCTTCAACTTAGCGACCATTCTCTCCCAAGTCCTCACTTTATCATTTCCATTTTTCACTTTGTTGTCATGCACATTATCCCATGACAATGAGGCATGACCCTTTAGCTTCAAACAAGTAACTTTCACACTTTTGGGGTCTTCTATTTTCTCGATATCAAAATATTTCTCCAATTTTCACATCTAGTCTATCAAATATTCAGGATTCAGACTTCTAGAGTAGGTAGGCACGTCCATCTTAGCCTTACCCCTCATTTCAGAAAACACCTTCAACATTTTTCTTTTTGTGTCCTCTTCTTCCTCAACATCAAGCATTTTTGCTTCATCCTCCACCTCTTTGTCGTTATGGTTGAGGGTTTCAGGTACATATACATGTTGTTGCACCTCCTTCACAATTGTTAACTCATTTTTCAATGTCCTCAACTTATGGATGAATTCTTCAAACATTTCATGGTCGATCATGACTCCTACGCCTCCACATGGTCATCTTCCATGACCATTGACACCTTTGTGAGACATCCTTTCTGTTTGGATTACCAAATCACCACTTCCTTTGCAACTATACCCAACCGCAGTTGGAGTTGCTTTCCTCGTTCAATCGTAACTGAACCTTTTACGTGTTTAATTTTTTTATCTTAATTGCGAAATTAAAGGAGTACATGAAAAAAATGAATAATCAGAAGCATAAACATTCACAGGATTGAAAATTTACCATGGGGAAACCCTCTATAACTTGAGGGAGAAAACCCAACAAAATATTCCATAGGATATTGATAGATAGCAGAGAATGTATTTACAATGAGCAAATAACATCAAGCACCCCAGGTGCAATATTAGAGAGAAATACCAAGCACCACTGGTGCAATATCAAAGACAAATACCAAGCACACCTGGTGCAATATCAAAGCAAGAGAGAAGAGATAATCATAGAAGAACCCAAGAACATATTTTGCACAAAAGCCAATTCGCAATTTTGATCACATGCATAAATTCCTTCAAGAGAGAATTCACTCTTCACATTGATCTCCTCAAATCCCTACATCACAAGTGTGTAATCCTTCTCATTTATTTGGCTTATATCTTTGTCTTTAACTTCTGACTTCAGGATGAACTCACCCTTCAACCGGATGCTAGACCATCTAGTTAGGTTTTTAACTCAAATGTCGTAACTCAAGTGTTGCCTTTTAGTTTAACTTAAGTGTTGTTATGCAATCACTTAGTTAATTAGATATTATTTGTTAATACTTAGTTAACTCTCATGAAAACACTTAGTTAATTATATCTTCTTTGTTAACACTCAGTTAACTCTTTTTATAGAAGTCTTCCTTGTTAACATCACTGAAGTGAAGATCAAGTCAAGTTCTCTCTTATTTAACTGTAGTCTTTTTTGTTAACATCACTAAAGTGATCAATTCAAGTTTCTGTCTTATCTTATCTTATTTTATCTCTTGTCTTGTATGCTTCATCTACTTGTGCTAAATTTAGTTTATTTATCATTTCAAATATACTAAGAATATTTTTCCAATGATGTGATCACCTTGTTCTACTATTGTTCAAATTGGTCATGTGCTAAAGTAACTCACTTTAGAGGTGGTCAATCTCTAGAGGAGACTTAATAGATTATTTGTCTCTAATACCATGGTTAGCAGTACATCACACACCATTCAAGGTGAAAAGCATTACCTCAACACATGAGGACCTGTCTTGACACACAATCCTTAGTCTTGACAAACAAGACTATATAACACCATTAATTTGACATACAAAGCACTTCCATCAACACATGAGGCTTAACCTTTACACATAAGGTTTAGTCAATCTTGATTCCAACTCATGATTCTACTCCAAGTTTCCTTAGTCCAACTCGGGCTCCCTAAGGTACTACCTAGACACATGAGGCCCAATCCTAGTGCACAATATTGGCTTGGAGAATGACTCATGATGTTGTAACTTTAACATTACGTAGGATAACTTCCTCCTTTGATGCCAACTGACGTAGACAAGATCTTCGTAGATTGTTTGCTGATCAATGTACAAAACAAAAGCAACAAAAATAATCACACAACACATATGAATTTTTCCAAGGATTATGGCTTTTCAATTAAATGAAACAAACTATTTGAAAGAGGAATATACAATGTGAGAGTAGCTCGATTTAGTTAGAATGAATTTCAACCCTTTGCAACCTTTAACACTACACAAGCGTGAGGGAATTCTTCGTCTTCAACACACTCTCTCCTTACTATGGAACATATCTTCTGCAACAACCGCCATAACTACTCTACAAATGTTCCAACTACTCCAACTTCTCCACTCCTTGAGATATTGATTAAACAATCAATAATTATATCTATCATCATTGGTTCAACTCATGACTTCCTCCTTTGTTTTGTTGGCATCACCTTTGACCTCTTCCCTTCTATTTCTTATCGTACTTTTCAACCACCTGGTTGGGACTCCACAACTCTTTCATCTCCTGTCAAGATTCACCCTTTCCATTGGAGGTCATCGACTGTCCTCCGGACGCTCCTATCATCTACCTTTGACTATTTATCTCGGGGCCTCATGCCCCTACATCAGGACACAAGAATTCCCTTGGACAAATCTAAAAGAATGACAGGCCTGGGTAGTGTCCATGAACCCTAATGAGATTATGCAACCAAATGTGAAAGTGGACACTAAATAGTGTGTAATGTTAAGAGTGTACTAAAGACCATAGAGATTAAACAAAACTAAATTTGAGTGGAATTCAATGACTAAGATTATGAACCCAAAAGGATGACATGAGAGATACTTTAGGGGCATGCTGACAAAGTTGGTTATATAGAGTGATATGGGACTCAATACCCAATGGTACTTACAAAGCATAGGGAAAAGTGTCATAATACATATGTTCCAAACCAGGATGAAATTGACAAATACCTAAACAAGTAAGAATATGTAGCATGGTGCAAAACTTGGTGATGATGCAAAAAAACACTTTATTTTCCCTTTTTAGTTTTTAGAAAAAAATTGATGTTCTTGGAATTTTCTGGTTTTTCATTATATTTTTGTGCTTTTACTTTAATATAGTATAAAATAATAACGTATGCTACAACAAGGAGGCAGGTGTGATGTGTAATTGAGTTGTTAGACCCCTAGATTCTCGATTTTTATCTCTAAATTGTGTTTAATTTAGCAAAGCTTCAATATCTCCATGTTAGAATGAACCTCACTGTGAAAGAAGGTTGAAAGAGGAAGAAGAAATTCAGTGTACAAAGATCAAACAATCATGGTGAAATTGAACAATCAAGAGACAAAAATTTGGCAGCATAACATTACTATAATAATCATTAATCTGTGTGTAATAAGGAGGATTTGAATACACTAGGTGCGATTCGAATTCCATAACTTGGACTCACTCCAAAGCTCACTAAATGTGGGAAAATAAGCACTAGAGGCTCACTAGTTTAACTCTAGAAAACTAAATCAGTTCACAGTCAGTTAATTAATCAAGGTAGATAGGAAAATGCACCTAACCTCCTTAACTCATGCAAATGTGGCACTAGGATAACTAGAGATGAACTAGCTAATGTCCATCGAAGGATAACTCAACATAAACTAGAGTGAATTGATTATGGGACTCCTGTCACTCAGTGCGGGCTCCTAAATTATACGGATTGGCCTCTGGAGCTCCTAAACTCATGCAAAATGGTGCATCAAGTGGTAGGTGGGCCCCAGATGAGTTCCTCACGGCACTAGTGAAGTGGCAATATACTCCTAAGCTAGGAAATGACATTTACACTATGGTGCCTAAGGGAGAATTATTATTAATCCTAAAAGCCCCCATTAATCCAAACTTGGACAACCTGGGCCTTAGAAACTAAGACCAAAGGTCACCCATACAATCTAATGCAAAAATTAACTACTCAATAAACCAAGGAAGTAGGGAAAACCTCATGGGAACCCCCCCCCCCCCGCACCCGGCTCAAATTGAGCAGCAAAACCAGGAACAATAACTGAATCAGACCTGTACACCAAGAAGAGATATAATATAGGAAAATCTATTTTTAGTGAAAGATTTGGTGAATATGTCTGCAACCTGCTCCTCTGAAGGGCAATAATGCAGAATGATAGCCTTACTTTGCACTAGTTCCCGGATGTAGTGCATGTGTACTTCAATGTGTTTGGTCTGCTTCTTATGTATTGGACAATGGGATATATTGATTTCACATTTATTACCACAAAAGAGGTCTACTAAAGGATAAGTGTGAATGCAAAACTCTGTCGAAATCCCATGTATCAAAAATGCCTGAATAACTGCATTCACACCCCCCTGATACTCTGCTTCATCTAAAGAGAGAGAAAGAGTTGCTTGCATCTTGATTGACTAGTAGATTGGTATAGATCCTAACATGAACACAAATCCTGATGTAGACTTCTTGTCAGTGCTGTCACCAGCCCAGACTGAATTAGTAAAACCAATAAGATCTAGTTGAGCACCAACAAAATAGTGGATCCCAAACTCTCTCGTACCTTGCACACAATGCAAGATATGTTTTGCTGCTTTCCAATGCATCTCGTGTGGATACTGCATGAACATGGAAAAACAACTCACAACATAAGACAATTCTGACCTCAAATGGGTGAGGAAAAATAGGCTACCAATCAATTGTCTATAGAGTGTATTGTCAACCAGGGGTGCAGAACCAGCTTCTTCCAACCTAATGCCAGATAAGAAGGGGAAGGATGTATCTTTACAATCAATCATGTGGAATATTTTGAGCAAATATCCTATGTATATGGACTAATTAATCATGATCCCCGAAGCTTTTTTATTCAATTCAAAGCCAATAAATGGCCTTAGCAACCCTAGATCTGTCATGGAGGATGCCTCGCTCAAAGATGACTTGATATCCCTCAATCTAGCGGTTGAGCCACTAGTAATGAGAAATCCATCCACATATAGAACAATCAACAGTAAGCAACCTCCCTTCTATTGCATGTAGACATTACAATTAGACTTGCACCTCTCGAATTTATGTGACAGTAGGAAGGAATCCATCTTGGCATACCATGCCATTGGGGATTTTTCAAGCCCAGACAGAGATTTCCTTAGTTTTCAAACTAGGGATGAATCTTTAATGTACCCCTTAGGATCTCTCGTGTATATCTCTTCTTCTAGGTCAGCACGGAGGAAGGCACTCTTCACATCCATGCGATATACCTCCCACCTCTTTGAAGCTCCAATGGCCAAAACCATCCTTATTGGTTCCATTCTTGCAATAGGAGCGAATGTCTCATTGTAGTCCAGCCCATGAACTTGGGAATACCCATTTTCAACTAACCGAGCATTATACTTGGTAGTGGATCTATCTGTTGTTAGTTTGGTCTTGTAGATCCATTTGCACTGAACTAGATTTCTCCCAGGAGGAAAAGAGACAAGCTCACAGGTCTTGTTGTCTTGTAAGGTTTTACATTACACCAAAACATATATACATTGATGAACATATGAAACCAAGAACAAGGCCCTATTATCAGGAGTGGCAGTTAGTACAAATTTGTATATTCCCATAGGTGTGGCGGTTATACCATGTGGGTACTGATACTCCAACACCCCCATCCCACTTCGGTGTAGCTCGGGGGAATTGAACATGAGACCTTAGATATGATACTCCACTGGCAGCCCCTTCCCCTCTTCCCATGCTGCACCGGGTACTCCCCCTGCACAACCGCCTGCACCTCCCCTCCGCGTCCTCCCCTGCCGCCTGCACCTGCCTTAATATTATGCCTGATTCTCATACGTTTATATTATGCATAATATTATGCCTGCAAGTGGAGACGTTTCTATAAAATGTGAGTTATTATATTAATATTACATTTTAATTTTAATATTAAAATTAATATAAATTGATATAAATATATATTAATATTTAAATTTAATATAAATTAATATTTAAATTTATTTAAATTAATAATTAAATTTAATATTTAAATTTCATATAAGTTAATATTAAAATTAATATAAATTAATATTTAAATTTAATATAAATTAATATTAAATTTAGGTATATATAAAAATTATTTGCCATGCATTATAGGAACTACTTGTGGTATAGTGGTGAGGGTGTTGGGATAATGGGTGTGAGGTACAAGGTTCAATCCTCCTTGATCACCTTTTTGTCTTAAAAAATATTAAATTTCGGTATGTCACGGGTATATATATAAAATATTTCCCATGCATAATAGGAACTACCTGTGGTATAGTGGTGAGGGTGTTGGGATAATGGGTGTGAGGTGCAAGGTTCAATCCTACTAGATCAACTTTTTGTCTTAAAAAATATTAAATTTAGGTATGTCACGGGTATATATAAAAAATATTTTCCATGCATAATAGGAACTACTTGTGCTATAGTGGTGAGGGTGTTGGGATAATGGGTGTGAGGTGCAAGGTTCAATCCTCCTAGATCACCTTTTTGTCTTGAAAATATATAGCATTTAGTCATTTAGAATTTCATGTAAATTGAGTTGTATACTTGCATAGTTTTCAGTGTATGTTTTTTTTTATTGCATTTTTTTCAGTGTAGTTGTTATTCCAGCGGTGCATTGCTTTTAGTTTATATTTCCTAGATGCATAAATGTGAGCAGATATGTTAATGTTTGACATTTTTTATATAATGACTAAACTAGAAATGGAAGATGTGCATGCGGAAGCTGCTATGAGAGAAACAGGTGAAGGAAGCAAATCTTATGAAAAGACAGCAAAACAATGATAAGAACGAAGAAAACAAAATGCAGATCAACAAAAAGAATTTCAAAAAAGACAGTTGGACGAAAACACAACAAAAGAACGCGAAGAACGAAGAAAACAACTCGCATATCGACAAAAGGAATATCGTAAAAGAAAGTTAGAGGAATTGACATCAAAACAACGAGAAGAACAAAGAAAATGAAACAATGATCAACAAAGAGCATATCGAGAGAGACAGATGAAGCAATCGGAAGAGCAAATAAATAATAAAAATGCACGAAGTGACCAAATGACGGCAGAAGTGATAGCAGTAGAACAACAAATAAATCAAAATGTACGAAATGACGAGAGGACAAGCGAAATGTCAGCAGAAACAGAAGAAGAACGAAAAAACAACACGCAACTCGACAAAAAGAATCTCAAAAATTAAATTTAGCCGAATTGACAGCACAAGAATGAGAAGAACTAAGAAAACAAAACGTTGATCGACAAAGAGCATATCGAGAGAGAAATATGAAGCGATTGGATGAACGAAGAAATCGATTTGCAGAACAATAAATAAATCAAAATGTAGAATGACAAAGACAACATTCAACCAGTATACCAGTAAAACCAACTGTGACGGATGCTCAAGCAGTTCCAAATACTAATATGGTCCCACATAAGGAGATTGAAATTGACGATAATATATCGGTACCATCTGAACAAATGTATACTAGACATCACAAATTTCGTGAACGAATTGATCAATTTGCAGAGGTGCAAATGTGTCATGTCTTCCAGGAGTCATATGCTGGAGTACACATACGTAATACAAGTACAGGTCCAATGTGCTTGCGAAGTCTGAGAGAGGGATCTAATCACAGATTTTCAGCTGTGAACCACATGGATCCAGGATTTCAACCTCGTGTCCTTCAAGATCTCACACAAGTTGAAGAGATGTTGATAGCATGTGCAAGTCCAATTTTGCAGGTAATGCATTCAATTGGTGGACAATACAAATATCGAGGACACACCATTAGTTTTCCGCAAGAGATTAAAGATGTTGTTAAGACATTGCCACGACGTATTAACAACTTGGAATTAATGGTCGTTGTACAAAAAAAAGGACGACAAGGATCCAGTTATGATTCCATTGTTAGAAAACAAAAATTTATGGATGCATTATTATATAAGATTCAGAATGATCCATATTATCAAGATGTTCGAGTGGATTATGACGTAGTAGAAGAGTTACATGAAAATGCAACAAATATCTCACATATGCTTTATTCTGTTACGTTCCCGATATTGACGATTAAACAGAATTTGCAATGTTGGAAGGGATACCAGGAGTTGATGACATGTTAGACGATTTACAAACAACTTCTTTTACATCAAGGCTTCCAAGTGCACCATGAGAGATAGAAATTATTAGAGCATGGGCAAATAATCCTAATCGATGAAAATAATGCAAATGAGCAATCGACTGATGTGCTTAACTGGCCTGGCATTGGCTCATCTCCGATTAACGAGTATAACACTGTTGGATTATTTGATATGGCATTTCCAGCATTGTTCCCTAAAGGAGAAGTTGATTGGTTACAACCGCGAATGTGAGTATGCAAAACATCTTCTCAGATATCGTGATAACAGATTTGGAAGGCACCCTAGCTTTAGATTTTTTTACTAAATATCATAATGAGACATCGTGCTCAAGCTTCATCAACAGTTTTTGTCAAAAAGAATATTAGTGAACTACCCACAACAATGGAAGAGTTACGACAACATTTAAAAACTCTTCCAGATTCAAGATTGGGAGAAAGATTAATGAGATTTGGAATGGTATTAAGAGGCACACGTGCATATTGGATCAAGTTTCGTTAAGAGTTATCTAACTTGATTCAACAGATAAGTTATCTGAGAATATTCTTCACACTAAGTGCAGCGGATATGCGATGGCCTTATTTGAATAAATTAATGTCAGGCACAAGTCCTACAAATCCACGTGAAGCGACGAAATGGCGACGTCAAAATGTAATTGATAATCCTCACATCGTGGCACATTATATGCACTTGAGACATACAACTTTTCGAGAAGAGGTTTTCGAACATTTTCGTCAAACTACAGATTATTGGAGTCGCTACGAATGGCAACATCATGGATCTCCTCATGTCCATGGGTTTCTTTGGTTAAAAAATGCTCCCAACATGGACACTCTAAATTGGGATGATCCTAGAGAAATTATATCTGTAAAAAGTATTTCGACAATTATGTGCATGCAATAAATCCACGTGAGGGACATCAACGAAATATTCAAATTGGAGATAATGTAGATGATCATCCTTGTGTAAAAGGCACATAACAAATATTTCAATCGGATCCAATGACTGATTATGAAGAAATTCTTTAGTATCTCATTTTTATTTCAAAAAATCCAAAAATATTTGATTATCATTATGCATTTCATCTTGCATTTTGCATAGTACTTGCACTAGATTTGCTTTGGAGTATTAGTCATGAATTCATATAGGAAAGTTTGCATCTAACATTCGAAGAAAATTGTACATTTCACGTAGTAGCATACCCTGTTTTTCATGGACACAATGCATTTGCATTGATTGTTAGGTGTGCATTTTGCTTCATGTTGTGTCATAACGCCATTAGTTGCACGGCCATATACCTCTTTTGAGTAATAAATCCAATTAAAATCAACACTTAATTAAAATGAACTACACTATTTTATTTGATAGGGTTCACCAACAAGATTAGGTTTTAGGGTCTTGGAATAGTTCATTGTGAGTAAATTCTCCAAGACCACTAAACAACAACATGTATGTGTCTGTCCAGGTGAGTGTGTGAAATTCCTTGGTATAGCCAGTGTTTCTCAGGATCCTCCTCTCAAAAGGGATTTAAGCACGAGGCAGTGTGAGCGGTTATTGATTGGGATGACCCCTAGTCATAATTGAGTAGCACCGGAGATATTTCCAGGATTGTATTCGTATCTGGGGGCTCTTTCTAGAGTTTAGGGCTTTGCTACCCTGTCCATATGGTCAATCCCACCTGTGACTGTCCGCCTGAGCATTGACTATATTGAGGTGACCTTAGTGGCCTTACCTAGCATATTGAGAGGGTACTCTGTAGGGGTTATTCTACGGGTGTCCCGGCCAGGTTGGGGTCGTACAGCATATTCGCTTTATGCGTTGAAGCTAAGGGCCACAATAATTGGTTACATACCTTCGCTTGTTGTGTATGGGAGTCTCAAGCCTCTCCTAGGTGAGACATACCTGCTTCATTCGAGAGCTCACTTATCCTACCCTTGATTGCTTGTGTTTGGATTTAGATTTTATTGGTGATTGCTCTGTGTACATTAGCTTCCCTAGGGTTTACGTAGATAGAGAGTCTTTTATATTTTTTGAGTCATTGTGGATTTGGGTGCGACACCTCGCCGTTCTCGTCATTTAGCAGGACTTCCACCTTCTACATTTCCTCCTCCTTTGAGAGAGAGTGATAGACATTCCAGGCGGACTACTTCACACATTGATTCACACACGATGGGAGACCATGTAGAAGGTATTCCTGAACCACCTTGTCTCATTCAAGTGGAAGATGGGGAGTTTACTCCTAATTATGATCCTTCACCTGATTTGACTGAGTTAGGTCCTGTAATTTCTAAGATAGGTACTTTTCATGATAGACCTACTTACTCTAGTGTTGATCCCCCATTGACCCATCATCGGTATGGAATGTCGGAAGAAGATGAGACTCATTTTGAACCCACGAGCACTAGTTATGGTAGTTATGGTATGTTTGGTTTTCCCAGACATGATTTGGCATTTCATGTCGAGCCGGAGTTTGAGCCTAGCACTATGCCTGGGGGCACTCTCATTCCTTAGAATGTGGAGAGGTTTGGGAGCACAAGTCACATTGCACCTTCCATCCCATCGGTGGAAGCTATATCACATATTCCTCCTAGGTCTAGGGTTAGTGATCCTACTAGGATACCAAATTCAAGACGAGTCACTGTAGGGAACAACAAATACATAATTACATAGGTCCCTTCATCCTCTGTCCCTAGTTCTTTGAATGTTCACCCTCCACCTCATTCACATGGTCCTTCGGGCCGGAACGTTGCTACGAGTCATGTACGTATTGCGGTTACTCGACCAGTTGTATCTCAGGTTCAAGTACCTCTCATTGTTTCGAGAGGACATGTTCATACTTATAGAGGTCATGTTACTACTTCCAGAGCGTATATTCCTACTTCCAGAATGTATATTCCTACTTTCAGAGCATATATTCCTACTTACGAAGTGTCTCATGGGACATCTCATGCGATGACTTATGGACCTTATTATGGGACACAGTATGGATAGGGTTCTTCACCTTATGGGTGCGAGTATCAACAACCCGCTTACTCTCTAAATTATGGCTTTGTAGCTTCAAATAGTCAAGGTACACCACACTATGGTGCTTCCATGCCACCCTATACGGGTCAAACAGGAGGAGGGCACTATGGCCAAGGCCATGGTGGTTATGGTAATCAGACCTATGTGAATCAGAACTATCAAGGAGAAGTCCATTGACCTACTCATCCTAGGATCTCTTTCCTCGCAACGCTAAATATTCCTAACTTGTCTAGATTGACAAATGATCCTATAGCTCATGACCCGACTTGGTCGGCTGTCCCTACTAAGATTCCCTCGAACATACCCAAATTCCAGGGCAAACCGGGAGAGGATCCGGGTGACATGTTACTACCTTTCACCTATAATGCTCTTCAAATTCCTTACACCAAGATTCGATCCGTTTAAGGCTGTTTCAACACACCCTTACAAGGCCTACAGCGAAATTGTATATAGAGCTACCTAGGGGTGCATTCGCTTTGTTCAATGACCTAGTGATGACTTTTCTTAACCACTTCCAGCTACCAGTGCATTATGACGTTGGTACGGAACTATTTTTGACATTTCGGCATGATAAAGCCACACATATCTCGGATCATATCCAAGAGTGGCGTAGACGAAAGAGGTTGATTAAAGCCTTTATACCACCGGAATTCCTCCTCGAAAGGTTCCTTAAGTCGTGATTGCCTTATATAGTGAAGGATGTTTCTACATCCGGAGTGCAAAATGAGGAACAAGCCATTTTTAGGGAGCAGGAACTGGATTTGATTTATGCTCAATCCGGTTTGTTATATGAGATCATTCCTAATGCTCCGCATTCTAGTTTCGACCGCAAAGTTAAACCTGGACCACATGCCGATGCATTGTTGGTTGTACGAGTGCTAAACCTGCGAATTCAGTTGCGAAACAAGTTAGTCAATTGTCAATCAACCATTCTGCTTCGGTACAAGCCACGGATTCGTCTCAACCCACCCAAAT
Source organism: Pseudotsuga menziesii (assembly GCA_001517045.1). Lineage (NCBI taxonomy): Eukaryota > Viridiplantae > Streptophyta > Pinopsida > Pinales > Pinaceae > Pseudotsuga > Pseudotsuga menziesii. Next base: position 164,662 of record LPNX010232813.1, read on the forward strand.
GGTGAGTGTGCTTTCAATGCAATCGTTGGACCAGAAGGGTAACCAACAACCTGGAAGGAATAAAAAGAAGGGTAAGAACAATCGTAAGGGTGGGAATAGGAATGAAAATGCTAATAATAATGACAAGAACGTTTGTAATGCTGGGGGGGACAAGCAAGCTAAATGTAAGGTTAAATTTCCTTGCAAGTTGTGTAAGGAATATCACCTCACTTACTTGTGCCCTCGTATCGATGAAGCCTCGAGATTCTTAACGCAGGGCCCAGCTGTGCTGACTAACCCTTTACCTCACAATCAAAACATGAACTCAAGGACCCATGATCAGTCTGGTGGTGATCAACATCCGTCGAAGGGTAGTGGTCATGGTTGCATTAACATGGGGTACGTGCTGCAAAAGTTGTGACCCGTGCGAAGGACTATGGTTCGTCACAACCCAGCCCAGGAAAGGAACCTGATCCACTAGGGACTCCTTTATGTATCGAAAAACCTGTGGATAAACCTGAAGTTGCACCTCATATTCCTAAGAGAGTCCTTAAGCATTCGGGGCACAATCCTAATGCCCAAGCCGCCTGGAAATATTCTGTTGTCGAGGATTTGGGCCACACTCCTTATGCGATGTCTACGCTAGACGTACTTTAGAGTTGTCCTTAGCAAAGGAAGGCTTTGCTTTCTGCCCTTGGTGTGAATGATGATAATTCTTCCTCCGTGATTAAATTTGAAACCACAAGACTTCAGCCTCGCTTACCTTACTATGTGTCTTTTTTGATTCATGTAAAATATCTCAACATGACCGTTAAGTGCACTGTAATTGACGAAGGCGCTGCTGCTTCTGTGATGTCTTTATCATGTTGGAAGGGTTTAGGTTCCCCTGAGTTGTCTAAATATGTGACCATGTTAACTGCATTTGATGGGAGATCATTTAGGCCGCAAGGGATCCTTCCTTCCCTTAAGGTTCATTTGGGAGGGAAGACCATTGCGATAGAGGTCAAGGTGGTTGATGCGCCCCTTGACTACAATCTCTTGTTGGGTAGGAATTGGATGTACAGTATGCAAGCCATAGCTTCTTCCCTATTTCGCGTTGTATGCTTTCCATTTAATGGGAATATAGTTACGATTGATCAAACGTCATTCAAGAATCCATCGGTTACCGCATCTTCGGGAACTTCGATCCCAATTGTAGAACACTCTCAGCCGGCAACTGGGAGTGTGGGTGTGGGCATGTATCCATCCCTCATGGAAAGTTTTAGTTGTCATGCACCTATCCTTATGATAGGGTCTAGTTCCAGTGAGGCTTCAACATCTGTGAGATCGGTGTCTTTTTGCACAAGTCATATGGAAGATCCTTGGATTCTTCCTACACCGAATACTTCAAGTGATCCCATCGTGACGGACATGTCGTTGCCTGCAAATATGGTAGCTTATCAAGCTAATCTTGGATGTGTTGCAGAGCCTAGTCCTTCCTCTTTACGGACGGAGGAGGAGGACCCATATGTGCTACCTACATGGGTAGTACACTCTTCTCACACACATGACTTCCTTGATAGTGTTTTTCCTTCAAACGAAGCGATTATTGAGGCCATGTCGGGAGTTGAGCCACCATGGGGAGAGTTGCATCATAGATCTTACTTTCTTCCTGAGCTTGACCGCTTGGAGCATGAGGACTTTAGGGAGGTTCTTAGTGAGAGAATTGGTAGTCACATGGTTCCATTAAGCTCTCCTGGTCCGATGGTTGATGGGAACATGGCAAATATATCTCCAATGATTCCTATCAATATCTCTCGCGATCCTGGCAGGATAGAGAATGTCTATATTGGGGTAGAATGTTCCCATGCTGAGATTCAAGAATACACCGAGCTGTTTAAAGAATTTTGTGATATCTTTGCTTGGTCTTGGTCTTAGGATGAAGTGCCAGGTATCGACCCTCGCATTGTTGAACACAAGATTAAGACTTATCCCAATGCTAAGCTTGTTTAACAATGCTTGCATGCGGTGAATCCTAGGAAAGCACCCGCGATTAAGGCAGAGATAGAAAAATTGTTGAAATTCGGTTTTATATATCTCGTTCCCTTGATGGAGTGGGTTTCAAACCCCGTTCCGGTTGATAAGAAGCAGGGAACGATCCGCATATGTACTGATTTTCATGATTTGAATCGTGCCTGTCCTAAGGACAATTTCCCCACACCATTTATTGATCAGATTTTGGATGAGTGTGTGGGTAGCGAGGCTTTTTCCTTTATGGATGGCTTTTCCGGATACAATCAGATACAAATTAAACCCAAGGACCAACATAAGACCACATTTATTTTTCCTTAGGGAACTTTTGCATATCGAAAAATGCCTTTTGGCCTTAAGAACGCCAGAGCCACTTTTCAGCGGGCTATGAACTTGATCTTCCATGATCTCAAATTGATTATCGAAGTATTTTTGGATGACCTTGATGCTCATTCTCATATGAGAATGCGTCATTCCTATCATTTGAGATTAGTATTCGAAAGTTGTCGTCATTATTTGGTCAGGTTAAATCCTCACAAGTGCATCTTTTGTGTGAAGTTTGGTCGCTTATTAGGATTCATTGTTTCTAAAGAGGGTATAAGAGTCAACCCTTTGAAGGTTGAGTCAATACTTCAGTTGTCTCCCTCGAAAAACATTTGTCATCTTCAATGTTTGCAAGGCATGGCAAACTTCTTACGGAGATTCGTTGTCAATTTTTCCAATTTGACTAGAGGCTTCATGCGTCTTTTGAAGAAGGCCACCACCTTTTGTTGGGATGAGTGATCCCAGGAGTCCTTTGATGCGCTCAAGCGAGCCCTAGCATCGGCCCCGATGATTATTCCCCCAGACTATAGTCGTGATTCTCTAATTTATGTGGCCGCGTCCATGGAGACGATTGGTATGGTTTTGGTTCAAGAGGATGAGGAGTTCCAAGAGCATGTCATATACTATCTGAGCCAAAATATTATTGACGTGGAGATCCATTATTCCCATGTTGAGAAGCTTGCCTTAGCTACCGTACATGCGGTTCAACAGTTGAGACATTATATTCTCCTTCGCCAAACCTTGGTTGTAGCCCATGTCAATCTGTTTCAATTCATCCTCACTCGAAGGATGATTGGGGGAAAATATAATAAATGGATTGTCATATTGCAAGAATTTGATCTCGAGCTTGTTTCAGCAAAATCCAAGAAATCGTTAATTTTTGCGGAGCTTATATCAGATTTCCCAAGCGAAGCCGAGGAGTTGGTTTGTGAAGATACGTTTATCGATGAGCACATCTTCTTAATATCAACTTTAGACCCATGGTATGGGGATATCATTATATATTTACAAACATTGAAGGTCCCTACTCACCTCTCATGGGATGAACGACGACGGTTACGTCACGTGTCTAAGAATTACCCCATAGTGGATAACACTTTGTACCGCTGTGGGGTAGATTCCATTTTATGACGTTGTTTAACTCATGAAGAGGCTGAGGTAGTGCTAAATGATTGCCATGGAGGGGCATGTGGTGGTCATTTATCGGGGCGTTCTACAGCCCAAAAAATCTTAAGAGCAGGTAATTTCTGGCCATCGATCTTTAAAGATTGTGTAGATGTGGTCAAGAGGTGCCACCCTTGCCAGGTGTTTGCACATAATATGCGCTCGAAACCTACCCCGTTACATCCCATCATCACCACCGGTCCCTTCACTAAGTGGGGGATAGATTTTATGGATTGAAACCCAGCTTCAGTTGGGGGGCATCATCATATCATAGTGGCTGTTGACTACTTCACGAAATGGGCTGAGGCTATGCCTACAGTTAAATTCAACAGTGAGACAGTCGCGCACTTCGTATTCAACCAGATTATTACTTGGTTCGAGATTCCAAAAGAGCCTGTCACTGACCATGGCTCGCACTTTCAGAATCATATGATGGAAGAGTTGGCATCAAAGTTAGGGTATAAACAATAGCATTCCTCCTCTTACTACCCTCAAGCGAATGGACAAGTAGAAGCAGTGAACAAATCACTCAAATCCATTCTCCAATGAACCATCGCATAAAGCAAGAATAATTGGCACATTATGTTATATCCTACTTTGTGGACTTATAGAACCGTTGTTAAAACTGCCACGGGTTTTTCTCCATATCAACTTGTACATGGAGTGGAGTCGGTATTTCCAGTTGAATGCGAGATTCCTTCTTTGAAGCTAGCCATAAAGATCTTACTAGACACTTCCCCATTGGAGGAGTGTTTGGTCCACCTTGAGCAACTTGATGAGTAGCGTTGAGATGCCTTGGTGGCTCTAGAAGTAAATAAGAGTCGCGTAAAGGTCTAGTACGATAATTCTATCCGTCCAAGGAGGTTTAGTGAGGTAGACTTGGTCCTTTTATGGGATCAACCGAAAGAACCCTTGTGGGCAGAAAATTTTAACCCCATGTGGCATGGTCCTTACGTCATCAAACGTGTGTTAGAGAAGGGCGCTTATGAGTTAGTGGATTATGAGGGAACAGTCTTGGCGGAGCCTAGAAATGGGCTCTATCTCAAAAAGTACTATGCATGATTTTCAGCCAAGGCTAGTTATTATTGTACAGTTTTGCATAGGTAGGTCTTTTTCTTATGGTGATCAGGTTTGTGATTAGTTTTTGTTTCTTTTGGCAGATGTCAATGGAATCTTCCACCTTCATAGGATTCGCGGATGGTGCAAGCCTTCGCACTCAACACTCAGCCTCTACTGCTTGGGTGATTTATACTCCTATGGGTCAGGTATTGTCTTCAGGAGGCGTATGTTTACATCCATCTTCAAACAATGTTGTTGAATATAGTGTCGTTATTGAGCTTCTATGGGATGCCATTTTACATGGCGTTCTCTCTCTTGAGGTACGTCTTGATTCCGAGTAAGTAGTGTCACGGCTTAATGGTTTGTACCATGTTAGAGATCCAACATTATTAAGAAGATTCTTACGTGTGAGATTATTAGAACGGCAGTTTGACAATATAACATACATACATATTCCAAGAATTAATAATCAAGTTGTTGACTCATATGCTAAATACGCATTAGATTGGCATTTGTTTCATACACAATAAGCTCATCATAAACATAAATTTTTACACATGTAAATAAATAAACCGATCATCATAAAAGTTTTTATAAACATCCAAAATGTGGTAATACATAGTGTCATAATACAAAAATGGGGCTCTCAAGCCACCAAAATATAATACACGGTAATACAAAATGTATCGCTCCCAGGTATCTAAGCCTGTGGAGGAGGAGGGGGGTTGTGATCGTGGAATGTCACTACGGCTCTAGCTAGCCATCGAAATAGCCGCACCCACGCTCGTGGTACACCCACCACCTGGCGCTGCATGGTCTCAGGAAAGTCCTCGACTTGCGCCATGGGTACTATGTGTGTCAGTCTCACGAAGTTGGTATGAATGCTTTGGAGCGTCTGCTCCGCATCCACACCCGTGATATCGTCTCATCTTCCCCTCCATATATAACAAGGGAAGATTTTAGGCTGCCGTGGTCCCACATCTGCATGCATATGGTAGATGTCACTATGTATTGTCACCCAAAAACATGTCTTTTGATTCCACATAATCAGAAAACACAAAAAAATTAAATAGCTCAAAAATTTTAAAAAGAGGGTCAAGATTCGTTACCTATGTCACCGTATGCCGATCCTAGTGGTAGCGGCATGTCCAGGTCTCCCCGGAAATCTATCCCCACATACGGGTAGTCATCGATGGCAACTATCTATCTTCGCCACCATGGAAAAAAAAATCAGCTGGATAGGGGTTGGACACCCTACCTCCACCCAGTCTGTGCATTGCATCCGCCCAATGCCATTGGGCCAGATCTCGAACCCCGTGTAGAGGAACATCAACTCTAGGGCTCAATCCTGGAACATGCTCGAAGAAAAACGTGCTCAGTATGCTGCTGAAACCGAAGTTTCGCACTCTGCCCATCTTGCACTCACTGAGCTGGTGTTTCATGTTGCCCAGTAACACAATGATCCAATTGTATACCGTGGGTCTCATGCACTCCACTGCATAGAACATCAGAGGCTGAGAGGCCTGATGGAGTGAAGCCAAGCCTGCTATCATGCCCAGTGTCAGTAGGATGGCCTTTAGGCCCAACACCTGTATGGAGTTAGTTGAGATCTAACTCCCCACCTTCTCTGTGTCTAGATAGCAATACACCGCAATGTACTCATCTATAGTTAAGCCACCTTCAGGCTCGTGAGAACGTAGGTTCACTACTTCCCCCCTTCGGGAAAGTCCAGTAATAAAGTATATGTCCTCCACTTCTATGGTGAGGGAAATCCCGTCTATCTGGAACGACTCTAAGTCTAGATCCCAGTAGTCCACTAACATCTGCAATATTCCTGGTTTGGCCCTTAATCCACCAAGACACCAAAATTTGTAAATCCCACATACACATAACGCTTGTTGAGCCATTAGATCTGCCCTTACTGCCTCTTCTACATCACCATGTTCACTTTCTCTCCATTCTAGGACCATCCTGCACATAAAATTTGAGTTTTGTCCATTAGAATACTTAAAAAACATTGATCGCGGCCGCATACATGACTGTTTTCCAAACAGCCACATATGTACGCGACTGTGAGGCCGTTTTCCGTGTATATCCATCCCTATATGCGGAAAAACCCTCGATTTCCGCATGGGCCGTGGCGCCTATTTTAGAATGGCCTAGAATGTTAAATACACCATGGAATTTGACAAAAATTGCATTAAAATGAAAGAGTAAAGCATGGGTAAGTACCTGGAAAAACGGGTAGTGGATTCCACCTGCTGGATCTCCTGGAATTCGTTGTTGAAGTTCTGAGCTCAAATGGGTAAAAATTTCAAATGTTTTATAATGTTTTGAATTTTTTACTATTTATAGAAATTTTTCAAATTTTTGAAAATTTTTACCCCATTTCCTATAGTTTGGACCATTTCTAATCCTTTTAGACCGTTTTTGGACTAATTTATGATGTAGGAGACCTTTTTGAGTGTCGTTTCAGCCATTTGATTGACCCGTTCGTGCCAATTTCAGGTATCATGTCTAAACTGGCATATAGGTTAGGTTTCATCACCGTTTGCATTTTGCATGACCTTATGACCGTTTCATTATAGCCTTAGGTACGAACCCACTCTATTATGTCATGAAACCCTCTTGTTGTTTTAGAAGTGGCATGATATGAGTGGTAGAGTTTGACCTTACGTGGGTACCCTAGTTAGCACCTTATTTGCATTTGGTGCCCATGATGACGTTTTGTCCCTTAGGGTGTGGGAGTCCATTGTATAGTATTGCCATGACATTTCTCAAGAGACTCATACTCCTCTTGATATTTTGCTGGCCTATTTCCCTCAAGACTCCCTTATGTCAAGTTGTAATTGCATTATCATGAGCTTTGCCTGCCTTATTGAGCCTTACGCCAACTTCCCTGACATTGAGTTTCAGCCATGTAGCCCGAGCTTGTCTCATGTCTAGCCATGCAGATCCATTTTATATATCCTTCGCAACTTGATTCCCTATTTTTACCGGGAGGGGACTTTCCACCGAGTGTCGCTATCCTACACATGTATCCTTGCATTGAGCATAGGTATGTTCCACTGCTTGGAACTAGTATGTTTGCCCCTATGACACTCGTCTACTCCTAGTCTGTAACTATAAAGCCATTTTATTCTTTTTTCAAGCTTTTTAAATATTTGAAAAAGTCCAAAAAAATCAAAAAACCAAAAATTCGAACAAGGAAAGATGTTATCTTTTGGCAGCTGTCGAGTCGTGTCACCTTCGAACAGAGCATTGTATATCACATCAGTTGGTTGGGTTTATAGTTTGACTTTAGGAGTTGTACTCGTTTATCTAAGTTTATCTCCACCGACTAGTTAAGCTTCCAGTCCCCATGGAGCCTCTGTCGATGCCTCCTGTGTCGCAGAGATGTCCCAGTTTTGTATATCGAGTCTAGGTTGCCTTTATACAGTCACCATTCCCCGTTATGCTCTTGTTCGAAGGAAGTTGAAACCTGAGTCGGCCATTCCTCAGTTATCTTAACTTTGCATGTCGGTCATTCTTGGTATAGTTACTAGTTCATGCACATTATGATCGAGTCCTTCCACATTATACAGCTTTTCTAAGTACCTCGTGTTGGATGATGGGGGATGCTTTAATGCCCTCCTTCCAGCGGATTTCATCCCATCGACTTCAGATCATTTATTCTGGGATTGCAATCTAGAGTCATTTTTTAGTGCCTTGAGACTTGCAGTCATCAGTGGCAGGTTCTCTCGCCATCGACAGTTTGTGGGAATACATCAATATCCCCTTATCAATGGATCCTCTCAAGTGTTCGACCTCAACACATTTATTCACACTTGTTAGTTTGCACTCTAGTACCTTGATTCCCATTTTCATTATCGGTGGGTGATCTCGTGTCTATTAACGGTATACATCAATGACCGGTAATCAGACGATGGACTACTATGTTCGACCTCGACACCTCTATTCACATAGTAGGACATGTACTTGTAGCGGTTTGTGTAGAAGACCTTCCAGATTGGTGGCATCTCTTAAATGCTACATCCTTGATCGTGCCAGTGTTCATAAGATTTCAGCTCTCGTGACTTGATTCCAATATATGTCAGACATTTCTAGCTATTATGGAGATCTTGATCCATTATATATCTTCAGCCATTATGGAGATCATGATCCTTTGTATATATTCATCATGGAGATTCTGATCTATGTATATTGTACGTGGCGATGACCACTTATGTGATATTTTGTATCATGCCTATTCATGGCCATTGTACTCTTATGTATCCGGGACTACTATATGTATTTGCAGTTATGTGCATAGTTGTATCATTGTACTATGTTGATTGGGTGGCTAGTCTTCCATTTGGGATCCTTCATCACTCCACTTCTGGGATGGACTTATAATGTATTTCGGCCATCGTATGACCCCTCTGACCTCACACATTAGGGGGCATCTATTATAGCTGATTTTACCACTCCAGGTGAATCACACTTGTATGGCCTTCCCCTGTCCCTCTGCAGACTCCTTAGACCCCTTGGACCATTTTTTGTCCTTTGATGTTTCCTTGACCATCCCTATAAACATGTGAAAATTGATACACACGACTTTTAAACCCCTAATCATGTATATACGCGGGTTTGACCCCTAAAACCGCATACATCGGGATGTGTGCAAAATCTAAATCCTTTTGGAGTTTTCCTTGACATGGATCCGATTCACTTGACTCCTGGCCTTCCATATGCCTTGAGATCGCTCGGATTCAACCTTTCATTACCCATTTGAAAAGCTATATAAGGAACTCTTTGGATACATTGAAGGCATAAGAGAATTGAGAGCAAAGAAACTATAGTCCATTGTTGGCGGAACTTGTGCTTGAGTCTGCATCCCTTTGTCCCTTAGAGCACTTTTGTGTTCTTCCCAAGCTTACCTTTTGCTTGTGAGCTTGCTATCGAGAGATGGAGGATTGATGTGGTGGAGGCCCAAGTGGGGGATTTAGTTTCTCCAATTCACAGATGTGCCGACAGAGGTTGTATCCAGTGTAATCTCTAATTTTTTATTAGTAGAAATATATTTTCCTGTCCAACAATGTATGTTTGAATGAATATTTTACCCATGGATGATTTCAAATGCTTATATATTGTTGATTATATATGGTAGAATAGATCTAACACCAATATATATAGTATGCTTGTCTTGTTTACTTATTGTTGAGGAAGTGATTAATCAATTCAAGCTGAAGTTGGAAAGCTCGACGGGGATCTACGTCAACCGTCTGGAATAAGATATGAGGTCTGATCCTTTAGTGTTAGATATTTGATTTCTATTGCATATTGGAAAGGATTGATTTATGGAGTCAAGATGTCTGTTGTGGTACCCCAAGCCATAGGAATTTCTCTCCGTAACAACTGGCCTATGGTTGGGTGGAACGTTGCAGCGACATAGCTGGTTGTGGGATGAATTCTTCACAAGATAAGTATTCTTGTCTATTTCATCTCTACAATTATATTTACTATTTAATGGATAATGATGAACATGTTGAATGCTTGAATGTATGGAGTTCTTCCACTGTATGTTAAATAATTATGCATCTCTGCATGTTTTACTTCAAAGCATTTTATTTCAGTTTATGTATGGACGTGTTCATGGGGGCTAGTTGCCCAGATAGTTAAGGTTTTGGTAGCGTCCTCTTTTCCAGTCGGAGGGTTGAGGATGTTACAGTTTGGTGGTATCATAGCTAAAGTTGCAGCATGGGCCTCAATGGGCCGTGAAGAATCAGTGACAGAGGCAATTTGCCCTCTGCCCAGCAGGAAGAAATGGGAAATCAAAGAAATGACAGAAAATTTCAACGAAAATTTTCTAAGTGTGAAAAACATCAGAAGGCTTAGGCTGAAGCCCATCCGATATGTCGGAGGACTTAGCCAGAAGCTCATCTGATACACCAGATAGCCTAGACGGAAGTCCGCCCGACGGGAGCCGACGGGAAGAAAATTCAAAAATTTCCAAGTCTGAGTTTTGTCAGTGGTTTCGGTGGAAAGGAGCCGAGGGTTTCGGCAGAGAGGAGCCGACAGTCACGGCTGGGTTAAGCCGAGACACAGCCGACGAGGATGCTAGAGGAAAATTTTCCAAATGCTGAAATCATTGGAACGCATCAGCAAAAGTCCATCGAAACGTCGGCTCAGATTAGCTGAAGACCGTCGATACGTCGGCTCAGATTAGCTGAAGACCGTTGAAACGTCGGCTCATTTAGACAGAAGGACCCCCAATGACGCCGGAGGAGGAAATGGAAAGAGCGCCGAAGCTTTCGACTGGGAGAACCTGAAGGTCTCGGCTGGGCGGAGCTGAGGTGTCAGTAAGGCTCACCGGAAGGGAGCCGACACGGAGGCAGAAAGAAGAAGAAGATTTAAAAAAAATTCTGAAAAATTTTGAAGTATCGGAATCATCGGAAGTCGATCGCTGAAGCGGAGCCGAGGTGTCGGTAGGGATCTCCTGAAGGAAGGCGATACGTCGAAAAAATTTAGGTGATCGAGCAGCCGATGTGGCGGCAGACAAAGGAAGAAATTATTTCGAAGTGCAGAAATGTCGAAAAAAATTAGTTGATCAAGCAACCGATGCGGTGACGGACGAAGGGAGAAATTTTTTCAAAATTTTTTCTAAGTACAGGAAACATGAAAAAAATTTAGATGATCGGTCAGCCGATGTGTCGGTATCCAGAGGAAGATTGACCCGAAATGTCGAAAAAATTTAGATTATCGGTCAGCCGATGTGTTAGAAGCCAGAGGAAGATCGGCTCGAAACGTCAGATAAATTTAGAGGATCGGTCTGTGGATGTGTGTCGGAAGCTAGAGGAAGATCTGCCCGAAACATTGAAAAAATTTAGTGGATTGGATAGCTGATGAGCGTCAGAAGACATATGAAGTTCAGATCACCGAGGTGTTGGAACCATAGTCCACTAGGGATCCGATATGTCAGATGGTTAGTGGGGAAGAGACCCGATATGACAAAAGGAAAAAAAATTGAGTTTTCAATGAGATTTTCAGCAGTTTTCATTGGATTTTCAGGGCTGAAAAGGAAGAAAATTTTGTGTTTTGGGAAAAATTGTCATTTTATGATTTTTCCAAGAGAAGGTAAGTAATTCTCATTTATAATGTTATGCAGCTAACGATTGTGTTACTAACACATTTGCATAATCATAGTTACCTTCAAGGGCAGTATTCCAGGTAGTGCGGTGGTAAAGTAAGTTGTGGTTCAGCCATGAGAACCCATGACGGATATGATGCTCAGGATTCCTACGAGCATGCACAAGATGCCATGGGAGAAAATGTTCGAGTTGGAAATGATGAGATAGAGTCTAATGGAAGGATATTCCAAGAGACACCTCCAGAAATTGCAACCACCATGAGAAGCTTGATTAAAGCCTAGGAAGAGCAGTATCAGTTGAATGCTTCTATGTTGCAAAGTTTTACAGACTTGCAAAGAAAGATAGACTCTGGACGTGGTACCATAAAACCAAAAGGTAGTAAGAGCAGTACCTGAAGAAGAAGAAGGACTTCTAGTGGATCCTCTGACTACGAAGAATCTAGTGGGGATTCAAGCTCTTCTTCCCGTAAGAGAAAGAGAAAGAGGCACCATAGGGATCACTCTCAGGATGAATTTAAGAAGGCTAAACCTCCTACATTTGATGGTGAGGTAAAGACTGGACAAGAGGCTGAAGCTTGGCTTCTTGGAATAAAGAAGTACTTCCAAGTTCAGGATTATTTGGGAAACATGAAGGCAAGGGTTTCCATATTCAATCTGAATGGAATAGCATCCATTTGGTGGGAGCACTTTAAGCAAGTAAAGAGGATCAGTGAAAGGAGACTTAAGTGGAGACAGTTCAAGAAGTATTTCAAGCAGAAATTCCTCTCTAACAGGTATTATGATGACAAGATTAAGGAGTTCCATGACCTGACATTGGGACAGCAGACCATGGAAGAGTATGCAAATAAGTTCTTGGATTTGTTGAGGTATGTCAGGTATATCAAAGATGAAAAAGTGAAGGTCAAGCATTTTCTGAGTGGATTGTCTCAGTCTTACAAAGACATAATTGAGTTTTTTGAACCTAGAACTCTTGAAGAAGCAATAAGGAAGGCTAAGTATTGCTATGAGCAAAGCAAATTTAAACCTGATTACCATAAGGCATGGAAGGACAAGAAGAATGAGAAGTTTGACCAAGGAAAGAAAGGTTTCAAACCTTCTAACTTCAATAATCAGCAGAAGCATCCATCCCAAGCTGTGACTAAGCCAGTTGGAGTGATAGGAGAAAAGCCTAAAGATCCACAACAGAATAGAGGACCACTCCAATGTTGGAAATGTGGAGGACCCCACATGCACAGAAATTGTCCACTCGAGAATGAGAGTGTAAGGCCAGCTTACGACATTCAAGAAGCAGAAATAGTGGGTCAAGTAGCAAGGGCAGTCCCTAGAATTTATGTAGCACTGGAGGACCTCCAAGCAGATCACCAGTCAACTGTGGTTGAAGTTGCAGGTAAGTTTGTTGAGCAATTTGTTTCTATTTTGATTGACCCTAGTTCTACTCACAGTTACATTACTCCTGGATGATCCAGGAGGATATTGGTGGCCATCCACCTATTCCTATTGGACCCCCACCATTGTTTCTTTCAGTTTTCCAGTTTCCTTAATTGTAGCACAATTTACTAATTTTGGTTGTTTTCGAGTCCTAAACTTTCGGATCCGTTTCGAGGCCCTAAACGACGTTTTTCCAACATCGAATGGTCGGGAAAATATGAGTCCATTCTAGACTTGATATTTGATGTTTATGGATGTATTCCTTAAACAGATATTTCTAACGATGTATCATGCGCGTCAAACAGAGGTAGTATGCTAAAGTTACGACCCCAGGAAATTGATGTACCAAGTTACCCAACGGGGCCCACATTCTGGTGTTTCACCTCATAGGGTTAGGTTTTTGTATGTGTAGGGTTTCCATTGTTTCTCAATAATATATAGGCCTTTGAGCCTCATTGTAACACAAAGTTCAGAGGCATGTATCCACCACATCTCTTCTCAGAGATAAGCTACCAGCACTCTAGCTAGTTTATTTCCATTCTATATGTAAACAAGTTTCAGTTATTGATTAATGAAATGAAGTGTTATTTCCGTTGCATATTTGTTTCTATGGTTATTTGTGTATTCTATTGCGTTCCTGCATAAATCCGGATCAGTGGTATCAGATCAATCTGCTCTTTCTCGATCCTTCTTTGCATGTCCCCAACAAGGGCGGGGTATAAAGAGTTAGGGCTCGATCTGGTTGAACCTTTGCAAGATCATCCTCACAAATCCTGACGGCCACCCATGGGGGATGAAAAGAAAGATGAGGGCACAGAAGATCCTATCAAAATGTTGCTCAAGGAGGCCCTTGAAAAACAAAGGAATGCGATGATGGACAACTTCGCCCAGATCCTTCAACGACTTCTCACTGGCGGCGCATCTGCATCTAGCAGCCACTCTGGAGGCGCAACCCCTTTTAAGGTACAAGTAAAATTCAACATTCCCATATTTTATGGCTGAATAGATGCAGATGTTGTAGATAGATGGTTGAATCTATTAGAAGGATATTTCTCGGTTCATGACTTTTCTGACCGGGAAAATATTACTTTTTCTCTACTCAAAGTCGCCCCCAATGTCAAGGACTGGTGGGAAACCTACTATGAGAGAAAGGACGAGGAGGAACCCTCTCTGTTCTTGGTCGTACCAACTTGGAATTCTTTTTGAGATGCCATAAAAGGACAATATTATCCGGTGGGGAGCTATGAGGACAAGTACATACAATGGACTACGTTGTGGCAGCAAAGAGATCAAGATGTGCATGAGGTGACGAATCTGTTCCATACCCTACGCACCAAGTTGGGTATCAAAGATTCAGAGAAAAATTTGGTTATGAAGTACCGCAGTTGTCTGCACATATAAATTTAGGAGGAAATGGAGTTCCCCGACATCTCCTCACTTTCTACGGCATATCAGTATGCTATCAAAATTGAGCAAACATTCAAACAAAAAAAGCGAGACTTTGGATCTGGGAATCAAAAGCAAGGGAAAGGTACCCCCAAAGTGCAGAACCATGGACACAGTCAAGGCATGGTGACTCAAGAAAACTTGCCAAAGCTGCAATCAAATAGCAACACTGCAAAGCCAAAGAAGGAAGCAGGAAAGTGGTGCGAGTTCCATAAGATCCCCACTCAAAACACAAGTGAGTGTAGGGCCAAGCAGTCACTGGTGGCCGAGATAAAGGATTTTGAATCAGATGCATACTCTGACACTGAATCAAAACCCGAGAAGGGGAATTATAGAGGGAAGAATATTATCGATGCAGATCCCAACGCCACCATTTCCACCACGAAGATCCAAAAGGAAGAACCAGAAGACAGAGGAGGAGGAGCGTATTTTCCACTCCAATATGTGGGTAAAGGGTTCCCCGCTATAGTTCATTGTCGACAATGGGAGCCATAAGAACCTGATTTCAATAGAGGTCGTGAAACGGTTGTGTTTGCCGACCACAGCACACCCACAGCTGTACACCATCGGGTGGCTTCACCAAGGACGGGATCTCTGCATCAGCCAGCAGTGTCGCCTTCCCTACAGCATCAAGCCCTTCACTGATGAGGTATTATGCGATATTTCTCCTCTTGATGTTTGTGGTGTATTATTAGGTCAACCATACTTATGGAAGCGACATGTTGTGTATGATTCATGGCCTCGTGCTGTTATTATTACGTTGGGAAATAATTTGTACAGGATACCAGAGATACCACCACCTGCCGCTATCTCTTTGGTTACTGCAAAACAATGCAGTAAGTTCATTTCCAAAATCAGGAAGTTTGCTTTCTTGATGATCTGCCCTCAGGGAAATAAGAAGATCATGGCCACCACCTCCAGAGAGGGCCCCTCCGCACGACAACAACAAATGGACAAGGTCGTGGAGGAGTACCGAGACATATTCACCTAACCCGTCGGGGTGCCTCTCCACTGTCAGGTCGAGCACCCCATCGATCTAACCCCAGGTGCGTCGCTGCCCAATGGACCGATCTATCGATGCTCTGTTCTGGAGAATGATGAAATCAAGAGGCAAATTCAGGAGCCATTGCAGAAGGGTCACATCCGGCTAAGTTCATCGCCCTGTGGGAGCCCGATCGTGTTGGTACAGAAGAAGGATGGGACTTGGAGACTCTGTATCGACTATCGGACACTGAACAAGATCACTTTCTGGAATAGGTACCCGATCCCATGGATTGATGACCTCCTGGACCAGCTTAAAGGGGAAAATATTTTAGTAATATCGACTTAAAGTCTGGGTATCACCAGGTACCGATCAAATCAATCGATGTGTGGAAGACTGCCTTCAAAGCCAAGGAGGGCCTTTTTGAATGCTTGGTCATGCCTTTCAGGCTGATGAATGCTCCTGCAACCTTCATGAGACTGATGGACGACATCTTGCGGCCATTCACCAACTCATTTGTAGTAGTGTACTTGGATGACATCCTGATATTCAGTCAGACTTGGGAAGAGCACCTTCACCACATCTGACAGGTCCTCCAAACATTGCGGCAGCACAAGTTGTGTGCCAATTTGGACAAGTGCACTTTTGGCATGACCCAAGTTCAATATATGGGATACATTATTGATGAGTGTGGGGTACATGTGGATCCAACCAAGATCCAAGTCATCCAGGATTGGCCAGCTCTAACTACTCTAACAGAGCTTCGCAGCTTTATGGTCCTTGCAAATTTCTATCACAGGTTCATGTTGGGATTCTCTCATATCACTTGGCCCTTGAGTCAAGTCACCAAGGGAGGAGCGAAAGCAAAATTCTTTTGGTCGGAAACTCAACAGAAGGCGTTTGCAAAATTGAAACATCACCTCTGTTGTGTTCCAATGCTCACATTACCCGACTTGCAAAAACCATTTTAGATCGAGACAGATGCCTCTGACTATGCTATTGGGGTAGTCCTTACTCAACAAGGGAATCCAGTGGCATATCACAGTGAGACACTATCTGACACAGGCCGCAAATATCCCACTTATGACAAAGAGATGTATTCCATTGTACAGGCTTGCCGACAATGGAAGCATTACATTTTGGGGAACGAAACGACCATCCACACAGAGCACCAACCCCTGCAATTCATGCAGACACAAGGGAAGTTACAGAATGATCACCATCATAAGTGGTCCACATATCTACAACAGTTTCATTTCAACATCAAGTACAAGAAGGGAAGCACCAATAATGTTGCAGACTGCCTCAGTCGACCACCGATCATGGTGATAACCACCGTGCTCAACTCTTGTGGGCACGAGACTTCTGATTGGCCGCTTCTCTACAAGAACGATCTAGAATTAAGCCACACATACCCGATGCTCTTGGAGGGAAACCAAGTTCCAAAATTTCACCTCCAGGATGTACTACTATGTCACATGGGACACCTTTGTCTTCCTTCAAGCGAGTGTGCCAAGATGATTTGGGAAGCGCACTATAGTCGGGTCGCTAAGCATTTCGGGGTCGAGAAAATAGTGGCAGTACTGCAGAAGTATTTCTATTGGCCAAACCTTTGACAGGACATCGGGAAGTACATCCAATCCTGCACTACCTGCGCCATTTCCAAACCATCCATCAAGAAGCAAGGCCTCTATACTCCGTTGCCTACCCCTAGTGGACCTTGGGAATCCATATCCATGGATTACATGTTGGGACTTCCTTCTACTAAGCATGGCAATGACTATGTGTTTGTGGTCGTTGACAGACTCTCAAAGATGGCGATAATGGCAACCTGGAAGAAGAATATCATAGCAGAATCCATTGCTAAACTCTTCTTTGAACGAGTGTGGATACACTTTGGCATCCCACAATTTATAATCTCAGACCGGGACAGCAGGTTCCTTAGTACATTCATGTCTAGCCTATGGTTAATGCTAGACACCAAGCTCACAAAGTCCACAGGTTTCCATCCCCGGACTGATGGCCAGACAGAGGTTGTTAACAGGATGATCGTACACATATTGCACATGTACAACTCAAAGCATCCTCACACCTAGGATGAGAGCCTCCCCTATGTACAACACAGCTATAACCGGGCCCTCCATAGCTCAACCAACCACAACCCCTTTCAGGTGGGCTTGGGATTCCAGCCACTATGTCCCATTGACATAGCCATGCCATTTGCAGCTACTCAAGATGATTCAGCTCATATCCAGTCTGAAGTTTCCAAGGCAAATAGCTTCATTGAGCGCATTCAGCAAATTCACCAACAGGTTCATGACATATTGGACATATCCAATGCTAAGTACAAGCAACGACATGATCACCATCGGATGCCTCACAACTTCCAGGTGGGCGACAAAGTGTGGCTACATTTGTAGAAGGAGCGCCTTGCTGGACCCCACCACAAGCTTTGCCCGCTCCGATATGGGCCATACACCATCACCAAGCCTATCGGGGACAATGCCTTCAAGATCAGTATTCCACCATTCCTTGGTCTGCACCCAGTGTTCAATGTGGACCGCCTTCGGCCCTACTTTCCACCTCTACTAGACACATCAGACATGGCAAAATAACTCACACCAACAGAGTTAAACCCCGACTGCACGGAACAAGACACAACTAATCGAATTATGGACACATAGATCAAGAACACCTGCCAGCAAAAGATCCATCTATATCGAGTTGTCAAAGCAGGCCAACTCCTTCACCAGGGAGTGGCTCACCAGGGACCAAGTTCAACAGCAATTTCCTCATTTCATGGAGGAACTCAACACAATGGGGACCATTGCTTCCTAAGGGGGGAGGAATGATCCAGGAGGATATTGGTGGCCACCCACATATTCCTATTGGACCCCCACCATTGTTTCTTTCAGTTTTCCAGTTTCCCTAATTGTAGCACAATTTACTATTTTTGGCAGTTTTCGGGTCCTAAACTTTCGGAGCCGTTTTGAGGCCCTAAACAATGTTTTTTCAGCATCAAATGGTCGAGGAAATATGAATATGTTCCAGACTCAATATTTGTTGTATATGGACGTAGTCCTTAAATAGATCTTTCTAATGATGTACCATGCACATCAAATGGAGGTAGTATGCTAAAGTTACGACCCCGAGAAATTGATGTACCAAGTTACCCAACGGGACCCACATTCTGGCATTTCACCTCCTAGGGTTAGGTTTTTGGATGTGTAGGGTTTCCATTGTTTCTCAATAATATATAGGACTTCAAGCCTCATTGTAACATAGAGTTCAGAGGCATGTAGCCACCACATCTCTTCTCGGAGATAAGCTACTAGCACTCTAGCTAGTTTATTTCCCTTCTGTATGTAAACAAGTTTCAGTTATTGATTAATGAAATGAAGTGTTATTTATGCTGCATATTTGTTTCTATGGTTATTTGTGTATTCTGTTGCGTTTCTGCATAAATTCGGATCACTAGAGTAGTGGAGATTTATGCTTTTAAGA
The DNA here is from genome assembly GCA_001517045.1 of Pseudotsuga menziesii. NCBI lineage: Eukaryota > Viridiplantae > Streptophyta > Pinopsida > Pinales > Pinaceae > Pseudotsuga > Pseudotsuga menziesii. The sequence continues at coordinate 183,687 of LPNX010232813.1, forward strand.
AAGTAAAGCATAGAAAATCTTGGTTAGTTCAGCTAGCCACTGGAACTAAGAGAAAGGTTAGTGAAGTGGTAGAGAAATGTCCATTGGTCATGAATGGATTGGTCACTTGTGTAGATCTAAATGTTCTACCACTTGGTTCCTATGATGTACTCATTGGAATGGATTGGTGAGAAGCTCACAGGGTGAAGCTTGACTGTTATAACAAGACTTTTGAATGCATGGATGAAGAAGGGAACCCAGTAGTTGTGAAAGGTATTCCAAAGGTGATTTCAGTAAGGCAGGCTTCAGGAATGCAGCTGAAGAAGTTCTGTAGGAAAGGTTTCCAGTTGTATGCAGCTCATATTTTGGAGGCAACAGGGGATGAAACTCCTAGGTTGGAGGACTATCAGGTGTTACAGGAATTCAGGGATGTGTTTCCTGATGAGATTCCAGGGCTTCCCCCAAAGAGGGACATCGATTTCACAATTGAACTTGTGCCAGGAGTAGCACCCATGTCCAAGACACCCTACAGGATGAGTACACTAGAGATGCTGGAACTGAAGATGCAACTGCAAGAGTTGTTGGAAAAGAAGTATATCATACCAAGTGTGTCTCCGTGGGGAGCACCAGTGTTGTTTGTAAAGAAGAAAGATGGTACACTTAGGTTGTGTATTGATTACAGATAGCTTAACAAAATTATTGTGAAGAATAAATATCCTTTGCCTAGGATTGATGACCTCTTTGATCAAATGAGAGGAGCAAAGGTATTTTCTAAGATTGAATTGAGGTCTGGTTACCATCAGGTGAGAATCAAGGATGAAGACATTCATAAGACAACTTTCAAAACAAGGTATGGACATTATGAGTTTGTAGTGGTACCATTTGGTCTCACAAATGCACCAACTACATTTATGTGCCTTATGAATAGTGTCTTCAGCAGGTATTTGGACAAGTTTGTTCTTGTTTTCCTTGATGACATTCTTATTTATTCTAAGAATGAGGAGGAGCATGAAGAGCATTTGAGGTTGACATTGCAATTGCTCAGGGAGCATCTGTTGTATGCAAAGCTGAACAAGTGTGACTTCTATAGAGATAGAATTCAGTATTTGGGTCACATTATCTAGGAAGAGGGTATATCTGTGGACCCTAAAAAGATTGAAGCCATTATGAATTGGCCTACTACAAGAAATGTGACAGATGTAAGATCTTTTATGGGACTTGCAGGATACTACCGGAGATTCATTGAAAGATTCTCCAAAGTTGCACATGTCATCACTTCTTTGCAAAAGAAGGGGATAAAGTTTGAATGGACATAGAGGTGTGAAGAAAGCTTCCAGCAGTTGAAAAATCTTCTCACCAGTGCACCTGTATTGAAAGTTGCAGATCCAAAGAAAGATTTTGTGGTGTGTACCGATGCATGCTGACAAGGGCTTGGAGGAGTCCTTATGCAAGACAACCATGTGATATGTTTACGAATCAATAAAGTTGATGGATCATAAGAAGAACTATGCCACCCATGATCTAGAGCTTCCAGCCATAGTACATGCCCTCAAGATGTGGAGGCATTACTTGATGGGTAGAAGATTTGAGCTAAGAACATACCATTGTAGTCTGAAGTATCTATTTGATCAGCCTACTCTGAATGCTAGGCAAGCGATATGGTTGGAGTTTTTATGTGAGTTTGATTTTGAAATCAAGCACATAAAGGGAAAAGAGAATAAGATAGCTGATGCACTCAGTAGGAAGGTGCAGGAAATGCATGTGGCATCTCTTAGTATTTTCCAATCAGATTTGAGGCAGCAGGCTATTAATCATATTACTGGAGATGAATTGTATGAGCTGGTAAAAGACAAATTGCAGCAGCAAAGTCTTGAGAAGAGGTACAAGGGATATAAGTTGGAAGAAGATGTACTTCTTACTTATAAAGGTAGAATTTATATTCCAAATGTAGCAGAGTTGAGGAGAGTAGTTATGGATGAAATCCATCAAGCTCCATATTCTGGTCACCCTAGATACCAGAGAACAATTGCCACCACCAGAAAATAGTACTTTTGGCCAAGAATGAAAAAGGATATGGCTGAATACATTTCAAGGTGCATGAAATGTCAGCAAGTAAAGGTTGAGCATCAACACCCAGCAGGTTTGTTGCATCCTTTGCCAGTTCCAGAATGGAAATGGGAAGTTATTTCCATGTATTTTATTACAGGATTGCCAATGACTTAGAGACAACATGACTCCATGATGGTTGTGGTAGACAAGTTGACAAAGGCAGTGCATTTTATACCGGTTAATTCTACGCATAATACTGATGACATTGCAAAGATATTCATGAAGGAGATTTTCAAATTGCATGGACTGCCTAAGGCAATAGTCTCTGATAGAGATGTCAAGTTCACTTCCAATTTTTGGAAGGGGTTGTTTGCAGATTTGGGTGCAAAGCTAAACTTCAGCACTGCATACCATCCTCAGACAGATGGGCAGACAGAGAGATTTAATCAGGTGCTTGAAGATATGCTTCGCATGTACATGATGGACAAACCAACCCAGTGGGAAGATTACTTACACTTGGTAGAGTTTGCTTATAACAATGGACAGCAGGCATCCTTGAGGATGAGTCCATATGAAGATTTGTACGGAAGAAGGTGTAGGACACCAGTGACTTGGGATAATCTAGTGAACAGGGTTGAGCTTGGTGTAGACTTGCTTAAGGAAATGGAGCAAGAGGTTGTAAATATCAGGCAGAATTTGAAAGCAGCATAGGACAGACAGAAAATCTATGCAAATAAGCATAGGGTGAACAAGGAGTTCAGTGTTGGAGATCATTTTTACCTCAGAGTGAAGGCAAAGAAGAGTTCCTTGAAGCTTGGAAGCTATGCCAAGCTATCACCAAGATATCATGGGTCATTTGAAGTGCTTGAAAGAATAGGGCCAGTTGCATATAGACTTGCATTTCCTGCTAGCACTAGAGCTCATAATGTTTTTCATGTTTCTTTGCTTAAGAAATATGTACATGATCCTAGCCATGTGATAAATTGGGATGTGATTCAGGTGGAACCTGAGGGAGAGTTCCAAATCGAGCCAATGCGCATCCTCAACAGGAAGGTCACAATGCTCCGGAACCGAGCCATAGGACAAGCAAAGGTGCAATGGGAGCACTACAGACCTGAAGAGGCTACATGGGAGCTGGAGGATGCCATGCGATTGGCACATCCATTTTTCTTCAATTCTGCGGAACACTAAGGCAATACCAGTGTAGCATTTTTGTTCAAATTTTGTAAAGCACTGAGGACAGTGCTATTGAAGGGGGAGGGGAATGTAACACCCCGGTTTTGACCCCGTTTGCATTAAATGTATATGATGTATATATATTGTAGTTAATTGTGGTGTGGAGCTAAAGGCAAAATCCCTGCCATCAATTTAGCATTGAATGTTTCAGCGATTAAAATAGTTGCCGATGGTATATCGTGCTATCCGACACATATTAGTTTTGGCATCATGTAATTATGCATTTTAATTAAAATGAACCCTAACCAGCTATGTCGATGCAACCATGATGAAAAGGGCATGATTTTCCTAAGGATAAGGAGGGGGGATTATTAAACTTTGATCCTATGGGGAAAATCCATGTGTCAGCTGTGAAACCCCTTTTGACTTACTCACCTTTCCTTGTCTCAATAGTCAACTACCACATTAAAAAAAATTGTTGTTAGTTGGGGCAATCATTGCTGGGTAGTGGTGTGTGGCAGGACTTCCATTCCTTGCCCACACACACACTCCACCAAGGGACTCTTTCACTTCACGTGGGCAAGGAAAACAAGGACAACTAGATTTTTTTCCATTCTCATCCATCCTCACACAGAGACAGTCGTTCTCTCTTCTCCTCACGCACAAGTTGGGATTCTTCGTTGTTTTCCTCACGCAGCAAGCTAGAAGAGCGGCCTCAGGGGAATGATTTCTACTATGTATGCATTTTCCTTACCGACTTGTGGTTCTCTGTATATGTTTTCCCCCTGTCTAGGCTGAGAGTAGGATCTCCTTTCCAAATTGGGGCTGTGTATTTCCCGTTGCTTCAATGTTGAGATTAGGGCTGTTGTTTTCCCCATGATTTTGGTCTGATGTGGGTTCATTTTCATTTTGGGTTGTTGTGGGTTATTATTGAGTCGTCTTGGCCACGATAGGGCCAAGAACAACTTAGGAATCAAATTCCCCAGTCAGAGCTGTGAATTGCTTATCTTGTTGCATGTATGCAGTGGTTTCTCTTCAGACTGTGTTGGAGTGGGAATGAAGGCTTGGTTTGCTTGATAAACCTGGTGTGTTTGGGAGCCACACAGATAGAGCTAGAGGGTTGGCTTTCTTCTCCACAACCCCTGAATAGCACTGGAAGGGAAGTCAGGGTCTGAGGGACTGTGTAGCTAAGAAGGGACTGATTTCCTTGTGTTGGGTGTGTGTGGGTGTCCTAGAAGTCAAGTTACTTCTGGTGTAGGTGTCCTTAGCTCTTCAATGAGCTCACCAGCTTAGCATTCAACTTTTCCTAGCTCCTTGATGGCCTGATAAACCCAACTATGTTGGCTTGGCTGATTTGTGTATCCTTGGCTATGTGTAAGCATGTTTGCTCCTTATTCCTTGGGGAATCATGCCCAGCTCTGGGGTGGCAGTGTTGCTGAGAGACTAAGGAGCACACTGGCCTATGGTTGGGTGGAATGTTGCAGTGACATAGCTGGTTGCGGGACGAATTCTTCACAAGATAAGTAATCTTGTCTATTTCATCTCTGCAATTATATTTACTGTTTAATGGATTACGATGAACATGTCAAATGCTTGAATGTATAGATTGCTTCTGTTGTATGTTAAATAATTATGCATCTCTTCATGTTTTACTTCAAAGCATTTTATTTCAATTTATGTATGCACATGTTCATGGGGACTAGTTGCCTGGATAGTTAAGGTTTTGGTAGCGTCCTCTTCGTATGTCAGAGGGTCAAGGGACGTTACATTAGGTGCTTTGGGTTCTATCTAACTATGAGTTTCAACATGAAAGTCAAGAATGTTAATTTTGTTGATTAACCTCCTAATATTTTGAGAATTAGTTTTAATTAGATAAATATATATTTATAAAATTTATGTCATCTATTTTTGGGTTAGCTCAACAACTAAGTTCATGTTTATAATTGAAAGAATAAGATCTTATTTTAATTTAATAAGAGGATAGTGGATTGAAATATCTCCTTTAGGAAGAAAACTTAATTTTTTTATATATATTTTTTACTCAAATTAGGAAAAAGTATTACATATTGATAATCCCCAAAAAACTGCTCAGTTTGACCACTTAAAAAATACTCTTATATTAGTAAGATAAATAAATACATGAATTAATAATATAGAATATAAAAGTAAAATATATTTAAATACTTTTAAAAATAAAAATAAATAACAATCTATTAAATAAAATTATTTCCCAACCATAACCATGGTAAAGGACTCGATATCCATTTGCAATGAGCAAAATGCCTTAAAGTGGAAACCAAATATAACTCTAAGCAAAATACCCCCAACTAGGAGATTCTGGCACTATAGATCTTGAGAATATTCATGTATTGAAGGTGTTATTCATGGCACTTGAGCTTAACTATCTTAAATTGGGGATTTATTCCCTTATTTCCTATAACCATGTTTTGCCTTAACATCCATTTTTGGTTCTCATAACATATACATTGGGCTTGTATACCACTTAGATGTAAAAGAAATCTTGGAATGGCCTCGAGAGTGGTTCTTGGTTATGGCCTAGGAGTACGTGGTGATATTTGTTAGAGGTTGTATATGCCATTTCCACTACCACAGGGGGTTCACTAAGTAGGCAATATTATAGAACATTAGTTCATATTGAGGGATTTAACACTAACAAACGGATGAAATATATTACATAGTATATAAGGGTCAAAAGGTATTTTTAATATATTAAACACACACACACACATACACACACATTATGATGGTTTATAATTATGTATAAAGTGGATTGAATAAAGCATTCGGAGATTTAATTGTGTACTCTATGTTTGAAGTTGGTGTGAATATGATTGTGTGTGAATTTAGATTATGTTTTGATATGTATATTTTTTTCTGAATAAGGTATGAAGTCAATTGGAACATTTGTTCCCCACAGCGGGTGATTATCAAGGCAAGTAGGGAAGGGCATGAGAGGCACGTGGTTGAACCTCATGCCACCACCTCTCAACCCTCAGCACGGCCCACATCTCATCATTCTCATGCGAGCTTAAATATTGGCAGGGAAGTAGGCACGATTGATTTTTATCATTTGGCATGTATGATGGCAAAGGAAGGTCATCGTGAGAATGATGCATACATGGATTCAGATTTCCCCGCCTCTGAAAATAATAGCAAGTACCTGGAAGGACAATAGCATGAGCTCTGATCCTCACCTTCCAGTCAGGATAATTATGGTAATCCTGTATTTATATAGTCACCGGTCGCTCCGTTGGATAGCATTCGCAGTCTTCAATTTTCTGGATTGTGTATGTATTTGGTTTGGTCTGGATCATGTGCAGCATCTTATGTGGCTTACCTCGACCCCCCCTAGACATTTACCTCTCCTTATTCCTTGGCTCAGCATCACATACCACTCTGCCTTCTTCCTCCTATGCTCCTGTCCGATTTCTCCTCATCCCTTTTTGCTCTAGATCCTCCAGTGTTGCACTTTCCTGTGTCTATGTTTATGTGCATTTATCCCCTTTCGACCCTATGTTGGAATTCTTCAATGCTTCTCCACTTCACTACACCTCTGCATCTTAGGCATTATAGGCACAGGACAGCCAAGGAGGCTTGCTCCTCGGCCCCTCCCTTTGCTACCCCATCCAGAATAATGAAGAACGTGGTTAGGAATGCCCAGCTCTACAATGAGCACTCCTAAAGAAATAAAGGATGAAATCGAGGAGGTTGAAAATAAAGCCATAGTTTCCATACACTGCACTCCAGATGATGATGTTCGTAAGGAGTTTAAATCCCTCCTCCCTGACCCAGGATACCCTCGGGGTCAGGTAGCCCTATACATGAAATCATTGGATATAGCCTGGCACCAGAAATTCCTAATGAGAAATGTACTGATGGAAAGAGGAGAGGCTCACCAAGCCATTCTCCTCCAACTGGACAAGATTACAAGACATGTTCATCAAATTTCCTCCCACTTAGGCATTAATTTGAAATCCAACACCAAAGCTCCTGTAAGCCTTGGAGTCAAGTATGTTGCTGAATAATCTTTGTTACTGCTCTGTGTAGTATTTACTACTTGTTTTCTCTCTTTTATTCAAGTTTTACTAAAGACAAGAGTAGAACTATTCTCACAAACTCCATCTGTAAGTGGTTTAGTTTAGTTTCCTTTAGAGGCAGATTGTTTTAGACCTCTTCTTTAAGAAGTTGGACCTGTTTCCCCTTTGTTGGGAAGGTTCAAGTTCTTTGATTTTGGGCATGTTTTCCCTGTGATTGGGAGGGTTGTCTTTTGGATGTGAACAATTATCTCTCTTTTCTTTTAGGCAATAGGAGGATCTACTCTAGTTTACAAAAAAAATTGGAACATTTGTTTATGAAGTTAACATGTGTTTAGGATGTTGTTCCCCATATTTAAATATTTTATTTGACTAGGATTTATTTTTTCACCTTGTAAGATCTCTAAGGTTTATAAGAGTCGTCCCATGTCTTTATACTAAGGGTAAAAGTAAAAAAGGGGCACTAAAATTTAATGTAAAAATGGATACATGCCTAATATCTAGTGAACATAAGGGTTATTTTAATTGAAAAGCTGTGTTGGGAGGGGGGGTTCAACCAAACACTTTTTAAGGTATTCCTTATTATCTAGTGAAATTAGAAGGTATTCTTTAATATCATAGGAACACACATTCTTTGTCATATGCTCGAGGCTAGTACCAAGTGGGCCTTAGGATAGTGTCTCTATGGACTTCATTGCAAGATGTCCTACATGACATAGAGGCTATTGCTACTTGTTTGTCACGGTGGGCTATTTTAGCAATATATGTATGCTCATCCCATTCAAGAATATGATATCTAGAGAGGTAATTGATATGTTCCTCCAGCATATATTGGGACATTTTGGACTTCCCAAATCCATTATCATTGACCAATATAGTAGGTTCTTCCATAATCTCTAGCTAACACTTTTGGAGACTGTAACGTCCCCAACCCTCCGACCGGCGAAGAGGACTCTACCATAATACTATCTACCCAGGAAACTATCCCCATGAACGTACACATGATAAAAATTGAAATGATTTGAACTAAAACATGCATAGATGCATAATTATTTATCATACAACGGAAGCAAACTACATTCCATTCAAGCATTTAGCATGTTCATCATTTTCATTAAACATCAAATACAATTACAGAGATGAAATATACAAGAATACTTATCTTATGAAGAAGTTGGTCTGCAACCAGCTATGTCGCTGCAAAGTTCCACCCAACCATAGGCCAGTGTGCTCCTTAATCTCTCAGCAACATTGCCACCCTCGATCTGGGCATGATTCCCACAAGGAATAAGGGAACTAAGCAGGCTCACACATAGCCAAAGATATGTCAAAACTCAGTCAAGCCAAAGCTATGTTTGGGTTTATCAGACTGCCAAGGGGATGGAAAATCTTGTTTGCTAAGCTAGTGAGCTCAACCATAGAGCTATGGACACCTACACAAGACCTAACTTGGCTTTCCCGACACGTACACACCCAACACAAGGAATCATCCCCTTCTATGTTGTACAGTCCCTCGGGCTATGCATTCCCTTCCAGTTGTATTCAAGATGTGCAGTAAGGAATAATCAACCCTCAAGATCTCTTAGTGAGGTTCCTCATGCACTAGGTTTATCAAGTGAATTACCTCTTCCACTCCTAACTCAATACATACCAAAACACAATGCATACACAACAATATACAAAATTTATGGGTTGAGGAAAACATTTCAACAACAAAATGAATTGCCAAGGAGGGTAAGAACAACCCCTAATAGCAAATTCGATTTCCCAAGCACATTTTAGCCCTAACATGGCCAAAAACAAACTCAACCACACCCAAGAGAACGTGGTCTCTCCTCCAAATTGCTGGGAAATCCAAAAACAATTTTTAGCTTGGAAATCAATGGGGAAAATGCAACAAAAATGTTGGTAGAAGAAACCCAACCACATATCATTACAAAAACGATTCCACAGCCCAGGAGAATTAAGAAATGACTAACCACATGAGGGAAAAACACACACACAGCAACCCAAAAATGAATTTCACACACAGAAAATTCCCAGCCGCTTGAGAGAGCCCCAACGTGTGTGAATGATGATGACGAAAATGCATGGGAGCCCAAATCGTGAAGGAGAACATACCACAAGCAAAATCGTGGAGGTAAAAATAGATCCCAAGCTTCCCTGCGTGAGGAAAAATGAAGAACTTGGATGTATATGGCCAAATGAGCATGCATTTTGGGTGTTTTCTTGCCCCAAAAGTCACAATTGATTTTCCCCAAAAATGGGTTTTCCCCAAATTCGAATTTCCTGCCCATACTCTTCCCATTCCCACGCAATAACTACTTCAACCAATTTCTGGCATAATTAAATGATTGGGTGATTGAGACAAGAAAGGTAGTTGACTGTTTCATGGGTTCTCCCATTGACATTTGGCTTTTCCCCATTGGCCCCAAAGGTTAAATATTTCTCCCTCCTTATCCTTAGGAAAATCATGCCCCCATCTCATTATTTGTTACATAGACATAGCTGGTTGTGGGTATTTTAATTAAAATGCATATTTACATGATGTGAAAATTATTATGTGCTTTTGGCTATCACGAATATACCATCGGCAACGATTTTAATCACCAAAACATAAAACGTTAAATCGATGGTGGGGCTTTTTCCTTTAGCTCCACACCACAAGTAATTACAATATATACATCATATACTTTTAATGCAAATGGGGTCAAAACCAGGGTGTTACAGAGAGGATGGATACCAATTTGAGGTATTCCACCACATTCCATTCCTAGACTAATGGACAAATAGAGGTGGTCAACTAAACACTTATAATTGTTGAGAGGGTAGAATAGAAAGCATCCAAAGATGTGGTAAACAACTACTGCATATTAAGCACTCATACAACTGAACACTATAATCCTCCGCCAACAAGTCTCCTTTCAACTTGTTTTATGGGTATTTACCTCCTTCGCCATTTGATATTGTGTATGGATAACTAAAGGATAAGATGGAGCTACAAGGAGACAAGAAGAAGGAAATAATATTTATGGACAAGACTGGGAAGATACATCTAAAGGTGGTGGACCATCTTGAGAGAATCCAACAATGGTACAAGGCTAGGCATAACCAACACTACGAAGACCATAAGTTTTGTGTTGGAGATAAATTATGGATGCACACACACACATTTATTACCTTTATTTTCTAGAAAGGAGGTTAGTGTGGAACTTTGACGAGGTTTTATGATTTTTTGAAAGATTCACCATTATTTTACACAATTTTATAATTTTGAGAAAGAATCGCCCATATTTTATAAGATTTTATAATTTCATGAATGATTCGCCAAAAAATTAGATACACATATTATAATACTTATAAAATAGCCTTCACATTTTCCCATGTATCATGGGGATTCACCCATTTATTATAGGTATAAATTTAGGGGGGTCTTAAAATTGTCCATGCTTCAAGAATAGTAGTTACATGATTGATATTAGGATGTTGATCCTAGTTGTATTGGGAAGGGTGAAGTGTTACCCATTATGTATCCCCTAAAACCTGGAGTCATGAAAGGCTGATTTTATGCACACTTACATAAACATGCAAAAATGTTAGGTCAATATATTCAAAGCTTCCACCTTAGGGTTATAGTGGGAGTTAGGTCGATATATAGTTTAAGCTCTAGCATATATGGCGGTAGAGGAGAATATGGGAGATGGAAGATGGATGTACATATGATTGGGTGTTCGAACGGGACTTTGAGATGGTTAACCTCCTCATAGTAGATATTCCAAAGATATGAGGTTCTCATACACTGAAGAAGAGTGCATGTCCCCATTTGGATCTAGGTCTTACCCCTCATATACCATGAGGATTATTTTAGATTCAAGACCTTGTCCATACAGGTTGCACTAGGAGTATGTGTGCTTATGTTGTTGAATTGATGCATAGTTTTCATGGATTATCACCTTATACACATCATCATCTCTTATTTGGAGGCTTTCACCTAGTGCATGTGGTGATTAAGGAGCTTTCATATCATTTCTCACACATTTGATTAACCATTGACACATTTATGGAGAGGGATATGCATCCACTAAGGGTTTCCATAATTTTTTCATAAGCATTTGTGGAGAGGGATATTCTCTTTATTCTTTATAACAGTCTTGTTTTTTGCCTTCTTTTGGGAGTCAAGAAGAAATATATTGATATTTGTTTCTTGGTTGAATGAAGGGTTAAATTTTTAGGATAATTAGCTTATTAAAAATTATACTTTACCTCTCTATTCTATGATTGATAAAAGTTGAAATTAGCTTGATAAAAATTGGATTTTACCTCTTTGTTATAAGATTAAGTAAATCTAAAATTAGTTTAATTTTCATCCTTATTTTGGGGCTTGCTTGAAATGCTTTGTTTTCATGTTTTTTCCCTTCATGCTTAACTAAAATTTGTAGTTTTATTTCCTTGATGATAATGATGATGTGCACACACACACATCGTCGTCGTCGTCGTCGTCGTCATCATCAATCATGTGGTAGGATTGTACTTTTGTATTTGTTAGTTGAGTATTAGTTCCAATTATATTCAGTCTTATGTATCGAGTGAATCTTACCACTTTTTTCAACAACAAATTTTAATGTTTCTACTTAGAGATTGACATAAATTTTATGAAAACCATTGAGAAGTAGACACTAAAATACATACAATGTTGATAAATAAAATAACTGTTGTCGCTCCTGAGTTAATGAATTGTGGGAGGTAGTCATAAAATTTGTTGTGTAGAGGGTGGAGAGGAATATTTCAAAATGGATAATAAAACCCTTGGATTTCATTATCGTGTTTCACATTTTTACCAAGGTTCTTGTTGCCACCCATGTTTACTACTCTCGTTGTTGGCTCTTGTTGAAAGTGTACTACAAATTTCTTAGAAATTTCCTTACTAATTTTCAGTAGACCTATATTAAGGGAAAAGGCTTTGATGGAACCGCCTAGAACATTTTTTACATGTCAATAGACATGTATTCTTGGGCATAATCAAGACAAGGATTCAAGCTTAGTGTATAATTGAAAAATGTGTTGTTTGATTTGTTACAAGGAAAGAAGCATACATACTCTTTGATTTCATATATGCTTGGAATACATTTTCACTAATGGCTAAATCTTCGCACTTTCATTGTGTCGATATTCACATTCATTACCCCGCAGAGAAACATAAAAGCTTTTATTACACTTCACAGTGTTTATGAGAAAACGGAACATTAATACACAACTGCCAAAATTTAAAAATCTAAGAATAGATACCAAATAATGAAAGTTTGTATAAGCATGATATAGCTACAACCATTGAGATTTTTTAACATCACACAAACAAATCACTTCTAAATAAACAAGAACTTGAAGCATCCAGTTTAAATCGTGCAAATACACATTTCAAATTTGCAAATAATAAAGTTCATTTTGTCTACCTCTTTAAGATATCAATGACTAACGAAATAGTCACAAAATAATAGTGCATAGCCAAGCAACTGAAAGTCAAAGACAATAAAAAGAAAAATAAACTCATTGAAACCACAATCAAACAAATTTTGAAGAAATTTCAAAAACTTGCTACCCAAGCTCACAAGCAATCTAAGAAGGGAAACTAATTCCCATACTATTGTCAATAGATAGTCTCCAAGACATAGTAGATGGCAAAGAACAAATTGAAGCTGAGGCGATTTAACTACGAGCATATTAAGGAAAGTATCAAAGATCAACAAGAATGCTCTAGGAAAGTAAATCCAAAGAGACTTGATCACATGTTTTTTCGAGAAGAGGGTTAAAAGGCTTAATGTACTTCAAAGATTACATGCACCAAGATGGTCTTCCAATTATATTATTGTGCACATGTGAAAAAATGAAGCAACAAGAAAACATTCCCAATAAAACATCAGGAAGAGACTACTTTTCTAGCTTCACTGTTGGGTGTTTTCTCTTTGTGTGGAGCGTATTTTCTCATTCCATAGGAATTTTAACTCTTGTTGGGTGTTTTTACAGTTGTTGAACATATTTTCTTGCATCTTTAGCCGTTTGTACTCTTTCTGTGCATATTTTCTCCAACACCTAGGCAATTTTACTATTGTTGGGTGTATTTTCTCACACCCTTGGAATTTTTTAATGTTTCCTTGTGTTTTAACTATTCACTAGCATCTAATTCTTGGATAGGGATATTGGAATATGGAGTGTGGCTTCTAGTTAACCAGTTAGGAATTTCCTAAATCAAATTTGTAGCCATTCCATTCCTTGTGTCGATGTATTAGGCATGGATGTATCTTAACTTAAGTCTCGTTTTTGGAGTGGATACTTTCCTCCACCTTTTATTGAAATCCATTTCATTAGTGAATAGATTAAACGTCTTCTTTCATATGTTTTAAGGAATGATACACCTCTTATCCTCTACCACAAGCTTCAACGAGTGAGCATGTTGGGTTGCACATTGCTCATAATGAGTGAACTTGAGACTAGTGTTTGAATGAAATGGTGCATTCTAGGCTACATAATGCTCACAAACAATCTTTATATTTGATTGTTGAGGATTAGGAGATTGGGTTTTTTTTTAACCATGTCTCTCATGAGTTTGTCTTATGTATGAGTCTTTTTAATATCAATGCTATTGTTGGTTTCTCTTTATTATTGAGTTTCCCTTCTTTACAAGTTTTCCCATGTTGTCTAATGTTGGTAATTCCTTTCCACAAGGCTAGAACAATCATTTTGCATGTCGGGTTACCTGAAGTGTCCTTCATGATATGTGTCCTTCTTTGAGGCTTTCCCATGGTTGTGTCATCTTGTATTTTCCTTGGTCATACAACAATCTACCCTTGGGATTTCGTTGGACTTTGGAACTCATTAGCTTCTCATACACCTCATGCCTCGATCGGTCGTGATTTTTTAGTTCATGAGGTGTATCTCAAAGTTATTTGTCAACAAAAAAACTACTTTTTTCTATCTCTCACAACAATATGTACTTCTCCCTCCAACAATAATCATTGTTGAAGTCTCATCGTAATAATGAATAATATCCCTCTATACAGATATCAACAATACATACTTTTTTCTTTAGAGGGTGGGGTTTATTATTCAACTACTATATTCAATTACATTAGTGCATATTCTACCTCTCTCCCATGCATTCCAACCCTTTCTTGATATTGGGAAAAAGTTAAGGATGAAGTACCCAACACTTATCCCTTCAATGACCCCTTGTCTTATAATGGTTGCATAATTTCCTTCCATTTCCCACTTGAAGAATACTAGTCTTTCCTCTAACCTTCTTTATTTATAGAAGAAGATTCTTTGCATTCATCCTTCTTCTTGAAACACCTCATCCATCCTTAGTCTTGCAATGGTTATTTGCTGCAAAAAACAAATGAGGAAAAACATATGAATATTGGTGCACCTTATTTTCTTTCCTTTTTCTATAACAACAAAAGAATATAAGACTTGTGTGCTTACGTGGAAATTTTTTACTCCCTTGTGTGATCCTACATCCATTTGATTATGCATATGTGCTGGGGATTTTATTTCTCTATAGGTACAAGGTTGATGTTCATCTTTCATGATATGCACTTTATTGGTAGTGCTCGATCTCCCTTTTTCTTCTTCCTTCACAAAAATGATCCTCAAATTCAACATGATTCTTAGCATTATTTTGGAACATCGTCATTAAGTTATCTTACCACCATTGTATCCTAGATCAACATGTTAGAGTCCGGAATTTACTATGTTACCTTCCTTTCTACATGGATATCAGAGGTAAAGATTTGATGCCATTTTCAAGTCAGCAACAAAATGATGGAGTTCTGGTAACTATCTAATGCTATTTATAGCAAAGTTTATGGGCACATTGCAGCCCTAGCCTTCAAATTAGGGCAGGTCTAAGGAAAACATGATGTTGTAATGATGCCATAAGGATGTTTTGTTTTAATCACTATTGTAATAACCACAATTACTCCTATAGTTGGTCGCCTCAATAGTCTATTAAATGTCAAGAACAAATGCCTAATTCCATTGTGGCAAAGATCAAAAGGTTCCAAAACAATTTTGTTCAGTGATAAATCATGAATTGGGGAAATATATCAAGAGAGTTAGACACGTCAACCTTGATTTACTAACCAACAACATTTTTGTAGCAACCGATTGAAGTGAGGGTAGTTTTGTCGATGTAAAGATATTTGTCAATGTGTCGTCGGTGAGCAATTTCACAGTGATACAAATTATTTTATCATTGGATAAATCCATTTGTGCAGTCTCCCAAGGATTGAAAGACTAGAGCAAAGAAAATCTTGTATAATTTAAGCAAATGTTCTTGCCATATTTTGGGATTATTTAAATTCAACGAGGCCATCCTCATAATGTGATATTAAGACAACAGAAAAAGGGTGGCTTGGCAACATGGAGATGGGTTTGATGCTAATCAAAGAAATGTGTGAGGTCCTTCCAGTTATCAAACCGTCTCAAAGTGTCAAACAACATACACCGTATTGGTGGTGTTTTGTAGGTGATCAAGTGCATTTAATCATAATACACCAGAAGTGTGTCTTGGCAAAGGAAAAGGGACAATCTTGGTAGAAAATCAAGCTAAATTACTCAAAATATCAGGACCTTGTGCATGTATTACTAAATTACATACTATCATACATAGATTGTGACATAGTTAATTAGATAACATTGTTTAATGCAAGTCTATTTATTGCATATATGGAATTTTTATTTATCATTTAAGTATATAATTTTATATATAATTTGTTTCATTTATATTAGATTAACATGAATATTCTATGTTTTTTTTAAATTATTCACATCATACTAATTAATTTATATTGAATAATAATGAGGAACGAAAATAAAATGAATATAAAAGTATTGCATTAGTAATACATATAATGAATATGAAACTACTAAACGAGATATATATTACTAGTGCTAAATGACACATTTGTGACTAATAAACAACTAAACTTTGCATATAAGCAATTATTTTTTGAGGTGGAAACTACTTGTAGTTAATTTATAGCATCTTAGAGTGCAACTAACTTTTATTCATATTTTGCTTAGTCCTTAATGGGTTGATTTGTTTTATCATATTGTAATATATTTACTCATTTATTTGGTCATTAATTGTAACAATTAATGACCAAATAAACGAGTAAATATATTACTTAATTAATGACCAAATAAATGAGTAAATATATTACAAGATGATTAATCAAGCCAACGAATTAACTACTAAGCGAAATACGACTAAAAGTTAGTCGCGTTATAAAAGAGTGTAAATCAACTACTATTAGTCGTCGCCTAAAAAATAGTTGCTTATATGCAAATTTTAGTTGTTTTTTAGTCACAAATTAGCCATTTTGTACTAATAAAGAGATGCACAAAAATAGTCTATAGACAAACTATAATTACCTACATATTACAACAAGGACCACACGATCACCACTAAAGCATCCACCTGGGTTAGGCTCTATCTTATGGATGATTACACAAGAGATGGAATTGGTCACACTTATCAAAAATTCAATCCAACCAGATAGTTGATGATCAATCCTATTTTGACTTCTCTAGGCACAACCATTGACTCCATGATGATAACAAGATCCCTATTTGGCAAATACAACTACATGCCCACTCAAGTACTGTTACCTATATTCATAACCCCACGTGGATAGCACTAATAAGATGCTTGCTCAAGGATTGGTAACTATATCCACAACCCTGTGTGGATAGAACTGATAAGATGTTTGCTCAATGATTGGTACCTATATTCATAACCCCGTGTGGATAGAACTAATAACCAAGCCTTATGTTGGCACTAGACATTGACCATAATTTATTTAGCCTTACCAACAACCATTGTAATCTAGTGTAGACTAAATGAGCACTAGAATTCCATCATCCAAAAGATGGAGTCCCACCCAAGACATCCACAAAGGTTGTATCCAGCCCACAACTGATTGAAACACAATTTCCATTATCATAACAAATAAATTACAAAAAAATAATATGCACAAATGGTAACACAAGATAGATCTATAAATGATGAATTGGTTCCAACCAAAGTCTAACTCGAGATACTCAATTCTCAAAACTTAAATACATCACAAAATTTGTCTGGTTGTTACAAGAAGTAACCACAATTGAAATTTTCAATATTCTTTTACGAGAAAGAAAGTTCTTCATAGTTAGAAGTCTAACCAATCTTTTTCCTTTTACTAGTAGGTCGTAGAACATCCTTCTTTTTCTTATTCATCGCTCTCATCAATAAAATGATACTAGTTAATACATAGATAATAAAATCTGATAGGGATTTACTTTAGACCGCCTATTTGAATCTTATAAGGAAGTGGTTTTAACTGGATACTAGCATAAGGGAATTGCACCCACTATGAAAGAAAAGTTCCATGAAATAAGTAAATCAATAAATCTACTTAGATATATTGGATCAACAATTATATTATAGACTGTTGAATTGGTTGCTTCCTCTGCTGGGGGTATGCGAACAAACCTCCTTTCTGCTACTAAACCAACGTAATCCATGGCTTCAACTACTACTACAACTCTAATAGTTGCCTTTGCCTTAGATGTTATTGGTGTCTCTAGTATCAAACTTGGTATAACTAGCTACTCACTGTGATTTATTACTTGATCATATTAATTTCTACCCCGCCACTTCTATTTATGGATATGTGCTTGAAGGATTCGTGACTTGCACCGATACAGAGCTCATTGCTTCATCCATTTGGTTGATTTATTTTGGATTAATGGGATTATTTGCTTCTGGAACACCAATGGGAACATCATATGTAATCATGATTGATATTGGACCAAGCACACTCAAATTGTTCTTATAGCTTTATCCCTAACCTTCTCTTCTTTCCAACCTTACCCTTATTTTTTCAGGTGAACACCTATTGATCAACTAGTACATTCAATCCACTAAGCTACCCACTTTGTTTGATTGATAACTATTAGTGAATTATTTAGGCTATAATATTTTTTGTGTTAGTTTATTAATGCATTCCTTGTTGCCTATTGAATCTGTTATGGGTTGGATATGGAAGGGGGTCTCCCACTTCTCCAACTCTATAAAGAACTTATATAGGTTCATTCGAAATAGTTGGTGCAATACATGCATAGGCACAACTTGGTGTGGGATCCAAGACTTCATAGAGAAGGAAACTTCATTACGAACTAGTCTTATAAAAAAATGTACTTAACTTTTGAAAGCAACAAATACAATGCCACAATCGACCCATTATTCATTTTTTGTCAAAACTGTCATTGCGATGGTGGCAACGACTAATGAAAAATTTGAGTAGAATTTATTATTGAAAGGCAGGAGGTAAGAGGACGAGGATGCGGATTGGGGTAGGGAAGGTATGGAGAGAATATGCAAAAATATCATAATTGTGGTTCCTAATATGAGAGAAATACCCAGAGGGAAATCTACCTACAACGAATTCTCCTTGCCTCCTTTGGATGAAACAAAATCTATACCGCTATATTCATTCATCCCCATATGCCACAAAAACTAAAACTATAAGGCTCTATAACCTAACATTCTATTCTTGAATGATCGTACCAAAGTGCATATCATTTGGCATGTGTCATGTATCTGTGTCGAGAAAGAAACAAAGACATGATGTAAGATATGGTTTCGTGTTTAAATTTGATAATGCATCTAGACCTCTATGAAAAACACACATGGATGTGAGAAATCACATTATACATTTATCTAGGTTGAAGTCAACTTATCAAATAATTTTCAAGCAAAATAAAATATTATTTGCATGAATGACATTTAGGTGGATAACAACTTACATGCTTCTCAATCTTGCAAGAGAAGGTGAAATGCTCCCTAACATAGACATTAAAGAGACAAAATAGAGCCACCAACACCCTAATCTCCTTCAAATAATTGTCATCTTCAATGTTCAAACCTAGAGAACTATTTGAGCATCTTGTTTAGACATTGTTTGAAACACTTGTCATGCATTCCACCTTTAAAAAGCTTGCATTTGCATATTTTATTTTCCATTCTTGTTTAGACATTCTTTCAAACACTTAGCACGCATTCTATAAAATATCTTGATTATGGATTCCAAAAATAGATACCAAATAAAAAGCCCACGCAAACTCTAAGCACAAACAATAGTATTCGATCATGAATAAATTTTAGGTAAGGAATTGAACTTACACCATTACTTTTGGGTGTAGGTTCCATGGATTTGGGTTTGCTTGGGGTTGATTCCCAACGGATTCAAAGGCAAAACATTTTTTACGCAAATGACAATCTGAAAGAGCCAAGAGTCTTTGAGCTCTCAAGCGGGCCAAGTTTTGAAGAAGCTTTACATTCTTCTAGCTGAGGCTCTGGGTCTATTTTCTAAACCGTCCTTTTCCTTCCTCTTGAGGCCTCCTCAATGGTCGAAATAAAATAATTTGTGTTCCCTCTCCTTTTAAAAAAAATTGGGGCAATTTGTGTTCGTTGTCTTTTCAATTTTTTTAATTAAATCGGATTTTTGCTAAAATGTGGAAAATTAGCAATTTCCCTCTCTTTTTATTTAAAAACTACAGTAGTCCCCATTCATTATCTTATTAATTCTTTTAAATTAAATCAAATTATGTTAAAATGTGGAAGAATTTATTTTCCCTCTATTTTTATTAAAAAATTAGGGCGCTCGACGTTCCTCTTTAAAAAATAAAAAAAATAAGTAATTTTTTTGTGAAAATGTGGAAGTGCACCTATCCCCAATAAATTATTAAAAACCTCTATGGCCTTAAGATGGACCTCCTCTTGTTCTAAAGCCTCACAATTTCCAACCAAAATGAACTGGTTCACAAGCACTAGTTGATGGCTCGATTCATAATTTCATGGTCAAAGTTTAATGAAGAGCAAATGAATTCAATTCAATTGTGTTTCATTGTACTCAATTTTTGTTTATGTTTATGTTTTTTTTGTTAATATTAATATATTACATATAGAATAACTATATTATCTCAATATTATGTATATTATTATAATATATCATATTAACTACATATTATTGCACCGAAAGTAGTGAGGTGCTCTACAACCCAGTATGTGGGAGATGTTGTCACATAAGTAACATAACATTACAAAAATTAAAAAGTAGTTAAAAAATAAATTCATGTTGGCTCATAAAATACTTAAATAAAATTAAAACCAAATGAAGGAAAAAGAATCCATGTCGGCTTATAAAATAAAAATTTAAAGCCAACATAAATCCACATAAATACACCTCAAGAAATTGGATCTCTCTCGGTGCTTGGTAGGTCCAAGTTCAAGATGGATCTATGTTGGTCTATATATTAACTCATATATAACATATGATATAGAAGAACTATTTTTTGTTAGTGAGACGTGTTATATTAGCATTTCAAAAGAACATTACAAGAGTTTAAAGCTAGAAATTCCTCCATATCGTTCAAGAGATCCCCCAAACTATTGTTGTCTTAAACAAGACCGACCCAAAGAAACCCTCCTGCTTAGAGGAAAATAGGCTTTACATACACTTGAACATTTAACCAAAAGCATAAACCAAACTAAGAAACAAAAAGTTGCAGACCTAGTCCTTTAAGGCAACCAAACAGTGTCATACAATCCTACAAGAGATTTTCAAAAATTGATGTTACCCCTTTCTAGCAAAAAACAAGAACATAGAGAATGAACCTTATGGATTTTTAAAGAACACATAAGGAGAAGTAGTCCCTCCATGCTCTCGATTTCCCATTGTCACACTTAACCTCATTTGCATGCTCACACCATTAGACCTAGCATCTCCGAACTGTGGGAGAAAAGGAAGGCCCGATTCCTTGCCAATTACATCAATTTTCATGTGAAGGAGCCTAGTATCTTGGTACAATTCCTTCTAGAACGCATTTGGAATGACTTCCCCGTGCTCTTTCTCTTCGTTCTATCGCATAACCCACTTAAGGAGGCCCTTAATCACCCAATAAAGAGTCATTATTTTTTCATATTATCCTTAACGCACACGTGAAGAGACTGGATCCTAGATCCACTACTCCAGGGCCGCACTCTCCATAGGAGGAAAACCACCTTCTACCTCATGCTGCAACCCTTGTTTTGTTTGCTAGATATCTGTCTATGTCGAAGGAGGAATGGAATCCTGGTATAACCAATCGGCCTAAGCATCTTGCATATGTTCCCTACTCATTCTATGCTTTACCCTCTCATTCGAAGCTCTAACATCCCCTTTTGATTCCATATTCTCACCCACCACCTACAATTTCTTGTACAAGTTGTTTAAATATCTACACCACACCAATCTGCCACCTTTCCTCCCACACCTACCTTGTTTCCTAAACTAAACATAAATAATGCCAGAAATATTCAAGATAAACACTGTGAGGATAAAGGAATTTGTCATTAAGGAAATCAAGAAATTTTCCCCAAGAACATCGTTGTTAGCTCCCTTCACATGGGTTTCCATGATTTCCTTCATCGGATCCTTACCACAACCTGTATTGTCATCTACCTCATCCGTCATCTTCTCCAACCTGCATTTACTCTACTCACTTGGGAGAACATCTTCTATAAGGTGCTCTCCACTCATTTGCAGCAACACCATCTGTTTACATAATTGCATGGGGTAGCACACAGGTCGATCCCCATTAACCACATGTCCAGTTCGCCACCTCATTCCCCCTCGCATTCTTGGCTGCACCTGGTGGTTATGGTAATATATATATATATCTATATCAACTCAAGTTCTTTAAAAAAGATAAAGTTGTACCATTGTCAGGCACGTCGACCAGTCTCTCGAGTATAGTTGTATTGTTGACCTTAGTCTCCTTTCCAACATCACCTATCTCAAGCAAATGAATAGCCACCAAATGTCAAATTTAAATAGGGTTAACTATTAAAAGCGAGAATAACCAATTTTCAAAGTCATTTGTTATAGTTGAAGCAAAGCTCTAGGCGTCCAAACCACTTGTTGCCAACCATTCAGCGTCCCCTCCAAATGTCCAATGTAAATCCTCCAAAATTGACTCGATATTCTCTATTTTTAACTATTCTATCATTGTTACCAGTCAACAAAAAAAGGCCTTTTACCCTCCATTTGCCCCAATAAGTTATTTTCCCTAACTAGCAAAGTTAACCTATCAAAATATCTCAAAAATCCAAAGTTAAGATTTCCACATCTAAATTTGACAGAGCAGAAGTTGTTTTCAATCATCATTTGAGCATCTATGACACGATTGTAACCAATTCTGACCTAAAAAACACCATTACATAAGCTAGAGTCCTATCAATTGTTGACAGGGATCTCTATTACTTATGGGAATCTAATATATCCAGATTTGTGTGTCCTCGCACTATGTATTTCCCAAATTCATTAGCTATTTATTGCCCACTACCTGCCCATAGATAAAGCAATTATATCCTCCAATAGATCACAAATCCTCTATAATATTGAACCCAAAACCCTACAGCGGATCTTTTTCATCCTTGATTTGCTAGCCATGAAATAAGCTGCTAAGAGAAGAATGATCCTGCTATACCACAATCAGAATTTGTTAAACAAAAAAAAATTCATATGTAAACATCTGGAACCAGGGGTCACAATGCTTAAAACCTCTCCCCCATATGAAATAGTAGTCTAATCTGAAAATTATAGGAAGGCCATCTCACTAATTTGCATCGTCCTCAGATACCAAGATGATCAGGTGGTAGATGAAGCCATTTTAGGTTTCCTCCTTAATTTGAACCACATATCAAGAGTGGGTACCACAAAGATGAATATATGTAGTTTCATATCCCAATAAATGATCAAACAATTAGAAGAATTATCATCAATTGAATTGTTCCTATACCCCTTCTTTCCGTTCTTTATGTTTGTATTTCATAATTACGAAAAATTCCAGTGTTTGGGTCTAAGAAGATTTGATGATGTTGAAAGTGACGAGCCTGATATAATTGGAATGACCTTTTCTTTAGGAAGGCTGATAATTCAAACTTCGTAGAATTTACAAACCTAGTAATGAAGGTAGCATATGAAATAATATGGGGGAAGCCCCCCTAGGAAGATGCAATAAGAAAGGGAGCTACTATAGTTCAACCCATATATGAAATTAGGGGATCGATTCCTATATGAAAATCACATAGTCATTAAGGTGTATGGATTTGAAGAAGAACCATATAAACTCCCCAAGTTCCTTACAATTAGGA
The DNA here is from genome assembly GCA_001517045.1 of Pseudotsuga menziesii. NCBI lineage: Eukaryota > Viridiplantae > Streptophyta > Pinopsida > Pinales > Pinaceae > Pseudotsuga > Pseudotsuga menziesii. Next base: position 207,180 of record LPNX010232813.1, read on the forward strand.
TGTTGGCTATGGAATACATTAGGAAGAGATTCATTGCAGATGAAATGCACTTCAAGCATTTCAAACAGAGCATAATAGTTTTACTACCCAGAGATTTAGGGTCTTTCCAGGTTAGGTCAATAAATGCACTCTAATACATAGAGGGGCTCTTGAGTCAACTCAGCTTGGAAAAGGTAGAAAGAAGAACTTATGACCCACACAAGTTCATATCAGACAAGAGAGCAACCAACAAAAATTCCCCATATGAATGTATATCTAGGCTATAATGGGATAAGATAGCCAATAAAGACACACGGGAAGAAGTACATTGATGAAATTATTCAAATAACTGAGAGGGGGGTGAATCGGTTATTTCTAAAGCTTAAACCATTTTCAATATTTAAAACATTATTATTGATTACAAATTTACAGATATGATAATGCAACAAGTATAACAGAAGGAATGATGATCATCAATCACACACACATGATAGAGACAGCCAAATATTCATCTTTATTTGAGCACCTACTCAAATGAGGTTGCAACCTCTGTTTACAAATTCCTTCTTATGGAGAGCACCAACCCTCATGTTTTTCTAGAACCCACTAAAATAACATTCTTCGGCTAATACTGAGTGGAAGCACCAACTTCCACTTGTGCAGGCTCCAACTTGTACAGAGAAGACAACATGTTTTTTCCTAGCACCACCCTACCACCCTTGTTCCTTAGATTCAAACATGTTCATTACAATATGGAGAAAAACATATATAACAATGCATACCAACTATGTTCTTATCTACTTCTATATTTGCTTATGCACCTTGGTTCCCCTCATTGTCTCTCTTCTAGATATTCTTGAAATAACTCGTATTCCTCTTTCATTCTGCAATCCTCACTTCTACGACAGTTCATGCACCATCTCTCTGCCTGTAGAGAGCGCACACCCCCCTTCTTCACACGCATCCTCTCATACTTATCAATCTTTAAACCCTTCACCTGTTCGTATGCTTGCTGTTCATTTTCATAACTAATCAAAATTGTTTGATGCCTTAAGAAAGACAAGGAGTCCAATCGATGTGTAATCATGAGTTTCTGCAAGTCATATTCGCAATTTTGGCTTCTTCTGCTATTGTCTTTTTCTACAACTCGAAATCCTTTCACAATTTTCCTTTTTCGGCAAATCAGAGTTTCTACATTTCTGGTTATGCATGACTTCTTCCGTGACGTTGATTTTGTGTGGCATCTCTTCTGGTCGTTGATATGAAACAGGACTTAACAAACACCTGCTTCCGCACATCCTTTTCCGCAAACTCCTTCTGTGGCGTCGATTTCTTGTAAACCATTTCTTGATCGTCGATCTTAGATCAGATGTGGATTGTGGATCCCAGGTTTTCCAAATTTGTTTAAACAACTTCCACAATTTCCACTTTTCGTAGGGTGGACCCCAGGTTGTGAAAACCCATATTCCGTAAAACTCCTTCTGCCTTCCGCATTCCACTAGCGGACACTGAGTTGCGGAAACCCATATTATTTTATGCTTTGATTTCTCGTCTTCTGCATTCTGCCTTCCGCTTTCCATCTTCAGCATTTCGCCTTCCACATTCTGCTGGCGTACACCGGGTTGCAGAAACCCATCTTATTTTATACTTTGATTTCTCATCTTCCGCCGTCCACTTTCCGTCTTCCGCATTCCGCCTTCTGCTTTCCACCTTCCGCATAATTCTGCTGGCGGACTCCGATTTGCAGAAACCCATATTATTTTAGACTTTGGTTTCTCATCTTCCACATTCCTCCTTCTGCTTTCCGCCTGAACCGTTGATTTCTTTGTGGGTTCACTCTTGACCGCTGGATCTGTTCATCATATTTTCCTTCAAACTTTGTGGATTTACTCCTGACCGTCAGATCTTTGCACAAGCCATGGATTCTTCTAAGTCCTCTGCTTATATGGACCATATGCTTGGAACTATGTGTTTCCATCAACGACAACCATATCACAATATGATCTGTTTCCATATGATCGCAAAACCTACCATAATTTAAATAATCTCACCTTTGGCATTGATGGAAACATTCAAATTATGGATGCATGTTGTACTTGTAATCACCAGTTGTTTATCATCTGTAGCACAAGCAACTTCTCGCCCTTTGAAATCCATGTCAAAGAAGTCTCTATAACACATCTCCCCCTATCAAAGTGGACAAGTTATTTGGAATAATATATGATACCCAGCTTCTGGCGTAGATACTCAAACTGTGTCTTTGGTAAGGGTTTAGTGAAGATATCAGCAATATGTTCTTTAGAAGGAATAATATTCAATTGAACCACTCTATTTGTGACTTTCTCCCTTAAGAAGTGATACTTAATAGGTATGTGCTTAGTCTTGAAATGAAGGACTAGATTTTTGGACATACTAATGGCGTTGGTGTTATCACAATGGAAAGGAATGAGATCAATATATTTTACCTCCAAGTCTGCCAGTGTCTAGATCATCCAGAGTATTTGTGTATAGCAGGTGGCAGCCGCAATGTATTCAGCTTCTATAGTGGATAAAGATATCGAGCCTCGCTTCTTACTCAGCCATGCAACTAAATAATCACCCAACAAGAATGCACCTCCACTCGTGCTCTTTCTGTCATCCAAACAATTTGATCAATCAGCATATGAGTATACAGTTAGCTGAAGATTTTAATTTCTAGGATACCAGAGACCATAAGTTATTGTGCCCCTCAAATATTTAAATATCTTCTTAACAACCACCAAATGACTTTGCTTAGGAGCAGACTGAAATATTCCTACCATTCCAACAACTTGCATTATATCAAGACAAGATGATGTGATGTATAAGAGACTTCCTATCATTGACCAATATGTTCTTTGGTCAACATCAAGTGAGGGATCATCCTTGCTAAGTTGACAACCAACAACCATAGGTGCACTAACAGATGATGAATCTTCCATCTAAAATCTCTTCAACATCTCCTTCAAATACTTCTCTTGGGAGAGAAATAAATCTTCAGAACTCTCAATAATGAAAAGGCCAAGAAAGAATGGCAATTCTCCTGTCATTGACATCTCAAAATCAGATTGCATGGAATTAGAAAACCACTAAACAGAAGTATCATTAGTGCATCCCAAAATAATGTCATCCACATACACCAAAACAACTAATAAATTATCACCTTCAGATTTGATATACAGGTTATTGTCAACAATACCTTTCTTGAACCCTGTGTCCTTTAGAAATTTATCCAGTTTATAATAATAGGCTCTTGGTGCTTGTTTCAATCCATATAGATCCTTCTTTAGTTTGCAGACATTTTCAGGATTGTCTGTCAGTTGGAACTCTTTAGGTTGCTCTATATAGACTTCTTCTTCTAGATCTCCATTGAGAAAAGTTGACTTAACATCCATCTGATACACTTTGAAGTTCTTATGACTGGAATAAGCAAGAATCATTTTGATAGCTTCCAATCTTTCCACTGGTGCAAAAGTTTCATCAAAGTCCTGTCCCTCAACTTGTACATAACACTTACAGACCAATCGGGCTTTATTCCTCACAATTTGTCCTTGTTCATTCATATTTTTTTTAAATACCCACTGGGAGCCTATTACATTTTTATCTGCAGGTTTAGAATCCAACTCCCAAGTATTATTCTTCTCAATCTGATCAAGCTCTTCATTCATAGATTTAATCCAATCTTCATCCTCACTGGATTCTTCAAAATTCTTAGGTCCCATCAAAGATAGGAAAGCAATCTGAGATTGTTCTGAAGCTTTAATCAACGTCCTTCTTGTCTTAACTCCTTTATTCTTGTCACTAATTATCTAATTTTCAGGATGATTCTTCTAAACGATTCTGGAAGGTGGTTTGGTTTTTTTCTATTGTCTTGAATATGCCTGAGTGTTTGCACTTTCATCATCTGACTCTGAATCTTCTTTTCTAATTCTTGGACCTATTCTTCCTTATCTTCAACGGTATCTTCTGTATTTGGTTCAACACTGCTTATTTGAATATCTTTTACAGGGATTCCTTCATCGATTTTAATTTCAATACAATCAACCAATTTATGCAACCTCATATTATAACAAGTGTATCCTTTATTGTTTGCAGCATATCCTAAGAAGATACCTTCATCAGTCCTGTCATCATATTTGCCAAGATGTTCATCGTTATTTTTAATATAATATTTACTTCCCAATACTTTAAAGTGTTTGATAGAAGCAGGTCTTCCAAACCATAGTTCATAAAGAATCTTATCATTGTTTGGCCTTAAGTGAGCTTTGTTAAGAATATGGGCAACTGTGTGAATTGCCTCTATCTAGTAAGTCTAAGAAATATTTCTTTCATTCATCATTGATCTTTCTATCTGTTGTGGTGACCTATTATGTCTCTCAACTACTCCATTCTGTTGTGGAGTCCCTGGAATATTGCATTCTCTTCTAATTCCATCTTTATCGCATAATTCTTTGAAGTCTCTTGAATTGAACTCTCCTCCTCTATCACATCTTATTGCCTTCAGTCTCTTTCCTGTTTGATTCTTAGTCAGAGCCTTGAAAATTTTGAACTTTTTAAACGCTTCAGATTTTTCTTTCAGAAAAGAAACCCATGTGAGTCTAGAATAATCATCAATGACCAACATAAAATATATTTCTCTTCTTGTGCCTTCCTTTCTTAATGGTCCACACAAATCCATAGGTACTAACTGAAGTGGTTTTTTTGTTGATGTGAAGTTCTTGGGTTTAAACTGTGTGCGAGTCAATTTTCCCATTTGACAAGGTTTACAAACAGATTCATATGGATTTGATATTTTTGGAAGATCTTTTATTGCCCCATTGTTCACAAGCTTGATTATATGATCAAATTTTAAATGCCCAGGTCACCTATGCCAAAGCCAGCTTTCATCATACTTGCTTAGATGACATTCTTCTTTTCCTTCTTTCAAGACATAGACATTGTTTTCTGTTCCTATGGATTTTGCAACCAACTGTCCTAAGGGTACAGATTTTATCTTGCAATCTTTAGAGGTGAAAACAACTTCACCTCCTCACTCACAAACCTGACTAACACTAAGAAGATTATGTTTTAGTCCATCTACAAACAACACATCTTGGGATTTCCCTTTGCCATTACTCAACTTCACCATTCCTTTTCTTTTGATTTTCCCTAAAGCATCATTTCCAAAAGTTGGATTTCCTTATTTATTTTCACTTAGAGACAAAAACTTACTTTTATCACCAGTCATGTGTTTGGAACATCCACTCTCAATATAACAGGGGCCTTTTTTCCTTTGAACAGAAAGCACTAAGCCACATTTGTCATTTTCTTTCTTCTTCCAAACTTTAGCACTTTCAGCAGAGTAATTCACACTTGGGTTTTTTTTTAATCCTTCAGATGATAGTTTGAATCCTTGTGTCCAAAATTATGACAAACATAAAATTCTGGCTCATTGTACAGTAGATCAAAAGAGTTGTTATATCTATCATGGATTATTCCTTTAGTTGTGAACTAAGTTGTATGTAGTTCTTGTTTACTTGTTGATTGTCTTGTTCTATGTTGCAGCAATTGGTTGTTCTTTGATTGCATATTTCTAAAATTAATTGCACAGTTTGCAACTTTGTGGCCAAAATTAGAACAACAATGGAAAAAAAATTGGTACCTGAACCTTGGTTGTCTTCCTTTTTGTTGATTTTGTTTCTGAGCAATCCTTGGTTGATCATTCTGATCTAAGTTCCTGATTTTGGTACTCGTTTCATTACCTTTTGTTTGCACAGTATGTTCATATTCTGACGGCATGTTGCTTGACCCTTCTTCATAGCCAAGACCTGCTTTTAACCATGGCGACCTTTGCTTACTCAGAATCTTGTTCAGTTCTTCTGAAGCTTTAATACTTGACATATTTTGGTGATACAGAGCTTGAAATTTCTCCAATTCTTTCCTAGTTGTCACTACTTCTTCTTCCAAAGCTTCACATCTCCTTTCTTCTTCTGTTAATTGTTGTTTTATAATATCTTCTATTTTCTTTGTCTCTTCTAATTCCAATTTTAACAAGGCAGTATCTTCGCTTGGTTCTTTACCATTCTTCTCATACCGCATCAATAATTGTTTTTGTTTCCTCTTCTTTAGTCTGAGTCTATCAATCTCCTCCAGAGCACTGAATAGTTCACCTTCCATATCAACCATAGCTTCTTCATCATTAGGGTCACTTCCTATATATTCATTTCCAAAATCTTCTATGGCCATAAGCATAAAGTTATTCACTTCATCTTCACAAGATGAATCATTGTCTGTCTCTTCTTAAGAATCAACATCATTTGCACACAAGCTTTTCCTTTTATATTTAGCCTCTTTATTGTATTTATTGAATGTATAGTTTTCTTCATCATCATAAGTCTGCCTCTTTTGCTTGTGGGGACATTTAGATGCAAAATGGCCTATTTTACCACAATTAAAACATTTAAAGGGCATCTTGCCTTTATATTTACCAAATCCTTTCTTCAGTATCCTTACAAATGTTGCCTCAATCACATCCATTTCACTAGTACAAAATGAGGAATTAGCTACTACGTGACTAAAAATTCTAGTCACCACAGGTTTTTCAAGTGATTTACTACTAAATATGAGCAATTTTGATTGATCCAACTATAAACGACTAAGTTAGTCACCAGTTAACAAATATGACTAGATAATAAGTGACAGAGTTAAAAATGACTAACATAAACAACTAATTTAGTCACGGCATAAAAAATTACTAACTAAAAGAATATGAATTAGTCATTTATGTTAGTCATTTTTAATTGTGTCATGGAAAATTGCAATTGTGACAATGAAGTCTTACAATTTAGTAAATTTTGTAAATTGTCTACCTTCTATTAGTAATATTGGTGCCATGCACCTCAATCTTCAGAGATCCAACAAAGCAATTGAATGAATTTTCTCTTGACCATCTTTATCCCTGCTGCACCATTGAAGCAAACTGTTAAGCGTGTGCCAAAGGAAAATTAAGTTCCTAAAATTACGAATTAGATACTAGAACTAGTACCATATCGATACCTAGAAGCATCATAGATAGTTGTTGATCCTTCAATGTAAGATTCCCAAGTCCCATACTGAGGTGTTTTTCTAACTTCAATATAGCTATCATGATCTGTGCCATCGAACTAGCTGCACCAGTCGACGTAGCTTCACTCGGTTCAGTTCCTTTAAACTTCGTAGCATTTGACCCAATAATAATTGAACCGGTGGAAGCACCAAGAAAAATATTTTAACCAATCAAAGACTTAATTATAATTAAACTGGGGTGCTGACCCAGAACCAGTCTCAGATCCATATGCAGTAAAGGTAGAGGCCCGACCCCATCTTGGAGTTTCATGTAAATATTTTGATTTCTCAACCTATAACTGTCCTCACCTCGCAGGATATGATACATATAATGCAGTGATGACCTCTCCTTATCAATATCAAGTTAAACCTCCTTTATGCATTATTGGGGAGACAAATTTTGCATCAGACGTCACCACCCACCTGATTCACGATGTGCACAACTAGAGACATCCAGTGAGGTCCCTACAACTCCAGATGTTGGTGGATGTGTTCGCTGGCATTAAGCCTCTTCTCTAAGTGCAATATTGCTGTCAACCTGTACACTCAAAATTATAGACTCAACTCACATGAACTAAGTCCTCACCATGTCACATTGACCAATATCCCCATAGCCATTTTGTTTGATAATTAAAATGTGTATTAAAAACTTATAATATTCAAATATTTATAATATATAATTTTTATATTATTACAAATATATATTATAATATTACATAATACCATATTAAAAATAACATAACATTATACTATTTAATTGCATGCACTAGTGACTCCATGTAATTACATTTCATTCCATCATCTCAACCTTAGAATATCTATTATACAAATCTTTAAAATTTGTTATTATTTATTATCTATATAATATTACATGTTATATTAAATATAATGACCTATCATTTTTATGTATTATGAAATATCTTTGAAAATTATTATCAATATAATTTTACATATCTATATATATTGGAGTTTTGGTTTGATCAATCCCCATTTTAATTCTTTTTAGATAATAACCATTAATAATTTCATAACCTCATGTGACCATATATTGAATTTAACCCATCATGTGACCATATATTGAATTTAAACCATCTACTGTATTCTCCCTCTCCGATCAATTGATAGACATCCAGAAGAAAAGAAAAAAAGGAATAAAATCAGATGGGATCTCGCAACTAAAGGATCTCTGGGGGCGATGGAGCAATATTGGTCTCAACTAGAAAATCAGAAGATAGAAAGAAATGGGTTCTTGCGGTCTTGATATACCTATTCAAACCGCCATAATGATCAGTCACGCAAAGAGCTTCTAAAAGACCCTGAATTTGCCAAATTTGGAGAGAAATTTACAAAGATTAGTAAAAAACCACGGGTAAGAGGCTTTACTAATTCCTAAATCACAGCTAAAGGATATCTCGGGCGATGGAGCGATATTGGTCTCAACTGGAAAATCAGAATACATAAAGAAATGGATTCTTGTGATCTTGATATGCCTAGTCAAACCGCCATAATGATCAGTCACACAAAGAGCTTCTAAAAGACCTTGAATTTGCCAAATTTGGAGTGAATTTTACAAAGATCAGTAAAAAAACATGGGTAAGAGGCTTTACTAATTCCTAAATTTCAATGTTGCATTTGGCCCTTGGTTTCGAGTCCTACAAACCCTCTAACATCGTCTATCGTTCAAATTGTGGATTCCATGGTTTGATTCCTGCACAAGTTTCAGTCTCTAAGCGAAGAGGAACAAAAAAAAATCTACCAATTTTTTTGCTGCCTCTAATTGTTTTTTTTTGTTTTTTATAAATTTTTGGCTTTCAATGGTTACAAGGGTTTGATGCTCGCCAAGCGAAAAATAAGGAAAATGTGAGTTATTTCCCTTTCCTTTAAACTCTATGTGCATTGTGTACCTTACATCTCTGTCATCTGGCAACTTTAATTTTCAACAATGTGTTCAAAACACTAGCCAGTTCTCTTATAAGGGATTATCTGTACCAAAAGCTTTTCCAACGTGGAAACTGGCTTTGGATTTCAGTTCCTTGAGTTGGTAACCTCCCCTCTCACTCTTAGTAGCACATCACCAGTAGTTTCAGTGGCATGCCTTGTAGGCACTCTTTGGTATGTGGTTGTCAACTATGTCACTTCAACAATACTATCTTACTGCACTAGCATATTTCCCCTCTCACTCTTAGTAGCAAATCACCAGTAGTTTCAGTGGCATGCCTTGTAGGCACTCTTTGGTATGTGGTTGTCAACTATGTCACTTCAACAATACTATCTTACTGCACTAGCATATTTCTATGTCGGGATTTCATTCAAATCAATTCTCTCCTCCTTTTTTTTTCCTTTTTTATATTTTGATTGTCATTTGCAATGATATGATTGATAGTCTAATTGTATAAGCTTAAAAAAATGTATCTCAGCTCAAGATCACAGATAACTTCCCTCTCTATAAACTCTACCATTAAAGTGGATTCAACTAATAATTTTTCTATCAAAGCCATGTTTGGTAATCAATAAATATGTTATATGGGAAGGAAGCTCTCGATGTTCTATCATTTTGGGATGCTATGGAACCCTGTCTAAGTTTCAAAGCTGAAGGGTGATGCTATGCCGGATGAAATTCCTTTTAGGATTAGATAAATGGACAGCTGAATATTCTTGAACATTTTTTTTGGCTCAGTACAAGGATTTGTCTTTAACTTCCATGCAAACATGGCAATTAGGATTTGCTGGTATATTTAATGTTTAAAAATAGCAAATGATTATGAGATAAATCAAACAAACGAATTATACCTATACCTCTAAGATGGTATGTACATCTGTGCTCCTGATTTTGAGAACTCGAATCTGCGACCTTTTATTTGAAAAAAATTCAAAATCCATAGCATTTGTTGTAGTGAGGATGAGGAGTTTCAGCTACTTCATCCCAAATTAAGCTAATATCTCAGTTACAAATCACCTTTTTAATGACTTTTAGCACTTTTTGTTGTGCCATTTCCAGATCTTTTGTCTCCTAAGAACATCTCTTGTGTGACTTTGACAGTATTTTACATTATGTTTTAACCATACATAGAAAGGTATCAATTCAGTTTCAATAACACATAAGAAGGCAACAATGATCCTATAATAAAACCAATCACAGTATGAGCTACTTGATACATCATCATTCCCTCACCCCACTGTCAATTTTTATCATGTGAATATGTGGAAAATAGTCATACTTAGAGTTTTAACCTCATACAAGAGTCCTATAAGCCTTCTAACATACAGTATGAGTTCACTTAAACCCCTACTCAGCCATGAAACAAGTTTACTACAACTATCAATATGCATCAGAGGTCAATATTTTCATTATTCACAGAGTGCTAAAAGAATGTCGTTCAATCCAAAAGGCCTTAGGAATTGATTTAAGGAACTTCGGTCAATTCTAATGATGTTAGGAATTCATCCATATGTCTTTCTATGTTTTCTTAAGATTGGATGCACTTTTCTAGCATGTAACCCTGGCCTTCCATTGTGTAAAGAATGTACTAATGATCCTAGGACCTATACTTTAAGCATGGAAAAAAGCATGGAGATTTTGAGTTGCTTTCAATCAAGAAGCTAATTGTCAACCTATGAACAATATAAATAAGTAATCACCTATTTTTTCTCCGAAATGCAGTTTGCACATTGTACAATTTAAGTATTTCATCCTTGAGGGCTGGACTTTTGTAACAGACTAGCATACATTTCTTGCCCAAAGTAGAACTCTCTAGTCTCAACAAAGGCTTTGTATGTTGTTTCACTATATGGCAATTCGTTTTAAACTGGTACAGTTGTTGAGCTTAATGAATGAGGCGATAATTGTGACCTTCTTGGTTCATGGCTAATCTAATAAATCCATGTAGGAATTATAATCCAATAGTTTCATATCTTGGGTTATCATTTGCATTAGATGGTATGTTGTTTTGTAATAGAAAACCTCGGTGCTTGTTTTATCCAAAAATTGAAAACTCCGTGTGATGATATGCATGCTTTCATAATGCTAGTAGATGTACAGGCCTAACAAGCTTTTGGAGGATTCTAAAGCAAGTAGAGTCAAAGTTCTGAACAACCAACTTTTGGAAGTCATAGAAGTAACCCAAAACTCTGTTCATAACAAGAAAACAACCATTGAAAAAATCCTTTAGAAGAGAGTGTAATTGTGAAAGTTAGTTGTTTAAATTTGCTATGAGTCAGATTTTATAATTAGGGCAAATTGGCTCCGACATAACATTTGCATCTTGGGAGTGCAAAACTATCTAAATAGTCAAACCGCATGTGGTTTTATATATTTGGAAGCAAGGGAAAAAACAAAGATCAACATAGCAGAGGATGCCGACTACACTCTTCTAACTAAACTACACCCCTTTGACTACTATAACTACAACTAATTCAAGAATCCTACTTAAAGATAGAGATGTTTTACCTTTGATATGGTAAGTTGAAATCGTGATGGTTAGTAAGAACCAGCCATAATTCTTTCATATGCTTTAAATCTACAGAATTGAAGTCAAAACAAATGTGCTTGATGGCATACAGAGCCACTAATTTCATTATAATTAAGATGCCAGTGTAAAGTTTTGCCCTCATTCCTTCAAGTTCGGTGTATTTATTTGATGGGTTGGATTTTAAGTATTTTCTGAAAAGAAGATTCAATTGGTGGATCATTTGGCTAGCATGAGATTTGTAGAATTTTTGTCCCCAATTTCAGAGGGTTCCCATTATCAATGGCTTGCATGCAACCAAAAATTCATATAATTTGCCAGGCAGAGCTGAATTTGTGATTGATATCAACTCTTGTCAGTCAGGAAATCTTTGTTTTAAATTGAAGAGCCATATCTCTAGTTTCTAGAGCACCCATCAGTGTTTTCCCAGTGTACAAACAAATGGATAGTCCCTGGGGAAGAGTAATGTCTTTTACTATATTTATATTGTGAAATTCCACTCAGGTTCTATAGTATCCAGATTCTCTATATACTTCCAAGAGAAGAGCTTGACTAGATGCATCATCTAAGTCTAACACCACCTCAGGACTTGGGTAGGCAAACTTTTCTCCAGGACAGGAAAGGGATTTTCTTGACCTCTTCTATCTATGGCTTGCCAAAAAATTCCTTCAAATAGAATTTAGTAAGTATTGTATACCTTCAGTAACTTTAAGGATTGAGAAGGGATAATTTGTCATAGCTTGGAGGACTGATTTTAAAAATTGAGTCCGCCTCTCCAAGATATCTATTTTCCTTTCGAGCTTGACAACCTTTTGTGATTCTATCCAGCATTTGTTTCCATAAATTCTTTTTGGTCTTTCCGTAGAAGAGGTTCTATGTTGCATCCCAACAGTTATGAAATTCTTTGTTTTTTACCATTATAATTGAAGAAATATATCTCATATTTTTTAGCATTAATCCTTTCCCTGGATGCTCTTTTATAATATAAGACGATTGCATGTATTTCATAGGCTTCATGATGGAGAGGTTTCTTTGCCAAACCTGGTATCATCTGCATTTTGGAGTTGGGAGATTGGTGGAGAAAGTGAGGACACGTTCAACTTGTGAATCTCCCCTCTGTTTTAAGCATCCTCTAATGCTCTGCCATGAGCCTTGGCTATAATGATAGAGAGATAGGGAGAATGGTCTCCTTGAAGGGTTGATATTCTTCTAGAGGAATCATCTAAACTTCTTAATCCCAAAAACCTACGGTCATCACCTGGTGACATTTGTAAAATTTGAACCCGGGTGGGGCCTAAGACAATCCCATGCTTTCAGGCCAGCTGGCCTGACTAAATGGCCACGATGGTTATATTGTCTTTAATTCCATCCTTGTGAGGAAAATCTGGCCACTTTTATGAAAGTTGAACCCTGGTGGGGGCTAAGACAATCCCCTGCTTTCACCAATCTAATAAACCTCTTATGGCAGGTCTCCTTTTTCTTTTTCTTTTCTTTTTTTTTAGGGGGAATTGGTAACTAGGAGGTTCTGGTACTTGCGTGACACGGGGTCCATTCCCGTCAGCTGCCACTATAACCCCAGGTGCATCTACACAACCCGCAAGCATGGGGCACGGATAAGTCAGGGTGAGATTTGAACTTGAGACCTCCTTTACAACATTCCTTCATTTACACAGCACTTGCCAGTCAGTCTACACCCCTGCGGGTTATGGAAGGTCTCCTTAATCAAGATCCCTTTGGGATTTAAATAAGATAGCTGGAGAGCCATTGAACCATTGATTTTTATGGAAAATATATGCAAGGAGAGTAACAAACTTTCATCCAAAGCCTCCAGTACATTGAGAAATTGAAATTTTTAAGCACCCTTTTGAGGGAAGTCCAATAACCCTATTACAGACTTTGGTCCTATATTGCATGAAACTCCTAAATTGTCCATGTACCAGTACTGGAAACTTGTGGAAACTTAGAAACACATCAAAAACTTCTTGGAAATCCCCAAGTTCCCATGAAGGGTGTGGTATTGATAGGAAGTTTAAAAATACCTAATCTATAGTAAATGAAGACAGGTTAATCTCTAATTCATTTCTAAACCTCCTACAATTAACTTATCATTCTTATTTTATTGCAAGATAATGTGTTTTAAATTTTATATATACGGGGTTGTGTAACTACATTTTTACATGTTCCTATTTCTGAAACCAGTACATGTTTTATGCAACTTAGCTTTGGCCATATCATTCCTTCCATTTTCCTAGAAAGCAATGAATGAATAAGCTCATTCCAGAATCTCCTTTCCTGAAGTCTTGTAGGGTTTCTAAAATGATTTTAGGTAGAATGTGTTTTATCTTATTGCCATCGCCCCAGAAATCACCTTATAGACCGTTTTACAAAGGAAAATTGCAGGGTTTCTAAAATGATTTTAGGTAGAATGTGTTTTATTTTATTGCCATTGCCCCCAAAATCACCTTATAGACCATTTTACAGAGGAAAATTCACTTAAAATGTAGCTAAGGAGTTAGCATTTTCTTATATTGGAGTTAGAAATAAAAATGTATTATTAAGATCTTTGAAAAATCTCTTAGGACTTCTTGATTCTTCCACCGCTTCTATCAGATCCTCCTTGATGATCTCATGCTTTTCCTGGAAGAAATCAGTTAGGAAGCCATCTGATCTAGGAACTTTGTCCTTCTTCATCAATAAATCAGCTAATTGAACTTTTGAAATTGAATCAAGATGCAGGTTGCTGTCCTCTCTAACCAGCGAGGGAATACGAGATAGAAGTGCAACTTGGTTTCTTCCTGATCCAATCTCTCAGTGGGGTATAATGAGACAGGAGTGCATCTTTGTTTTCTTACCGATCAATTGCTTCTTCCTAAAGCAGTCCTTCAAATGGAATTTTGCTTTCCTTCTAATTTCCTCCTGATCCTCACAAAGTCTCCCATCTAAGAGTAAAAGGTATTTATTTCTATTGGCTTGTCCTGAGAAGGTCCTACAACAACCCTTTCCTGTGAAGGTCCCACAACAACCCCTGATTCTAAATTTGATTGCAACTCCATCCCCTTGGGCCATTGCAAACATTTTTTTTCCTTTCACCTGGAGGACGCCCAATCCATCATTCTTCTACTTTATCTTTCAAGTCAGGATGATAGATCCACAAGTAATTTGAAAAGAAAAAACTTGGGTGTTGAATCTACTCAAATTTCCAAACTAAATTGGCCATTCGTTAGACCCTGAACTTAAACAAATTTTAGATTCAAGAATAAAGTTATCTAAGAGAGTAACATGCACAACACTAATCACAAGACACACAAGTAACCTCCTTGAGTTGGTAAGTTCCTTGAGTTGGTAACCTCCCCTCTCACTCTTAGTAGTACATCACCAGCAGTTTCAGTGCCATGCCTTGTAGGCACTCTTTGGTATCTGGTTGTAACCTATGTCACTTCTACAATACTATCTTACTGCACTAGCATATTTCTATGTCGGGATTTCATTCACATCAATTCTCTCCTCCTTTTGTTTCCTCATATTTTCTGACTTTCATTTGCAATAATATGATTGATATGATTGATAGTCTAATTATATAAGCTAAAAAAAATGTATCTCAGCTCAGGATCACATATAACTTCCCTCTTTATCAACTCTACCATTAAAGTGGATGCAACTATTAATTTTTCTATCAAATCCATGTTTGGTAATCAATAAATATGTTATATGGGAAGGAATATATTGTTGTTCTATCACTTTGGGATGCTATGAAACCCTGTCTAAGTTTCAGAGCTGAAGGGTGAATCTATGCCGAATGAAATTCATTTTAGGATTAGATAAATGGACAGCCGAATATTCTTGAACATTTTTTTGGCTCAATACAAGGGTTTGTCTTTAACTTACACGCAGACATGGCAATTAGGATTTGTTGGTATATTTAATGTTTAAAAATGGAAAATGATTATGAGATAAATCAAACAAACAAATTATACCTATACCTCTAAGATGGTATGTACATCTGTGATCCTGCTTTTGAGAACTCGAACCTGCGACCTTTTATTTGAAAAAAAAATAAAATCAATAGTTGTTGTTGTGGTGAGGATGAGGAGTTTCAGCTACTTCATCCCAAATTAAGCTGTTATCTCAGTTACACATCACCTTTTTAATGAATTTTGGCACTTTTTGTTGTGCCGTTTCCAGATCTTTTGTCTCCTAAGAACATCTCTTGTGTGACTTTGACAGTATTTTACATTAGGTTCTAACCATACATAGAAAGGTAGCAATTCAGTTTCAATAACACATAAGAAGGCAACTATGATCCTATAATAAAACCAGTCACAGTATGAGCTACTTGATACATCATCATTCCCTCACCCCACTCTCAATTTTTATCATGTGAATATGTGGAAAATAGTCATACTTAGAGGTTTTACCTCATACAAGAGTCCTATACGCCTTCTAACATACAGTATGAGTTCCCTTAAACCCCGACTCAGCCACGAAACCAGTTTACTACAACTATCAATATGCATTGAAGGTCAATATTGTTGATATTCAAAGAGTGCTAAAAGAATGTCATTCAATCCAAAAGGCCTTAGGAATTGATTTAAGGAACTTCGGTCAATTCTAATGATTTTAGGAATTCATCCATATGTCTTTCCGTGTTTTCTTAAGATTGGGTGCACTTTTCTAGCATGTAACCCTGGCATTCCATTGTATAAAGAATGTACTAATGATCCTAGGACCTATACTTTAAGCATGGAAAAGAGCATGGAGAGTTTGAGTTGCTTTCAATCAAGAGGCTAATTGTCAGCCTGTGAACAGTATAAATAAGTAATCACCAATTTTCTACGAAATGCAGTTTGCACATTGTACAGTTTAAGTATTGCATCCTTGAGGGCTGGACTTTTGTAACAAACTGGCATACATTTCTTGCCCAAAGTAGAACTCTCCAGTCTCAACAGAGGCTTTGTATGTTGTTTCACTATATGGAAATTCGTTTGAAACTGGAACAGTTGTTGAGCTTAATGAATGAGGCGATAATTGTGAACTTCTTGGTTCATGGCTAATCCAATAAATCCATGTAGGCATTCTAATCCAATAGTTTCATATATTGGGTTATCATTTGCATTAGATTCTATGTTGTTGTGTAATAGAAAACCTCAGTGCTTGTTTTATCCAGAAATAGAAAACTTCGCATGATGATATGCATGCTTTGATAATGCTAGTAGATGTACAAGCCTAACAAGCTTTTGGAGGATTCTAAAGCAAGTAGAGTCAAAGTTCTGAACAACCAACTTCTGGAAGCCATAGAAGTACCCCAAAAATCTATTCAGAACAAGAAAACAACCATTGAAAAAATCCTTTAGAAGAGAGTGTAATTGTGAAAATTAGTTGTTCAAATTTGCTATGAGTCAGATTTTATAATTAGGGAAAATTGGCTCCGACATAACATTTGCACCTTGGGGGTGCAAAACTATCTAAACAATCAAATGGCATGTGGTTTTATATATTTGGAAACAAGGGCAAAAACAAAGGTCAGCATAGCAGAGGATGCCCACTACACTCTTCTAACTAAACTGCACCCCTTTGACTGCTATAACTACAGCTAATTCAAGAATCCTACTTAAAGATAGAGATGTTTTACTTTTGATATGGTAAATCAAAATCGTGATGGTCAGTAAGAACCAGCCATAATTCTTTCATATGCTTTAAATCTACAGAATTGAAGTCAAAAGAATTGTGGTCGACGGCATACAGAGCCACTAATTTCATTATAATTAAGATGCCTTTGTAAAATTTTTCCCTTGTTCCTTCAAGTTTGGTGTATTTATTTGATGGTTTGGAAAAGAATATTCAATTGGTGGACCATTTGGCTAGCATGAGATTTGCATAATTTTTTTCCCCAATTTCAAAGGGTTCCCATTATCAATGGCTTGCATGCAAACAAAACTTCATATAATTTGCCAAGTAGAGCTAAATCTATGATTGATATCAATTCTTGTCAGTCGGGAAATCTCTATTTTAAGTTGAAGAGCCATATCTCTAGTTTCTAGAGCACCCATCAGTGTTTTCCCAGTGTACAAGCAAATGGATAGGCCATGGGGAAGTGAAACACTTCGACTCTTTAAGAGTACTTTGAAATACATTAAGTAAAACTATTTGGTAAGGGAGAGCTCGAAACTAAAGTTGTAGAGACAAAGTTTAACCTGGAAGTTGACAACTTGAACCAAATATATGATGTAGAGATTAGAAAGTGGCTAGCATACTTTGTAATTGGCAACATAGAAAGTATCTTATTGATCAAAGAAAATTTGACCATATCTTATAAAATTGACAAAGAGTTACTTGAGGTTAAAGTTAAAGGGGGGTCGACTGTGGGCCCACAACATATGACTTTATTAAAACTTCAGTAGACCAACTCTTGGCTGAAGTCACTGATCTTGAATAGGTTTGGCATTCCATTGGAGCAGTTACGGAAACTCCTAAAGATCTTAATTGAATAAATAAAGTCTCTGCATTGAAGCAAGTGTTCTTTCACGATTCTTGTCTCCATAAATTTTTTAAGTTAAAAATAATATTTGCTTTCACTTCTTCCCTTCTTGCTTAGTTTGTTGCTTCTGTTGTTTTCCTTGATTTGAATACAGGAAATCGTGCGCTCAAACTGAGTTCATTGTCACTTGTCTTCTTTCAGGTCTTTCTTTAATAAATTTGATATGCAGGACCCCCATCTTAGTGTCCGAAGGTGAACACATTTTGTTTTTATAACGTCATCCAATTTAATCATTGAGACCCTCTTGTAGTGATATTAAGCAAACATACGTCTTAGGCCTTTCTAATGACTACGTTTTTAGGACCATAATATTATTTTCGAGCTCTTGAGAAGATTATGAAAGGATGCATGGCTTTTATGATTTTGTTATGGTCTATGTTCAAGCAAGATCTTGATTATGTTTCTTTTGTAGGCTCCTTGATTTTAAAGGAAAAGTCTTTCAAAATATTCTAAATGGCCAGCAATCACCTTTTTATTTCCTTCTTCTGTAAATGATTTTGAATTTTATCTGTTTTACATTAATTTTTGAAAGCATGGATAGTCTGAGAAAGTCAATTTATGAATTTCATTAATCTTTCTATGTTATGCATTTTGTCGCTCCCTGGGCCACTTCACAGGGAGCTTGTTGTAATTGATATATCTAGATTCTATATTCCCTTCACTGCTACACAGTCCCTTGGGCCATTCCCTAGAATAATTCCTTGTGTGAAGTGGAATATAGAATATAGATATACCAGTGGAATATTGAATACTTCCTTGTGTGAAGTGGAATCTAGAATCTAGATATACAAGTGTTTTTGAACAAAACCCATTGTAATCACTATGGATGGCATTGGCCTTTTAGAGAAGATAATGTGTCCATGTTTTCATGGTTTATATTAACTGATACATCTCAAAGTCTGTGTGGAATAATTCAAAGTCTCCTTTTTTGCATCATTAGTATGCCTATGACATGCCCATAAGTATCCACCTTGATCTCAAACACTTCACTAATTGGAAAGAAAGGAAAGGATTGGTTTGGCCACAAGTTACAACTCTTTGGTTGACCTCTTCAAACACCTGTTGTTGCACTACACTCTAGCCGAATTTGACTTGGTCTTTGTTCATCAAATCAATGTTAAAGTATTCATTAGATCAATGTTGAGTTCATCTTGGTTCCCAAACAAATTAAGATATACAAGTTTTTTATATCCAAAGGTGATCTTCTTTAAGTTCACAAGTAATTTCTCTTTATGCAATGCTAAAAGTACTTGGTTTAAACTTTGAAGAAAAAAATCTGGCATCATCTTTCTACTGTTCATCCAGTTTACTAGCTAGAAAATATCACACTCTGGCATTGTGTTTGATAGTTTTGAATTTTGGAATATCACAGCTGAATGTTTTGTTCCTTTAAATTATATACATGGATCCAATCCAATGCAAGTCAAATATGAAGATGGTGAATTGGAAAGAATAGGTAAGTAATGTGTGTGATATCTTATTTAGAATTGCATTTCTTTTCTGCATAGCTAATTTTTTTAGAAGAATTGAGTTTATTTACAAATGTCCTATGGATACAATAGAGGCAGGTTATAGCCTTCCCCTTCAGTTTTTTGTTTGAATTCCTTAGAGAAACATTCCCTCTGGAGTTGCACCGCAAGTGTGACCTTCCTTTGGCTTTACATGCTCGGTCTAAGGGATAATATTCTGCCAAAATTTCCTGGACTGTGCTCCTGACCTCATCTACTTGAGATATATGCTATACAGGTAGGCAGAGAGCAGAGTGAGTGGAACCAACCTGTCGGCACTTTTTAACTATTATCTGCAATGGGGATTGCATACCTTTGGCTTCTTCTTCTCCTTACACATTGCTAGAAGTTTACATGCCTTGCATTATAATTATAATTACACATGAAAAATGAACAAGATTTATTGAACATAAATATTGGAGAAACATTTCTCCAAGCTTTCTTTTGAGGCAGACTGTTCCAAGTTAGTCATCTTATCTAAGAAGCACATAAAGTCAAGCCAGATGGCCTTTTTGTTGCTCTTAAGTCCCTTTTAATCAAATACAATTTCCTTCTATGTATCATTAATATCCTCTTGCATTGCAACAATCTTGGCCAGGGGCTTATTTCTGATCAATAGTAGTTGCCATCTTGTCCAAACGGGAGCAAACATTATGTTGACTATTTCGTTTGGATGTCAAAGAGATCTGACAGACTTCATTGTGTTGCAAAGCAAGGCAATGATATCAAGATATATATTCATAGATATGCATCATGAAAACACTTCCTAGGCTGTAGTATGGAAGCATTTACCTTATCTTGTTGTTCTTATGAGTTCTAGGGTGGTTCTGATGGCAATACGAGCAGAATGGTTTTGACCTCTCAATGATGCGAGCAATATTCATCTCTAAATCCCCCATCTAAGACATCCACTCCTTGAAGGGAAAACCCTGGTAGAGCAGTGGCCATGCACATTGCAGATATCTTCAATCTAAAGGAGAGCCTGTCGAATCACATTCCTTGGACAAGTTAGATATATCTTAACAAAATTGGTTCACTAAACCTTTAAATGGTTTATAACTTGTAAAAGTTATCTTCATTTAACAAGCAGTGATAAATGGCATCCCTTAGGCATTTATAGTACTTCTGGTGATATTTACCTTAATGTAATAGTGTGTGATGAGAAATAGTGGGCAGGCTACAAAATGATTATTCTCAAGGACTTTTTGAGGATTCTCCTTAATATCATTGTTTTTTATAGACTGGGCCTTGAGGCATAACTCTGTTCATATGAAGGGTTGCTTCATGATGGCAAATAAGTTAAAGAGAATCCCCAAGAAGACCTTTAGACTAATCATGTTTCCCACAATTTCTGCTCAAACACTATTATTTTAACGTAAATATCCCCAAAAGTATTCTAAATGCCTAAGAGCCACTTCTACCTACTTGTTAATTAAGATAAATTTTACAAGTTATAGAATATTTAAATATTATGTGAAAAAATTCTGTTAAGACATGTCTAACTCCTCCTGGCGATCTATCCTTCAGGTTGAGGCTACTCCAAGGTTTGATCTGGACACGCTACGAAAATTATTTTTGTCCACATTGTGTAGAGATCAAAACCATTAGCCATATCTTCTGGAGTTGCAAGTATGCTCAGGAGAGTTGGGACTTTGTATGGGACAATTGGCATAAACTCCTCTACAGTAAGATTTTTGGAAAGATGCATTTCTAGGTGATGTTGACTCAACTCCATTGGCCCTTTTCACTTTAGGAGTGCCTAGCATTGTATTCAAGTTGTCACGTTGTATATCTTGGGAAAGCTTTATTGAGAAGTTGTTTTTTAGTGGTAGTGTTCTCAACCATAAGCATTCTCACATGGATATTATCATATCGTGTACTGGTTCAGTTATAGTACTACATGATGACAGAATTGGTCCCTCTGCTTCCACTTCAAGCATTGATACAAACATGTGACAGCGCGAATCTCTTGTCCCATTTTCCAGCTCTAGTCTTCATCTTTCCTTGAAAGCAATTTGTACATGTATCTGTGTTTTATAGTTTATAATTACCCCATGCCACTGTATTTACAATATTCATTTTATACACATTGTTTTAGCAACTTAGTATTTATCTAATTTTTGTCCCCAGAGTTCTTCCTATCCCAGTTCAATCTCTATTTGGATGGATGTAATTTCAAGTCTGATTGACCTACTTTGGTCACCTGTGGACATTAATATAATTACTTTCTTTCCATTATATTCAAGCATATTTTTCACAAGATAGACACACACTAATACAACAAATTTAACCTTCAATACCATGTGAAGTCTGTGTGAAGCAACCCAGAGATTAAGTTTAAAAAATATCCTTAAATTTCACTAAAAACTTACAATTGTTAATTTTGAAACATTGAACACTGGGAAAAAAGTATTAATTTTTTTCTCTGTATCGTTTGTAGATAGACGACCAAGCTTGACTCATGAGTTTCTTGAGTCAAACTTGATTTGATTGGAGAGTTCAATTCATACTCAGAATTCAAATTTGTGCGTCATATCCAGGGCCAAATTGGACTAGGAATATAATTTATGTGACTCAATCTCCTCAAAGAGGAGAGACACTTGGTACTCCAATCAGACTTAGAACCATCCAATAACTCTAGTTTGAAGTGATAACTAGCATAGCTGGATCTTAACCCCGGACCTACTAAACAACAAGAGGTATAAAAATAAAAACATTTGCAAACCTCTCAGATCTTAAAAGATCGAGGATTAAGATGGGTCTATGCTAGTTTGTTTTATTTTATTTACTTCCCACTTTAGCTTATGCACGAATGTGACATCTCTTTACCTATATGACAATATTTATAATTTTATTTCCCACTTTAGTTTATGCACGCATGTGACACATCTCTTTAACTATATGAGGATTGTTAACATAATTCTCTCCTAAGGTATCAAAAATTATGTACATGTTGAGCTTAACTTATTTTCCAGCATGAAGCAACCCTTCATATGAACAGAGTTGTGCCTCAAGTCTCAGCCTATCAAATACAGTGATATTAAGGAGAATCCTCAAAAAGTCCTTGAGAACAATCATTTTGTAACCTGCCCACTATTTCTAATCGCACACTATTACATTAAGGTAAATATCACCAGAAGTACTTTAAATGCCTAAGGGATGCCACTTCTCACTGCTTGTTAAATGAAGATAAATTTTACAAGTTAGAAACCATTTAAAGGTTTAGTGAACCAATTTTGTTAAGATATATCTAACTTGTCCAAGCAATGTGATCCTGCAGGCTCTCCTTTAGATTGAAGATATCTGCAATGTGTATGGCCACTTCTCTACCATGGTTTTCCCTTCAAGGAGTGGTTGTCTCAATTGGGGGATTTACAGATGATTCTTGCTCGCATCATTGAGAGGTCAAAACCATTATGCTCGTATTGCCATCGTTTCACTTCAAGTATATCGTCTTTATAATTTTGTTTAAATATATTGTGAGGTGGAAATTTCTTGATTTTAATAGTGGATTCCTTTAAAGGCCCAACACTCCAATATTTTCTTTGTCTTTTGTAAGTACATTCAAGTAGATCCAGACCTACTCAACCCCTTATTTGTAGTAGAGGAACACCCTGTTGGATACCTTGCAATTTGATGCTTTAAATTTACTGTTTCACCCACCTTAATGATCCATATCTGCTACAAACATTCCAATGAATTTAAGATTATGGAGGAATGAAATAGTGGCTTATTGTTTTGTGTTAGATCTCAGCCCAGTTGATGAACTTATGCTCTGTTTTAGCCCTTAGAACATATAATATCCTTAAACTTCCAACCACAAATCCATACCACTGTTAAATGCCTTTCCAAAAAAGTGATATCACTTTCATTTCTTATTGTTGTCCATCCCCTTTTGCAAGTATGAAAAGTACTGTGTTTGTGCTTTAAATGAAAAAACTAAGATGTTGATCCATACTATTGTTATATTAGATAAATCTTTTCTTATTGTTTCCACATGGAAACTATTGTAATAACCCAGATCTATAAGTAATGGTTCAAGTACTCCATTAAGGTATCAAGTTCTTGTCTCAATACTCTGTTTTGTGCATTGGTTGACCCCATATCTAACACCATCCATAAAATGTAGATATATTGGTGTCTATTTTATCTATTTTGGTTCCCAAAGTCTTCTAACATACTTGGTTCTTAAAAAAAGCTAACATATCCAAGAACATTTTGGCATTAATACGGTAGTTTAGAAACATTATCTTGTTTTGTGTATATTGGGGAAGCATTGTTCTATTTACATCTTTAAGAGAATGGCCCCAATACATTCAATCCATATGGTTATATTGTTATCCATCCTTACATAGATTTGAAAGTGTGGCTTTGTGCTCTTATCTTATATACATTTCAGGTCATTGAAGGAATATGATATAAAGGTTAACAGTCTAAAGTAATCTCTCATTTTTGTCATCAACTGCAAGACTATTTGGTGGTCTAAATAGTAATCTAAATATTTTTTTTTTCTTAGATTTGAGGAAGCTACACTCTATATTCTCAATACCTCTTATTCATTGATTCATGCTACTATAGTGCTTTGCAAGTGTTCAGATGATATAAGGATCAATTTACATAGGGTATTTTAGATTGGTTGTTCACCTGTTAGGATAGTATATGGAAATTGTCCTTGACAAGTGACACCATTGGTATTTTTTCCTTTAAATGTCTATTCCTTTGTTGATTGAACAATTTTTAGAAGGGATGATAGACTTATTTAAGACTTTCCATGGGTATCCTTGTCTTTCCAAAGGATATTTTGAGCACTATGTAACCTTTAACATGGTCAGGTGAAGATACCCAGGATTTAGATGCCAAAGGAGGATGCTAGACATCCATGGACATGAAAAACAACTCAAACCACCACGTGGGACGTCTAAGTGGAGATATAGGTTCCATTAGAATCCTTTTATGCTATGAGTCTTTAAACCTAGACATGATTGAGGGAGGAAAGACATGTCTCATCCCCTAAAGGAATATTTTAAACATCTAACTTTAAAAATCATACGTTGGGGTCTGCATAATTTTTCTCTAGCTTGTTGTTGACACCTTGTTCTTCAACCTCTAAAGCTGTGGTAACCAAGTAGGTCATGTCTATGTGTATCCTAAGTCACCATGTTCATCAGATTTCATTGATGAAATTCGAAATTTGGTGCATTTGATAAGCAGTGGTATAAATTTGGTGATGTTCGACTAGTTATTCACCTTTCAACCTAGCTGCCACTTAATAATTAATCTTTTGGAATGTGCCATCAGTTTACATATGATGTCTCTATGTTTGCACATGCAGCGATGGATTGTTCTCTCCATTTTCACATGCAGTTGTCCAATATACCCTATGTCTATCATATAGATGCAACTGTGTAATATGCCCTCCATCTATTATGTGGATGCCAGATATCCATACTGTCTATTGTATGGATGCTCTACCAGTTAATAGTAAAGAAAACAGTAGTATGTTGTCTCCTAATACCTCTACCATTGTATGGATGGAGAAGACATTAAGTAAACTAGGATTTGTGAATACCTTGGGTTCTAGTTAAACTCACTACGATTGAACTGCTACAGGA
>LPNX010232813.1:232576-322781 GCA_001517045.1 Pseudotsuga menziesii
TTATCAGATATACTAAAACAGCAAGTTATATAGCTTAACAATAAATTCATTTTAAGTTATATAATTAAAAGAAATCCATTTTCAGTTTAAATTTTGAACTTAATGGCGAATTTTATCCACTATATTTGGCATAGCGATATTTTTTGGATTTTCATAGTTGTTGGGTTTGAACATGAACACAAACTGGGTGACTATGCATGTATCCTCTCCTCAACTTTTGCATTATCATTCTTTCTTTTAACTTGACAATTTATGCATCAAATGCTACAAGGCTTGCCTGCTATTTATCAAAATGCCATGATATACTTGAACAGAGTTGGTGAGTTGAACATTGAGCAATGAAACTTGTGAATCACGTGCCATGCCCATTCATCCATGAATCTCTATTAGTTGATATTGGCTTGTAAGAATGGTTGGTAAGGTGTTCAGTATAGTTGCAAAATGTTTATGGTTACTATTATTTTGAGGCCAGGTATCTCCTAAAAAAATTTCTCATGTTGATTTGAGGCTGCACTAGATTTAGTTAGTTTATCTAGGTGATCTCTAACTTGAAGGATTGTTTTAAATGCAGGTCAAAGATGTGAAGCCTTTATCACTTTTTGAAATGGAAAATTTGTTCAACAGCCTTCGGATAATTGTTTGTCCATGACTTGTGAGTATAGTCCTATGTATATATTTTTACAATATCTTGTCTCTAACTGATAGATTGACTAAATGAAAAAATAATCTCTTGCAGGATCCCAACCCTAACAATTTAATTACAAGTACCACATTTTATTTTGAGGCTACCAAAGCCACACTTTGCTTGGTACACAACTAACTACTCAGTACAATTATTTTTATTTTTCATTTCTTTAGTTTTCCCAAGGAATACTGTGCTTATGCCATGTATTTTGATGCATCAAATTAGAGTTGAAACAGACCCATCTGATAGAACACAATTGTGGATGACTGTTGCATCATCTGATCCCCTGACGACATTTGAGTAAGCTATTTGTCTACTTACTCTTATTTTTAATTTTACTGAAGGAAAATGTACTTACTGTTATTTTATTTTTACATTCAATTGTAGGTTTAAGGAATTCATCAAGGAGAAGCTTGTCAACAACTGCTTCTTTGAAACAACTTCATGATCAAAGTCTTCTCCTTTCAAATGAATTAATATCAAATTGAATTTCCATGGCTGATATGGCATACCAATACCCTCTTTGTACTCCTGTATGCAAGACCCATGTTGTATTGAAATTCAAACTCAAGCCTTCATTGGACAGAAGGTCTGCCACTGCATTTATTTCTTTATAAACATGGATAAATGACACATTTCAAAAGGAATATTCCATCTGTTTTAACTGACCTAAGATTGGGAGGAAAAATAGGTAGGTTGTTATCCATCCTGAACCTAGCAGTCATCCAACTAATATAACATTTTACATTGAATTTGAGCTGTCCAAAAAGGCCATATCTTGCAATTTTTTCAGTTTCTTCCTAGCCTACTAAAATGATAGTGCTATCTCCTAACTTCTTTTTTCTCATTTTCAAGTATTCTGGTTTGCTGTTCCAAATGTCATAAGAATTTCAAAATGAAATGTAACCCTCGAAAGGTGAAGTGGACTATAAAGCATATAGAAAGCTACATGGAAAATAACTTACTAATTTATCTTTTGTGTGCTCATGAGACATGTTGACATGTTTGCCAATGTTGTGCCACAATTTTCATCCAAACTTGCAATACAGATGATTACTTATTTGGGTCTATCTCTTTGCACTTAGATAGTTGCCAGAACAAACTTCGAGATTAGTCAATTTTTGCAACAATAGTAATTTTTTTTAACAATTTTGAAGAATGCAAGGAAAACCATTTCACTTTTTGTGCCGTACCAAATGCTTAAGGCCATGTTTGGATGTGGATGGAGTTAATTTGATGACATTATTAGACATGAAATATTTTCAGTTAATATCGTTGCTTTGAAACAAACAGGACACAACGCTCGAGTTTGAGAGAAGAAGAAACATGCCTGAGAGATATGATAGAAATGTTCAAAATACTTTGAAATCCATCAAGAAGATTGAGGAAGATTTTGTTAGTAGGGAGGCTAAATTATGGGAGAACAGGTTTGTCTCATTCTCTTCAACTTTCCTTGTAAAAGAGTCCAGGGATAATAACTGAAAATTAGCTAATTGGTTATATTCTAGAGAACCATATTTTATGTTAACTTCATATTTTATTTTAACTTCTATTCTCCCATTAAATGAAGGACTCAATCTCATGATGACATTATAATGATAGTGTATGTCTTGTCATCGGTGAAGTTGGATCTAAAGAGAATTGTGGCCAAATGCCTAGAACAAGCCAAAGGATTATGGATGAACATATTTTTAAGTCCTCAGTTTCACTCTAAATCATGGCAATCGATTTTTTTTTCATTTTTTCTCATATGTGGCTACAGACATTTTTCCCATATGTGATTGCAAATTCACAACTTTGAAGCAAATATGGTGGAGGACAATGCAAGGATTGTCCTATGTGAGGTCATGTAAATTCATGCCAAAGATATTTTAGTAGTGGACAACAATGGCTCCAATGCAATCAAGTGATATAGTGTTCTTAATTGTATTTATTAAAGACCAAATATGTGTTTATACTACACAATGATCGTTATAATATTAATTTTCTATTGTTGTGACAATGCATAAAAGTTGTTTTCTATCAACAACGATTCTCTCTAATCCCAAGCTTCACAACCCAAAATTGAAATCATTTGGTGAATCAATTGACAATCGATTTTTTCATTAAGAGATTGTGTTGCCACAAGGATTTATTATGTAACATTTGTAATAGTGCATTATTTTAGGGTTTTCTATTTGTCGTGATTATTTATTTTAAAATTGAGTTTATTGAAACTCTCACATATTTTCCAATGGTTTTCACTATATTGGGTGGTCGTAAAATGTGTCCTAAGATTGTAATCAAAAGGAATTTGGTGAGTATAGGAATTGCATTGCCCCTTCAAGAGGGGATGTTTGATTGGTGCGTTATTTGAGTGCTAATTGGTTATTTTGGATTGGTTATCATTGAAAAGATTTGTTTGTGTATAATGTGATGAATTAACATACAAAAATAATGATTATCAAGTTACTATAGATACATAATGGTTTACCTTGTAATAGTCCTTCAAGTCTTTCAAATGCATTTATTTAGTGCAAAAATGACTTGAAGGAATAGTACAGGGTAAGCCATTGTGGCTCTATAGTAACTTGATAATCATTACTTTGTATGCTTGAATAATGCAAAAAAAAATTCAATGTCATCATTATTGAGCAATAACAACTTCTTAAAGGGTGCTAGCTCAATGGTAGAGCACCTGCCTAATTATAGGCAAGAGGTTGGTGGTTCGATTCCTCCATACCCTATCATAAATTTGTGACTACAAAAACGACCAAATTCACATATATACGACTATTGGTAGCTAATTTTCTGTATCTAGTCGTATTTAGCTTAGTCATTAATATGTTATCATCTAGTAGTTTATTTAGTCACATATTTGGTCATTAATTGTTATAATCTGTGACTAAATCATTGACTATCAATGACTAATTGACTATCAATGACTAAATCAATGACTAGACCAATGACTAATAAGTCAAGCTATTAATGACTAAGTGAAATACGACTAGCTATAAGATAGTGGAAATTAGCTACTATTAGTCGTCGACTCAAAAATAGTCATTTATAGCCTGAATTTAGTCATTAATTTCTCATTTTGTACTGGTGTTTCAAAGTCATTGTTCTTATCTACTTTAAAGGATGCTAATGACTAATAACTCAAGCTCTTAATGACTAAGTGAAATACGACTACCTATAAGATAGTGGAAATTAGCTACTATTGTTAGGATATTTAGACACTCAGGAGTTAGTTAAGATCAACTTGTGTAATATATCCGTTAGGTAAAAGTGTGTTTCTTTAGTATGCATGTGTAAATATTCTAATCTGATGGTCATGACATGTTCTAGACATAGAGTGATCTGACGATTCAACTTCTCTTAGATCACACCTACCATTGATCCATGGCTTAACACCCGATTGGTCCATGATCTCTATTTAAAGAGCATGGAGGGTCCTTGGCTAGTTAATCGATTATGAGAAGCTCATGTAACTTTCTTTCTTTTGCATAATAAATTGCTCCAAGTAGCTATTTGGCTGGGGCCGTGGACTGTTACCCTCTCGAGGGTTTTAACCACGTGACAAACATCGGTGTGTTGATATGTGATCTATTTGTGTGAAGTGGTTGCTCAAGGTGTTCAGTCTTTTGGGAGTACCTTGTGTACCTGAATATGGTATCAGAGCGTTTATGAAAAGCCGCTTTCGGTTTTGATCAAGATCTGGAACCGGTGTTGCTGAAACTTTGAAAGGGTTTATGGTTCTATATTTTTGTGCATTTGTGGCCTATGGGAGCTATTCCATTGCGTCCAGAGCACCGTTTCCATTGGGAAATAGTTTTCATTTCATCGAAAATTGTTTCTGTTTGTTCCAAAAACACCAATTTCGGCAAATCTGAAGGTATAATGTTACAGTGACGGATTTGTTTTTTTTAATCTCTCATATTTTATCAGTTTTATTATTAGATCTTTACTGTTTTAGTCTTAGACTGTTGCCTTCCCTGGTTGTGTATGCTCTTTGTCGTGCACTTTACGCGATCATGGCGAATCAGAAACAGTAAGGGAAAGTTTGTTTTCTTGTCTTCTCAACTACATATGCTCTTTCCCGTGCACCTTGTGCGATCATGGCAAATCAGAAACAATGAGAAAACTTGAAAACGTAAAATTTTCGAGTAAGCTAACTAAGATCTAACCCCATTGTGTGGAAAAAAAAATTCATTTTTGTTTTTCATTTTTTTTTTGTGATTTGCAGGAAAAAAGGGCAAGCACGGAGAACGAGAGAGAAGAGTTAAAAAAAAAAAAAACCCTTCCTCTTTCCATTCTTTTACGTACCTTTTAAACCTTTTTTAAACAAAAACGGGTAGTTTTATTGAAATAGGAAAAATAGGTTTATTTTGGCAAAAAAAACAATCAACCTAGATACAAATTCACGAGAAAATGCTACATAACACTGTACAGGAATAGAGACGCTTAAACAGTCTCCTATACTTAGAAATTACGGAATAGGGTAAAAATAGCCAGGTTCCCCATTAATACTGAGAAAACCTTGAGGAAGATGACAAGCTTGATTTTCCAAGCCATCCGCAGAAGTATTTAATCCCCGAAGGATATGATAGGAATCAGCCTTATCAAAAGATTTTAAAACTCTCTTAATTCTCTACATAGTTACAATTAAAGCAAAAAAATTTAAACTATCAGAGGAATTTAAAGCTTTGATCAAAATTTCAGAATCACCAAAAATTTGGACAGACTTATATCCTTTATTCTTAGCCAACTGACTCGCCTGAAGCAGGATGTAAAACTCCGCCTGATTATTAGACATAATTCCGAGCCCCCAGCAAAACCTAATAGAAGACAAACCATCCAGAGAGATGACAAGACCACCTTCGCCAGAGACACCAGGATTACCTTTCGAAGCTCCATCAAAAAAGATTGCAGCTGAAGATGAACTTGACCAGAAAGAGTTGAAAGCACCAATGTCACCCCGGAACCTCCACGGCGGGGACAAAACAGGCTTCAAATTAATATTCCCCGCAACATTTGAAGAAGAATCCAAACAAATCAAATCTGGCAAAGAAGATGCAGAGTGGCCAATTATTTCTGCTAACCATGATAACATTTTCATGACAACAAGCTAAAGTTTAGGCCATTGATCACTGAAGAGACAATTATTCCGGGCAATCCACAAAGACCACAACAGAAATTTCGGAATTGAGTGCCAGTATTTATGCAAGACTACATCATTGCGTTTTGGAGGTCGTCGGTCATGCCAAACTAAGTAGAATTGATTAACAAAATTTTGCATTATGCAAGTAAGTTTAATAAAATGAAGAACCAAATGCCAAGCTTGTCTGGCAAATTCACAGCTCACCAATAGATGATCGGTCGCCTCATTAGCTACCTAGAAAAAGCAACATCTGAAAGGCCCATTAAATCCATGCTTCTGAAGATTGTCACCTGTCAAAATTTTGTTTTTTAACAGCAACCACACAAAAAAATTAACCTTTGGGAAGCAGGAATATCATACTGAATGCCAAATCGCAGGAGGAAAGGAAGATTTGTGAACCGGCAGGAGAGACTAGAACATAGAATTAGTTGTGTAAAACTCATCAGCGCCCCATCCCTACCGATCTTTGCATGTGATGTGAACTGGAGCTAGGCCCGTAAGAAGGGAAGACAGATACGATTTCTAGGAGAATAAATGGACAAGAAGGTCTAGAAAAATCCATCCAGACCAATTACCTTCAAGATCCCACTTACATATATCAGCAAGGCGGTTTAGACCATTATTCTTGAACCAAATCATTAATTCATGCAATTGAGAATCAGAGGAAAGAGATGGAGTGCCAGAGATGGAATCCTCCCAAAGAAGGGTCTTCATCATGTTACTAGGGATTTTATACAAATTTTGTTTGAAAAACCCAAGACATTTCCTGCAGGAATTCCATATACCAGAGCCAGACGAAGTATTTTTGGAAAAAATATTTCGTAAAGAACCACCCTGTAAATACTTCATCCTGAATACTTTACTAACAGGGTGCTTGGGATTGTCAAAAAGTCGTCAAACCAACTTACCTACCATTGCCAAATTAGCAAGACCAGGATCGCGAATTTGAAGACCACCATCTGAAGAGGGGCGCATGAGGGCCTCCCATCTCACCAAATGCATCTTTTTTTGGCCACCTTTCCCTCCATTCCAAAAAAAATCTCTCATAAATTTAGATAGCTGAGCAGAGATAGCTTTGGGAGCAAGAAGCAGAGTTGACTGGAAAACGGGAAGCGCTGAAAGAACTAATTTAATCAAGATCAGTTTCCCAGCTTTATAAGAAAGCCACTGACCCCCCACGAGGCTATTTTAGCCTTAAACTTGGCCAACACTTCAATCCATAGAGAAGGAGGAGCTGGACCAAGAGTTAAGGGGAGACCTAAATACTTGATTTTATCCCACTTGACAAATCCAGGGAAGCCAAATAGATCTAAAATCCGCCAGAGCAAGCTGATCAATATTCCAACCGTATATTGCACTTTTGTTTTTATTAAGCAAAGCACCTGAGCTTAAACAGAAATTGTTGAGAATATCTTTAAAGGCCCAAGCAATTCCCATAGAGGTCCCTCCCAAGAGAAGAGAATCGTCCGCAAAAAGAGCATGGTTGATTGGATCAATACCCCTGGCAATCTTAATGCCCGGGATATATCTAGCTTCCTTTTCAGCTAATAATTTTATACTAAGGGTTTCAGCCATCAAGATGTACAAGAAGGGGGACAGCGAACAACCTTGACGAAGGCCTCGGGAGGCTTTAAAGAAATCAGTGGGTCTACCATTTACCAAAGGAGCGATCCAAGGCTTATCAATACAAGCTTTAATCAAGGAAACAAATTCTGGACATAAGCCAAAAGAAAGCAAGACTTCATATAGGAAAGGAAGCTTAACTCGATCGAAAGCATTTTTCATATATAGCTTTATTATCATGCCTTTCTCTTTCCGAATGAAACTAGAGTGTAAAGCTTCTTGAACTTGTATGACATTATCCACTATATGCCTGCCTTTTACAAAACCCCCTTGAAGAGGAGAGATCGACTTACCGAGCAAAGGCCTTAGTCTGTTTGCTAAAAGTTTGGCTATTATCTTATACGAAGCATTACACAGAGAAATTGGTCTGAACCTGTCAAAAGAAGAAGGGTTGACATCTTTAGGGATGAGGGCAAGAAAAGTAGAGTTTGTGCACCCACCCATTTTAGCTTTTTTCTGGAAGGTAGTGATCATTCTCAGCAAGTCAAACTTGATTATAGGCCAGCAAACTTTATAAAAATGAATCGAAAAAACATCTGGCCCCAGAGCTTTGTCTGACTCCATGGCCCAAATAACTTCAACAATTTCCTGCTCAAAGAAAGGCTTCATTAAATTGAAGTTATCCTCAATGCTGACCAGAGAAGGAACATTGAGCAGAAAGTCAGAAGACACATCCTCATAGGAACAACCATCATCTTTAAATAACATTTGAAAGTGCCTACTAGCCGATTGCTTAAGAAGATCTTGGCCTTTAATGATGACCCCTTCATCATCAATGATTTCCGAGATGTGATTTCTAGAAATCCTGGCCCTGCATTGACGGTGAAAAAAAGAGGAGTTCTTATCCCCAGCCTTCAGCCAAAGACTTCTTGACTTCAATCTGAGATACTCCTCCTCCTGCCTGAAGGAAATATTAGTTTTGAGTTGGGCAATATGGTGAAGAGCGATATGAGAGGAGGTTACTTCTCTATTTTCCAATTCAACTTGCAAAATAGAGAACTTTGCAACTCTATCCTTCCTGACACTTAATGGAGTTAGAAGGGGCAGTTTAATCCAATTCTTCAAAGCACACTTATTCTGTTTCAGTTTTTGTTCCCATACAAAACTGGGAGATCCAACCACAAATTTGGACCACGCCTAAAAGACAGTATTCATAAACCCTTCACGTTCTATCCATAGAGGTTATAATCTAAAAGGAATTGGGTCGAGCTCATCTTCAATTTCAAATTGCAAAGATATCGGATGATGATATGATGCCAGCTTGGGGAGGATTTTAGATGAAATCATCCATTTGCTATCCAACAAGGGACCATGCACTAAGAACCGGTCTAACCTAGCAAAATTACTCGCTGCTTTGACCACATGAACCAGCCAACCTTAGGCTTTAAATCAACCAAATCCCAATCTTGAATCATTTTTTCCACAACATCTTGCATGAAATCTTTACCATGCGCTCCTCCTTTCTTCTCACACGGAGCTAAAGTCAAATTGAGATCGCCTGCGATAATAATGTTTGTTGGAGAATGGAGCTCAAGGAAATCGAAAATCGACCGCCAACAATCTTTTTTTTCCCCGTAATTAACAGGAACGTAAAGATTGAATAGGGCAATAGTTATCTTACTGTTAATGTGAACAAGCTCTGAAAATATCCAATGCTAAGTTACATACTCATTTAAAAGCTGAAAATTATCTTTACCCCATAATATGGGATCCCCCCACAGGAAACTCTAGCACTGACTGCCTTACCAGAAGTCATATTCCACTTGTTTTTGCTGATGAGAAGGAGAGCATCCTCCTCAATTTTAGTCTCTTGGAGTAATAAGAGATCAGGAGGAGCCAATTTCAATAAAAAATTTATAGCTTCAGCTTTACTAGAGTGCCCCAATCCCCTACAGTTCCAAGAAGTTAAAACCATTACTTACCCAAAGAAGAGGGAGTAATTACTCCCTTAGGAGGCATGTTTCTCTTATTTCTCCCATAAGACATTTCAATAGTTGCCTGGCTGCCTTGAGTCTAGAGCCTTTTAGCCTCTTCTTCCCTTATCTCCTTTTTAGACTTCCTACCAACTATTTTTTTTTTGCTCAAAGGAATAATCTTCTGAAGAGTAAGGACTAACATCATTTTTCTTCCGAGCAATTTCAACATATGAAGGAGGGGAGCAAGCATCGATAGGAGAAGAGGGAAGGGAGCCACCTTCTAGGGGAAGAGCAACAAAGGAAGGACCAAATAAATCCTTAAGAACGGATATATCTTCTAAGACAGGCTCGATCACTTCCATATTACTCAATTCGCCTTCTTCAAGGATAGTTTCAGAGGAATTTAGGACAGCAAAAGAGTTATGATCAACTTTGGGGATATCGGCAGCCTGGGAATTAGAAGTTGTCCCAACCACAAAGTCACCAATTATTGATTTTCCTTTCTTTTCAAATCCCTGCACTGATTTTCTTGTTTTTTGGACTTGAGTCCATTGATCTTCTTTCTCTTTAACATTTACCTCTTCAGGTTTTTTTTTGCAATTTCTAGCAAAATGGCCATAGCCGTGACAAAATCTACACTTAAACTGAATTTTCTCATAGTCCAGCTCATGGGTGTAAGACCAGTCTACTACAGTTAACTGAATTGCTTCGGGCAGACCAATCTCCATATCCACTTCTACACAAATCCTAGCACAGGAAAATTGATCTTTCCTTTCATCCCGGTCTATGTATTTGTCGAGCTTATTCCCAATAATAACCAAAGATTCAGTATTCCAACAATGCAGAGGAAGGAAGGGTAATCTTACCCATACCAGAACTGCAGACGAAACGTCCTGGGAAAGGTCGAAATCAGGAGTCCACTTATTCAAATAAAGACCCTGAGGACCCATGAAGTATGGGCCATTCCAGAAAATCAGATCTCTATCCTCAGACGATTAAAAACCAAACACGAAGAAACCTCTTCCGACAAAGTGGATATGAATATCCTCTGAGACAAGAGGCTTCCAATTCCTCTACACCCATACTTCAATTGCCTTGGGGGAGGGCCATAGGCCAGTGAATTGACCAATGAGCCCCCTCTCAGCAAGATTTAATGCATATCGATGAATCCTTTCAACAGGAAGTTCAACCGAAGGAATGTCTACCTTCTTAACAAACTTATTAGATGCCCCCCCCCCTTCTCTTACCGCTAGAAGCAATCAGCCTTTTGAAAGCTTCCAGATCCGGAGGGAGAGAGAGCGGAGTAACCCCTCCAGGATCCATTTAGACCTAAAAACTAGGAAAATCACAGAAACTGCAAAAATCCCAAATAAACTCAGACAAATCCTCCTTCTACAGCCAAAATCCAGACCAAATCAAAGCTGAAAAACCTCTGACAACTCCACGCAACAGGCAATCCATACAAGCACAAGAGACAACTCAATTGAAAACCTCCAACCAGGAGGATCTTCCAATGAGCAGGCTCGATAACATAATCCAAGCTAGAGCCAACAACGATCAGCTGAGCACAAAAACCTTCCAACGAGCCAGAGAAATCCCTCAAGCTGCCTAGCAATCCCTGCAATGGACGAGGACAGCTTCCAAAAGGAACAAATCTTGGCCAATTAACGCCAAAGATCAACGATCAAGAGATGAACCCTTCCACAGCAAAGGAGAACCGACAACCACAAAAATGCAGAAATCTTCTTGGAGCGGGAAATTGTTCAAATCTACAGCCAAACACGATCCATCGATTTGCCAATGCAAGAATTCTCAAGACCTTTGCATTAGTCACAAGAATTCTCAAGAAATATCAAGACCTTTGCAACCACAGTTGATTTACTTCAAAGCCATGATCAAACAACTGCAGAATCGAGAAATATTGAACAAATGTCAAACGGCCTCCCAAAGCAAACCAAGGAAAATCCAGAAGTCTTCTTGGAGCGCGAAAAAAATACTCCCCTAGACGTCTACAGAATCAACGTACCTTTTAAACTTAACTCACTTGGTCCAAAGTTGTTTTATTCCTTAATAGGTCTTGAGTTCAAGTCTGATTAAGCTACTTTTTAGTGCATGCAATTTCTATTTTCAAGTTACTTTATTGTAAAAGTGCATCTCACATAAATAAAATAAAATAAAAAGTGAGTCACTTAAGTCTTTTAATTTATTGTGGCATTATTTAAAAGTAACATTATTGTAAAAGAGAACATCACTTATTCTACAAAAGTGATTCACTTAAAATCAACTTTATTGTAAAGTGATTGTCAAAGGTTGATCTTGGGAAGAGGGGGGTTCTTTTTTTAGTTGGTCAAGTTAAAATCTACCACATCACTATTGGGGACATCTTCAACATTTTCTTTGATCAAGCATAACTTCATCATCCAGAATCAATTTTCAGTGCCGTTTTTTTTAAAACCGCATATTTTTTTCAAGCTATTTGCATCCAAATAGTTAGTTTCTATTCTTTCAGCCATTATTTTATAGTATGGCCGCCCCTTGTGATATTATACTTACAAGTTCTAACTATTTCTCATGGAAATCTCGTATGGAGGATGTTCTGCAAAGTAGAGAACTTTTCAAGATAACCTTAGGGAAACAAAACATAACCCACTGATGATGATAAGAAAATTAAAAGGTAAATAGATGTGATGAAGCTCGTGGATTGATTGGGATGTAAATCTCTACTGATTTGCGATTCCACGTATTTGGAATTGATGAACTTGGTATAGCTTGGGAAAAGTTGGAATCTGTGTTTGGTAAACACAAGGAAATTTGGGGTCGTCAACTTGAGAATGAGTTGATTTCATTGAATCCAAATGTTTTTTCACGCATTCAAGACTGTTTATGTGCGGAATGCATGATTAAGAAAGAAGACAAACAATGTATTTATCTCATTCTTTCCAATCTTGGACCTGCATATTCTGTTTTTGTATCTACATTCTACTCCATGAAAGAATCCTTGACTGCAGCTAGCTATCAAGAGCCTAGTCTTGAATCCTTTTGTGATTCCTTAATTAGAGAGAAAGATAAACTCATTCATCTTGGAATAATTAAGAATGCAGATACATCTGGGAAAGCCTTATTGTCCCAACAGAAAGAAAAGTCCAAGCCTCCCAAGAAACAGAATTTTCACAATAATAAGCCAAACAACAAGGGTCCCAAACCCTCTCAGTCAGCTCCTTCTTTAAAAAATGACAAAGGATCCAAGCCAAAAGGAAAGAAGACTGAGCGTCATTGCAATTTTTGTGGGAAAGATAATCATGATGAATCTAAGTGTTTCAAGAAGATGGCAGCCTTGGAAGCAGCAATGAAGAAGCACCACATCAGCCTAGATTCGTCTTCAGAATCTACCTCTCATGGACATGCACTTTGTGCTTCTGGTTACTCTTATACTGCATCTTCTTCTTCTACTTCAATTGAATGGCTCATTGATTATGGAGCATCTTATCAAATGGTTAAGGATCAAGCCATCTTTTCTACTATTCATGAATGTAACACCAAGTAAATCTTTGTTGGTGATGATAGATCTCTAAGTGTTGTAGGATCTGGAACAGTTCCAGTAGAAAATGGCCATTTCAGTGATGTACTATGTGTTCCAAAAATTTCCTGCAATTTGTTATCGGTCTATCAAATAACTCATTCGGGTGAAGGTAAAACTGTGACGTTTACACCTCACCAAGTTGTAATCGAGGATTTTAAAAATCCTCAAAATGTCCTTGCTAGTGGAACTGTTGATGATATTACTAGGTTGTACAAATTTAACAACTTTGGGTCATCACCTTTTCCTTTAATTTTTGTTGCTCATAGTGATAACTTAAGCAAACTTTGGCATGAGCGATTTGGTCACTTAAATTATCGCGCATTGCAACAACTATGTAAAGACAATATGGTGACTGGTCTTCCGATGGTATCTTGCAAGGATGGTGTTTGTTCTGGTTGTGTACTCGGAAAACATCATCGGGATAGTTTTGACAAACCTGCCTCTTGGCACGCCTTGATTCCCTTGGAGCTTGTGCATAGTGACTTGTGTGGCCCTCTTCCATCTGCATCCTTTTCTGGTTTCAAATATTTCTTAACTTTCATTAATGACTACTCCAGATGCACTTGGGTTTACTTCCTAAAACTTAAAAGTGAAGTATTTAACATGTTCTTGGCCTACAAAGCCCTTGTTGAAAAACAATCTGGTCATCAAATTATTAAGTTAAGATCTGACAATGGAGGAGAATATGTTAACAACAAGTTCACTGCATTTTGCACTGAACAAGGAATCCAACAACAACACATTGTTCCATATACACCACAACAAAATGGTGTAGCTGAACGGAAGAACCGCACTTTAAAAGAAATGGCTAATTGTATGATCCAATCTAAGGGAGTAAGTCTTCAATATTGGGTTGAGGCCATAAATTGTGCAAATTACATAGTTAATCGCACACCCACTAAAATTTTACAAGGTATAACACTGGAAGAAGCATGGAGTAAAATTAAACCAGATGTAAGTCACTTTCGTGTGTTTCGTTGTGAAGCATGGGCTTACATTTCGGATGAAAAACGGAAAGCATTGTAGCCTAAAAGTGAAAAGTGCATATTTGTTGGATATTCTGAAGATGTAAAAGGTTATAGACGTCTTCAGCCCCATTCACATGATATAATCATTAGAAGAGATGTTAAATTTGATGAAAATCTCTTGGCCTGCAAGCCTAACTTGGTGGGTGTACCATCTTTGGCCTGTGAGCCTGATTCGGTGATTGTGCCTTCTTCTTCTTCTTCTTCCAACTTCCTTGATAGGTTTCCAGTTCCAGTTTCTGATCATGACAGTGAGGATGAAAATCCACCTCTGCCTTTCCTCCTATTGCACCAGCACCAATGCTTCCTCGATGGGTCCATTCAACATGTAAAGCAGCTAGTGATATTGTCGGTGATCCTAGAGATCAACGTCGAACACGTTCTCAGTTTTAGTGAGCCTTTTCTCTTTTGGCTCAAGTTTCCGAGAATCATGATCCATAAACTTTTGCAGAAGCTTCAGGAAATCCACGTTGGGATGCAGCTATGGATGAAGAATATCGTTCCTTAATGGCGAACGATACTTGGGATCTTATTCCTCTTCCAAAAGGAAGAAAACTTGTCAAATGTAAATGGGTCTACAGAACTAAGTATGCATCAGATGGAAGTGTTGAAAGACTTAAGGCAAGGTTAGTTGCCAAAGGTTTTTCCCAAGTTGAAGGGATTGACTACAATGAAACCTTTGCTCCCGTCACAAAAATGAATTCCATCCGCCTTGATCTTTCCCTTGCAACCTTACATAAATGGGAAGTCCATCAAATGGATGTCAAGTCTGCCTTTTTACATGATGATTTACAGGAGGAAATTTACATGGAACAACCTCCTGGATATGTTCAGGATAACTCTAGCCTTATCTGTCTCCTTAAGAAATCCTTGTATGGCCTTAAGCAAGCTCCTAGAGCTTGGTATGCCAAAATGGATAGCTTTCTCCTTAACACTGGTTTTTCTAGATGCCATTCTGACCCCAATGTCTATACCAAGAAAGTAGGAAACCATCTCATCATACTTGTTATTTATGTTGATGTTCTTATCCTTACTGGTAGTGACCCTAAACTTATAACCCATGTGAAATCCAATCTTAAGCAAAATTTTGAAATGTCAGGCTTAGCACATTTGCATTATTTTCTTGGTCTCCAAGTCTTGCAAACCAAAGAAGGAATCTTTCTTTCCCAGTCTAAGTATGCTTGTGACCTTCTTTGTCGCTTCCACATGAAAGATTGTAAACCAGCCCCTTCTCCCTTCTAGTCTAGAGTCAAACTTTCTACCACTTGTACTTCCCCTGAAGTAGATGCCACCTTATATCGTCAGCTTGTTGGTAGTCTTTTATACTTGAATCATTCTCGTCCTGACCTTTCCTTTGACGTTGGTCGTGTTGCCCGTTATATGCAAACTCCTCATGAAAGTCACTGGAAAGCAACAAAATGAATACTTCGATATATTCGAGGTACAATTTAGTTTGGGATTCATTACAGTACAGGGGGGAAACCTTTGTTGGTTGGTTTCACTGATTCAGATTGGGCCGGCGATCCTGATGATCGAAATTCTACTGCAGGTTATGTTTCGAGTCTGGGATCTGGACCTATCACTTGGGCTTGTAAGAAACAACAAGCTCTTGCTCTTTCTTCAGCAGAAGTAGAATATTAAGCCGTAGTTAATGCCAGTCATGAAGCTTTATGGCTTCGACAGATCCTTTCAGAGTTTGGATTCGAGCAGCAGCAGCCTACTTCACTTTGGTGTGACAATCAAAGTGCCATCAAGCTTGCCAAAGATCCAGTTCTACATCAGCGTAGCAAACACTATGATCTACACATGCACTTCATCAGAAATCTTGTTCATGATCACGTTATTGAAGTGCTCTATTGCCCTACAAATGATCAAGTTGCAGACATCTTCACCAAGTCTCTTATAGAAGCGAATTTTTCTAAAGTTTAGTCTATGTTAGGAGTTTAGGAATGTGTCCTTAAGGGGGGATAGGATCTAATGCCTCCTTCCTTCTCCTAATAGTGTCACTTTTGTAAATCATTCAATCCTATCCCAAGTTGTTCTTAAGGGGGATGTTAGGATATTTTAGACACTTAGGAGTTGGTTAAGATCAACTTGTGTAATATATCCGTTAGGTAAAAGTGTGTTTCTTTACTATGCATTAG
Source organism: Pseudotsuga menziesii (assembly GCA_001517045.1). Classification (NCBI taxonomy): domain Eukaryota; kingdom Viridiplantae; phylum Streptophyta; class Pinopsida; order Pinales; family Pinaceae; genus Pseudotsuga; species Pseudotsuga menziesii. The sequence continues at coordinate 248,690 of LPNX010232813.1, forward strand.
TATGCATTTGTAAATATTTTAATCCGACGGTCGTGATATGTTCTAGACATAGAGTGATCCGACGATTCAACTTCTCTTATATCATACCTACCATTGATCCGTGGCTTAGCACCCAATTAGTCCATGATCTCTATTTAAAGAGCATGGAGGGTCTTTGGCTAGTTGATCGATTACGAGAAGCTCATGTAACTTCCTTTCTTTGTGTTATCACTCCAGGAAACTCCTCTAGGTTGTAGCTCGAGGATGCCTGGTAACTTAAAATGTTTTTGGGTTTTTTTATATGGATCAAGCCGGATAACCTATATAACCTATCACTCTTAAGACATGCATGAAGCTAACTCAATTACAAGGATTTTAGTTACAACTTGTTCAATAGTTTGACAAAAAGGTGCAGGGATGGAGAACTCACCAGGCTAGCAGACTTACACACATAACACATGCATATAAATGGCTAAATCCTACTGAGGATGGAATTTATAAATCATATATCACTAAATAACCAACAGGATGATAGCTATCAGTTTTTTTAATAGATATGACAATAACCTAAATGCACATTTAGGCAATAAACATAGTAAACAAAGATATGGCTGAACAAATCACAACAAAAGAGCTTAGATCATGAATAAACCAGATGAGGCGCTTGATAATAGAACGAGCTTACAAATCCCCAAAGTTGAACCTTTATTAATAATTTAATCATGGGCTTTATAGCCTTCTACAAGTATCACAGATCCTAAAAATCCGATATGTTTACACAAAAATAATTAAAAGTAATAGTTTTTCTAGATTAGGGCTTCAAACCCTTGCTAACTATTTGTTTATCTACTGTGAAGATATAGTTCACTGAGCAGTCTTTTAATGACTGAAGTGGTCGCTGATCATTTCCACTGTTGGTTCACTGTAAAATTTCCGCCAACAGCCAGTGTATCAGCATTTAACTGAAGCACCCAGTCTTGTTCAATCCGCTCGAAAATTTTTACTTTGCTGCCGCAGTCGCCGATCGAAGGATTTTTCTTTTATTCCATCAGCGCCCCAAGTCTGAATGTTGCCGCAGTCTCAACGCTCCAAGTCCCTAGCGTCGCGACAGTTTCCTCATCGACGCTTTCGCTCACTAGCTTGTCGACGATCGGAGGCTGAAATGAACAAATTTTATCACTGTCGAAATTCTTTTTACAAAGGAAACGAAGCTTTAGTTATCTGTGCTGCCAACATTGCAGAGGATTTTAGCCTTAAATTCGTCGATCTGTAGTCCTTAGCTCTCCCGATTGCCGATGATTTCCCATTGTTGCGTTATCGAAATGATTTTTTGTTGATTGATCGGAAGCCATAGTCTATATATCTTCCGTTGTTTCAGCTCCTTAGTGGGTTAACTCACCGACAGTTTATGTTTTCAAACTCCGACGCGTAGTCTTTAGTTTCTCCGATTGGCAGTGATTTTTTGTTATGGCGAAAGCCGTAGTCAATTTGTTTCTCGCCCTTGCGGCTCCTTAGGGAACTAGCTCGCTGATAGTTAGTCCTTGTAAGTTCTGATGCCGATGAGTCTGTATTGTTTCGAAACTCGTAGTAAGTCTCTTCTGTAGTTGTGGCTCTTTAGTGGACTAACTCTCCAGTGGTTAGTGTTTTTAAGTTCCAATGCCGAAGTTTTCTTCTGCTTGCGGAACCTGTAGTCTGTAAGTCTTACACCATTTCGGCTCTTTAGTGGACTTACTCGCCGATGCCTTCATGTTTTCAAGTTCTGAACTAATTTCGTTGCTATCGAAGATTGGTGGAAGTTTGAATCAGAGCTTTCAATCACTATATTCTCCACATTGGCGGCACTTTTAGTCACTCTTTTCTCCGCAATGGCGGCACTTTTAGTCACTCTTTTCTCCGCAGTGGCAGAAACTTTAGCCACTATCTTCTTCGATCACTATTTAAGAATGTTTCGATGACAATGAAAAGTTTAGCAATACGCCTAACTATCGAAGGGGTCTTCCACCTGTTATTTATCTTCCGTCTTTCGGTGGCTAATGAGATATTTTGATCCTCGCCAAAGCCACCGAAGCTACAACTTTGTGAAATTCACGTCCAAATAAAAAACAAAGGCTTTCAAATTGTCAGTGATCTTAATATCCTTCATTGTATGATTTAAATTTTTCATACTATCAAAAATATATTTATTTTATTTTGGGAGATAACATCTAGCTCCTACTTGGGGATGGGAACCTCCCTGTGAGGTCCCAAGAACCCCAAACTAAAATGCCTTTCCCTAAAAGCACCTAAGCAACTTAACACTATTCTTTATTGTTCCATTGGGAATGGAGTCTTATTCTGAAAGCAAAACAACCTACTATCTACTAATTTACAATCATAAGGCCTCAGAGCCTCAAATAAAATAGAGTTTTAGGAACCACCCATTTACTGGGCCATCTAATACCTCTTCACCTTCCAGATTCTGCAATTTGAAGGTGTTATTCTCATATACCTGGTCTATAACAAAAGGGCCAATCCATAAAGAGTCAAATTTTCCATGTTTCCCCTTGTCCTGTCTAACAGCATCCCACTTGAGGACCCAGTCTCCGACCTGGAAGTTGTCTGCCTTTGCTCTTTGTTAAACATTCCCTTTATCCTCTGTTGATGAGCCTCTAATTTTCCTGCAACTTGCTCCTTGATCTATTGTAACTCCACCAAATCCATCATCCTTCTCATCATATCATTTGGTTCATCTTCCTCTTCCTGGAATAACTTTGCCACTAGAAGGGTGAGATGGATAGGAAAGATGGCCTCTGTGCCATAAACTAATTACTTGAATGGATAAGTCCCTATGGATCTTTTGTTTGTTACCCTATCATCCCATAAAGCAAACTTAAGTTTTGAATCCCAGCTTTTCTGATTTGTCTCTAGCAGTTTCCTAATGATTCAGACTAAGCTTTTGTTGGATGACTCAGCCAGGCCATTGCCTTGTGGGTAATAGGATGTGGAGTGCACGAGTTGAATACCCATTGATTCACACATTTTAACTAATGCTCCAGCCTTAAAAGCTGGTGCATTATCGGTCACTAACCTTACAGGGCAACCAAACCCGCTGAAGATGTTATCATATAAAAATCTCATGATGACTTGATGAGTGGCATTTCTGGTGGGCACTGCTTCTATCCATTTGGTAAAGTAGTCAATGGCTACTAAGATCCATTTATGTTGTCCACTGGAAGATGGATTTATTTCACCTATGAAATCCAGACCCCATTGCTGGAAAGGCCCACTCACTATAACAGGCCTAAGGGGCAAGGATTTGAGTTGTTGCTTCCCTATAAATATTTGACATTGGTCACAAGCCCTTACAAAAGTGCATACATCAACAAAGAGGATTGGCCAATAGTATCCTGCTTTTAATATCTTGTGGGCTATGGTTTTTCAGTAGTGGTGGCCTCCACATGTACTGGAATGAAAGTGATGCATGACCTGCTCTGCTTCCTCTTTATCTAGACATCTTAACAAAATTCCAGACTAATCCTTCCAATATAGCAAATTGTCAATTATGCAAAACTTTACAGATTTCAACTTAAGAGCTCCTGCTTGGTTAGGAGTAAGATCAGTAGAAACTTCTAATTTTAGCAAAAATTGAATGATACCTGAGTACCACTCACATGAAGATATGTTCTCAGCCACTGCTGGACTGTTATTCTGATCTTGATTTACTTTTGTTTCAACTGCTACTATAGTCTGCACCTTTGTTGATCTGACATATGTGAAATTTATTCCCAACAGTTCACAATTTTCTTTGGCCATGAGTTTGGCCAAACCTAGTCCCTTTACCATCTTGGTGGGTTTCACCTCTACATCAAACTCAATGAGTTTGGCAATCCACTTAGCTCTCTTCCCATCAATGTCGAGCTGAGTCAAAACATCCTTCACTGCAGCTGAAGCGACATATGCAATGACCTTCACATGGAGAATGTAGATTCTGAAGTTATTCAAAGATTTTATGAGAGCATAAGCCTGCTTCTCAATTGGGTCATACTTCAGCTCAGCATCTCTCAGGGTTCTGCTGAAGAAAGCAATTGGATGATCAAGACCTTCATCATTCTTTTGTAATAGTACAACTGCCACTGTGTCATAAGATGCAAAAGAGAAAATGTAAAAACCCTTGGTGTAGTCGGGACTAATCAGGGTTGGGGCCTCCATGATGGTTTTCTTAATGTCTTCAAAAGAATTTCTTGCCTGGCCAGTCCACTTTATTTCTACATCCTTTTTTAGCATGGTTGTTATGTGCTTTACCAGCTCGGAGAAATTTGGAACGAATCTTTTGACAAAGTTTATTTTGCCTAAAAAGGACTGAATGTCTCTTTTTAACCTTGGTATGGATGGCTACTGAATTGCTTCCACTCTTACCGGGTCGATCTTTACACCTTCAGCTGAGACTATGTGGCCTAGGAGCTTTCCTTCATTGAGTGCAAACTGGGGCTTCTTAGGGTTCAGTGATATTCCATACCTTCTGCACTTCAGAAATACCTTCCTTAAATGCTGCAAGTGATCATGATGGTTGTGAGAGTAAACTGTTAAGTCATCCAAATATATCAGCATAAATTTATCTTTTATCCCTACAAAAGCTAGATCCATAGCTCTATGAAGGTGCCCCAGGGAGTGGTAAAGGCAATCTTCTCTTGGTCATCTGGGTGCACAACAACTTGGTTGTATCCAGAGAAGCCATCAAGGAAGGACATGACCCTAGCCCTCAAGACTATCTGCAGCAGATGTTCCATCTTGGGCAGTGGATAGCTATCTTTTTTGGAACACTTGTTCAGGTTTCTAAAATACACACACAACCTGATTTCTCCATTTTTCTTTCTCACCACTACTAGATTTGCAATCCACTTGGAATACCTGATGGGGATTATGATCTTGGCTTTGAGGAGTTTGTGGATCTCTTTCTCAATCACTGGTAATAGAAGAGGGCTGATGGGTCTTAGTTTCTGTTTGAAAGGAATGGTGTCCTTCTCCAAAGGAATCATGTGTTGGATGATGTTGGTGTCATATGTTTTTAGGTCACTATATTCCCATGCAAAGACATCAGCAAACTCTTCTATCAAGCTGCAATATTCAGACTTATGTTCAGCAGTCAGCCCAGTGGCTAGATTTATCAGTTTTGGATGGCTCTGGCTACCTATGTTGTGTTCTTGGATAGCAGGATCTAGCTCCCTTTTGGCAGGCTTGAAAGGGACGTCATTGTGATCAAACAGTTCTTCCAGTGGTACTAGACCTTGGGGTATGTGGTTGCTAGGCAATTGGACAATATTGTGCTCAGTCACTTTATCTTTTAGCTTGAGTTGCTTGGCTTCCTCTAGGTTAAGGTTTTCTTGGTCTATGTGTGTGTCAGAGAATTCATCCACTAACTGAAGGAATTTACTAAGCTCCCCATCATTTTCAAACACCCTCCAAAATTTTACATTGTCTGGTAGACAGGGTCTGTACTTGACCTGAACATCATAGGTAAGCTTAGGGGGCAAGGGAGGAACAAAAAGGCTTGCCGAGACGGCCAGGGAATCAGCCAGGTAATTCAAATCCCTAGGAATATATGACAGTTCAAAAAACATAAAGGAGTCTTTGAGTTTCCATACCTCATCCCTGTAGGCCTTCAGTCTGAGATTTTTCGTCTGAAAATTGTTGTTTACCTGCTGTATGACGAGGTCTGCGTCCCCAAAAATATTCACGCACATGATCCCCATCTCCTTTGCCACTTACACTCCCAGCAGCAAAGCTTCATATTCTGCTACGTTGTTCATGGTTTTGAAATCGAGCTTGTAAGACAGGTGAATGTTTTCCTTAGACGGGGAGATCAAGACTATACCCGCGCCTACTGAGTTTTGCGCACTAGCCCCATCGAAATACATGGTCTAGATCACTGTTGTGACTTCTTTGGGCTACGAATGTGTGGGCTCAGTGAGCTAAACTGATGTCTGCTAATTATCATCTATTTGCAAGATGCAAGACCCAAAATCGGTGTCCACGGCGTAGATTGGGTGATTGACTGAGCAGCTCTCCTTGCTTATAATGTATGCGAGCTGATTTTCCCTATACAATCTCTTAGTCTCCCCTCCAAACATGGGAATGGTGGCATACGTGAGATCCATCTGAAGGGTGCAGCCCAATCTTTTGCTCCATGACCGGGATAGCAAAAGGCCAAATTTTGGAGGAATATCAGCCACTACGATGTCCATCATTACGCTTTTCGAAGGCAGCTGAGTTAAGTTTACAGCAAGGTCTTTGATGAGGCCCAAGCACTTGACCTTGCTGGAGTCAAAGGAGAATAAATCATGGTAGGGCTTGGTAATGCTAAGGTCGATTTCATCCATCACAACCTTAGGCATTAGGTTATGAGAGGCTCCTAAATCCAGCAGACAATTATGGAGGATTTTATCATGGATGTTCAAGGATATATAGAATGGTGGGCAGGATTCCTTTATGTCTTCAATCATGGGGCCCATGGTTACAACAGGCTTGTCATCTTGCAGGTTCACAAAGTCAGTGTCATTATGCACCTTGGGCTGAAGGGAATTTAGAATGAAGGTTTTAAATGCATCATTCTACATCAACTCAATTAAAGGGAAAGGGATTTTCAACTTTTGAATTTCAGACTCAAGGTTAAAAGAATAATACAGCCTATCTAGAAACCTTACCCTGTGAGCTGTAGGTTTGAGTTGGACTTGATCAGGTGTGGCTGAAGGCGCTGGTTTATGTAAGGCTTCGGACGAAACAACCACTTTCTTTGGTAAAACAACAACCTTTCTACTAGGTGCAACAGGTTGCTTGACATGTACAACATTCTTCTTGAGGGGAGCAACCAACCTAGACCCCAGTTGGTAACCTCCTTGATCATCAGCCTGATAGACAACCTCTTCAGTGATCTACTCATCAATCAGGGCTTCTTCATATTCTGCTTGTGTCAGAAAAGAATAGTCCACCTCATCCTCCATGTAGTGGATATTGTCTTCAACTTCTCCTTCTTCTTCAATAAACTCTGGCTCTTCTTCTAATACAACCTTTTGAAATGGATCTCTTATCCTTTGATCTTCCCCTTGATTTCTCTCCCTTCTGAGAATCTAAACTGTGGGGTTTCCTATTCTATAAGGAACAAAATTTGGGTTTTGAGGAGCGAAGTCACTTGGCCCCTTACCCATTACCGGCAGATGTCCTTGGTCTTTCAATTTAGACATTTCAGTAGTCAGGTTATCTAAAAGTTTGGTCATTTTTTCAATCTTGTTCTCTAATGCAGAAGCCCCACTATAGTCTGTTGGCTACTTTCTCCTGTCTACCTTCCCTTTGACCTTCTGATATGCCAGAATGTTTGACTCTACCTCTAGGGCAGCATCCTGCATGAGTGATAAGGAGGCAGAACTCCTTTCTCTAAGAAGTAGGTAAAAGTCAGAGTCAAAGGCATTTGCATAAGTTTTCATAGCTGAGGTACCGGTGGGCTTAATCTTAGTGGGGATCTTGTTGTACATGTTGTTGAATCTCTTGGTAAAGTTGGAGACAGACTCACCATTTTCTCTTTTCAGGTTGTTGAATTCTGTGATATAGTTGAGGTGGTCTCTCCTCTCTCCCCAATGCTTTAGGAAAACGTCATCTAGGGCCTCTATGCCTACCACTGACCCAGGAGGCAGTTCTTTAAACCACTTCCTAGCCTGGCCATCTAGGCTTTGCACAAAAACTCTGGTCCATACATCTTCGTGTTCTATATTTATATTTTCAGCATAACTATAGAAAGCCTATAAATGTTCTTCAACAATGAAATTCCCTTCCCCAGTAAACTTAGGCATATACTTGAGGTAATCCCCGGTAGGCATGGCTGCGAGAGGATTTGGAAAAATTAGGGGTGCATACCTAGCTACCAGGATCCTTTCCATCTTGGACAATTGAGGGGTAGCCATATTGGAAATGGGTATGGAGAGGGATGTGGAAGGCAACACTGATGAGGATATTTGCTGAGAAGGTGGTGGTATACTTATCCTAGTGGAGTCACCAGGGATTGGATCTTCACAAGCAGCAGTGCTTGAAGACGCCCAAGCCCTAGATTTTTCTGATGTGTCTAAAAATTGCCGGGAATTAAGAGTTTCAGCAGAAGAAATAACAGCAGAAAGATTTTTTGAAATACCTGATGTACCATTTTGTGCAGCAATGTTGGTCTGTCTTAGTAAAGCCCTAGCTTTCCTCAAGATTTCTTCTGGATCTTAAATGGGTGTTGTTGGTGGCCCCTTTGGGTTTGCTCTGGTACTTGGTCTTCTTGAAGCCACCTTATCTCAATGGAGTCGCCAGATAGATTATTACAACTGTAATAATGTCCAAGCGTTGTCTATCATCAAAGCATGGATCTATGTCGTCTCCCAGGGAAGCTGATCTTCAATCTCCTCTCCCCGACAACAGTGCCACTTTGTTATCACTCCAGGAAACTCCTTTAGGTTGTAGCTCGAGGATTCCTGATAACTTAAAATGTTTTTGGGTTTTCTGATATGGATCAAGCCGGATAACCTATATAACCTATCACTCTCAAGACATGCATGAAGCTCACTCAATTACAAGGCTTTTAGTTACAACTTGTTCAGTAGTTTGACAAAAAGGTGCAGGGATGGAGAACTCACCAGGCTAGCAGACTTACACACATAACACATGCATATAAATGGCTAAATCCTACTGAGGATGGTATTTATAAATCAAATATCACTAAATAACCAATAGGATGACAACTATCGGCTTTTTTAATAAATCTGACAATGACCTAAATGCACATTTCGACAATAAACACAGTAAAGAAAGAGATGGCTGAACAAATCACAACAAAAGAGCTTATATCATGAATAAACCAGATGAGACACTTGATAATAGAACAAGCTTACAAATCCCCGTAGTCGAACCTTTATTAATAATTTAATCATGGGCTTTATAGCCTTCTATAAATATCACAAATCCTGAAAATCCGATCTGTTTACACAAAAATAATTGAAAGTAATAGTTTTTCCAGATTAGGGCTTCAAACCCTTGCTAACTATTTGTTTATCTACTGTGAAGATCTAGTTCACTGAACAGTCTTTTAATGACTGAAGTGGTCGCTGATCATTTCCACAGCTGGTTCACTGTGAAATTGCCGCCAACAGCTAGTGTATCAGCGTTTAACTGAAGTGCCCAGTCTTGTTCAATCCACCCGAAAATTTTTACTTTGCTACAGCAGTCGCTGATCGGAGGCTTTTTATTTTATGCCATTGGCACCCCAAGTCTGAATGTTGCCGCAGTCTTGGCGCTCCAAGTCCCTAGCGTCACAACGGTTTCCTCATTGGCGCTTTCCCTCACTAGCTTGTCGGCGATTGGAGGTTGAAATGAACAAATTTTATCACTGTCATAAGTCTTTTTACGAAGGAAACAGAGCTTTAGTTATCTATGTTGCCGACACTGCAGAGGAGTTTAGCCTTAAATTCGTCGATCTGTAGTCCTTAGCTCTCCCTATCGCCGATGATTTCCCATTATCGCGCTATCGGAATGATTTTCTGTTGATTGATCGGAAGCCGTAGTCTGTATATCTTCCGTTGTTTCGACTCCTCAGTGGATTAACTCACCGAGATTTATGTTTTCAAACTCCGACACGTAGTCTTTAGTTTCTCCGATCGGCGATGATTTTTTGTTATGGCGGAAGACATAGTCAGTTTGTTTCCCGCCGTTGCGGCTCCTTAGGGAACTAGCTCGCCGATAGTTAGTCCTTGTNTGAGTCTGTATTGTTTTGGAACTCGCAGTAAATCTCTTCCGCAGTTGCGGCTCTTTAGTGGACTAACTCGCCGGCGGTTACTGTTTTCAAGTTCCGACGCTAAAGTTTTCTTCTGCTTACGGAACGCGTAGTCTGTAAGTCTTGCGCCATTTCGGCTCTTTAGTGGACTAACTCGTCGATACCTTCGTGTTTTCAAGTTCCGAACTAATTTCATCATTATCGGAGGTTGGTGGAAGTTTGAATCGGAGCTTTCAATCACTATATTCTCTGCAGTGGCGGCACTTTTAGTCAGTCTTTTCTCCGTAATGGTGGAACCTTTAGCCACTATCTTCTCCGATCACTGTTTAAGAATGTTTCGATGACAGTGAAAAGTTTAGCAATACGCCTGAATGTCAAAGAGGTCTTCCACCTGTTATTTATCTTCCGTCTTTCAATGGCTAATGAGATATTTTGATCCTCGCCCAAGCCACCGAAGCTACAACTTTGTGAAATTCGTGTCCAAATCAAAAACAAAGGCTTTCAAACTGTCAGTGATCTTCATATCCTTCATTGCATGATTTAAATTCTTCATACTATCAAAAATACATTTATTTTATTTTGGGAGATAACACAAGGCATAATAAATTGCTCCAAGTAGCTATTTGGTTGGGGCCGTGGACTGTTTCCCTCTCGAGGGTTTTAACCATGTGACAAACATCGGTGTGTTGATCTGTGATCTATTTGTGTGAAGCGGTTGCTTAAGGTATTCGGTATTTTTGGAGTACCCTGTGTACCTAAACAACTATTACTCGTCGACTCAAAAATAGTCATTTATAGCCTGATTTTAGTCATTAATTTCTCATTTTGTACTATTGTTTCAAAGTCATTGTTCTTATCTACTTTAAAGGATGCTTCTCTAGTGGTAGAATTATCTTTACCAATCCTCATTTCATAGGTTATCAAAGTACCTAGGAGTTGGTCAATAGGCAGAGTTTTAAGATCACTTAATTCTTCTATTGCATAAACTTTGGGATTAAATATTTCAGGCAAAGATCTTAAAAATTTCTGAACTAAGGATGCTTCATCAATCTTTTCACCAAGACCCTTCATAACATTCATAGTATCTTCTATTCTTAAGAAATAATTACTAACAGTCTCATCCTCATTCATCTTTAGCTGTTCACTTTTTAGTCTATATTTTTGTAGTTTGGCATCCTTTACTTTCTCATTTCCTTCATAAATACTTACAAGTTTATCCCATATTTCTTTCGCAGATTCAAGATGCATCACCTTAACAAACGTAGCCTCTGAAAGACCACTTACGATAACATGCATTGCCTCTGCATTGAAACTAAATACCAACTTATCATCTCTGGAGGCTAGCACAAATGGCTTTACATAACCAGTGTCTACTACATCCCAGACATCAACACCTAAGGATATTATATAAGTTCTCATTCTAACCTTCCAAAAGGCAAAATTTGTTCCATCAAACATAGGTACCTTATTGGATGAAGTTCCTTCATAGCTTGTCATGTTTAAGCTTACAGATCTATCTATAAATAAAAGGAACCTGCTCTGATACCAATTGATGAAATTATTCAAATAACTAAGAGGGGGGGGTGAATTAGTTATTTCAAAAGCTTAAACCATTTTCAATATTTAAAACATTATTAATGATTACGGATTTACAGTTATGATAATGCAGCAAGTATAATAGAAGGAATGATTATCATCAATCACACACACATGATAGAGACAGACAAATATTCATCTTTATTTGAGCACCTGCTCAAATGAGGTTGCAACCTCTATTTACAAATTCCTTCTTGTGGAGAGCACCAACCCTCATGTTTTTCTAGCACCCACTAAAATAGCATTCTCTAGCTACTACTGAGTGGAAGCACCGACTTCCACTTGTACAGGCTCCAACTTGTACAAAGAAGACAACATGTTTTTTCCTAGCACTACCCTACCACTCTTATTCCTTAGATTCAAACATGTTCCTTACAATATGGAGAAAAACAGATATAACAATGCATACCAACTCTGTTCTGATCTACTTCTGGATTTGCTTATGCACCTTGGTTCCCCTCATTATCTTTGTTCTGGATATTCTTGAAAGAACTCATAGTCCTCTTTCATTATGCAATCCTCACTTCTACGACGATCCATGCACCAGCTCTCTACTTGCAGAGAGTGCACACCCCCCTTCTTCGCACGCATCCTCTTATATTTTTCAATCTTTAAGACCTTCACTATTCGTATGCCTGACTGTTCATTTTCATAACTGATCAAAATTGTTCAATGCTTTAAGACAGAGAAGGAGTCCAATCAATGTGTAATCATGAGTTTCTGCAATTAATCTTCACAATTTTGGCTTCTTCCGTTATTGTCTTTTTCTACAACTCTGACTCCTTTCGCAATTTTCCTTTTTCGAAAAATCAGAGTTTCTGTAATTCTAGTTCCACAGTATTCTTTTCGTAGGTCTTCTTTCGCATCATCGATTTCGTGTGGCCTCTCTTCCGATCATTGATCTAAAATAGGATTTAACAAACACCTGCTTCCACACATCCTTTTCCGCAAAATCCTTATGCATCTTAGATCAGATGCGGATTGTGGATCCTAGGTTTTCCAAATTTGTTTAAACAACTTCCACAATTTCCGCTTCCCTCCTTTCGCCTTCTGTAGGGTGGACTCCAAGTTGCGAAAACTCATATTTCGAAAAACTCCTTCCGCATTCCGCCTTCCGCTTTCCATATTCCGCTAGAGGACATCAGGTTGCAAAAACCCACATTATTTTATACTTTGATTTCTCATTTTCCACATTTCGCCTTCCACTTTTCGTCTTCCGCATTTTGCCTTCCGCTTTTCGCCTTCCGCATTCCGCTGGCATACTCTCGGTTGCAAAAACCCATATTATTTTATACTTTAATTTCTCATCTTTCGCATTCTGCCTTCCGCTTTTCTTCTGAACTATTGATTTCTTTACAGGTTCACTCCTAACCATCGGATTTGTTCATCATATTTCCTTTCACACTTTGCGGATTTACTCCTGACCGTTGATTTCTTTGTGGATTCACACCTGACCGTCGGATCTCTGCACAAGCCATGGATTCTTTTGAGTCCTTTGCTTATATGGATCATATGCTTGGAACTATGTGTTGCCATCAATTACAACCATATCACAATCTGATATGTTTCCATATGATCACAAAACCTACCATAATTTCAGCATCCATAAAGTGCAAAAGATCATGGAAGAAGTGAGAAAACCAGAACAACTAGCTGGGAAAAAAAGAGGGGCTAAAGAAGTTACATATATGGAGGTTGATCAGACAAAGCAAGATGCCCAAACAAAAAGAGCTAAAACATAGCCTTAGGATAGTTGTCAAGCTCTAGTAGAAATAGAATAACAAACAAAGCTCCCAAACGAAGTGATATATTTGATTCTACAACCCTTAACAAGTTCAGGAAGACCTCCAATCAAACATACCAATTATTCTTCACTGAATTTCATAATGCCAAAGGGGTTACAGGAATCACCTACAACAAGTCTTGTAGTAGTAAAGATGGATCTCCAATAAAAGTATAGAGACATCAAAGAAAAGGGCATAAACCAAGTAGCAGAAATCAGGTAGAAATTGCCATTGTTAGATAACCAAAGAAGATACCTTTAGGTTCTATGTTTTAGATCCAAAAGTGTCTAAACCATCAAAGATGAGTGAATGGAATGCAATGGAACATACTATAGAGTCAAAATAGTTTGTGAATCTGGATAAAGTAGATTTTTCAAGCAAGTAAGTGATATGATTTGTTCAAAAGTAGTAGCATCGTCTAAAATAGAAAGAAAGTTGAGAGAGGAACTAAGCAAAGTGGAAGAACTATGGAAGGTTTAAAAGTGGACTACCAAACCAAATAGGTCAAAATTAAGGAGTTGAAAGATAAAATCATATATTTAGGATCAAATCCCTCAGATGGTTCCTAGGTTAGGGCTTTGATAGCTACAAAAGATAATGAAATAACAAAGTTGAATAAACAAATGAAGATGCCTACTTCACAAACAATTCAAACAATTGAAATTATACATGTGCAAAGGAGAAAGAACAAAATATTGTTGACTTTGTACATTTTAAAGCACTAGCTGAAGGAAGAGAAAATAAAATTAATAATTGCAGCTACAAGTTTCCTCCCTCAAACTCCAACAAACATCTCTTAATGTTAATATCCCTACCTAAACACTAGTTGCAGAGGCACAACAAGGAATTCATCCTACTGCAGAGGTTAGGCAAAGTGACTCAAAGCCTAAAATGAAGTCAGTGGATAAGGAGATTATATGTGTAATGGATTGAATATGTTCTAGTTAAGCAGGTGACTCAACCTTCCACTCCATGACCTGATGCCAAAGATAAAAGGATTCAAGAATTGGAAGTTGAGGTAGATAAAAAGAATGAACAAATATTGGAATTGGAGGGGGAGAACAACAAGAAAGATGATGAACTTGAAGATGTATAGAAAGAGATAAACAAACTTAAAAGTAATATTAAGAAGCTTGAATTAGATACCCAAGGTGAGAAATTAATCAGAAGAACAACCTAATCCTTGTGGGACAAAATATCCCATCTATATTTAGGTAAATTGGATTATTGTGAGGTGATACATGATGAATTGGAAATGTACAAACCACTAAAGGAGGAGGCCAAAAGGGTGGAGCCAAAGCTGATGAAGATGATAGAGTAGGCTGAAGAAATCATTGACTATCTAAATAGCAAGAGAAAAATGCAGTTGGAGGAATTACAAATCACCACCAGGACCCAACTCATTAAAGTAGTTAGGAAAATGGTACTCAAGAAAACCCTATTGCTAAGGACACCGAGTCATATCAGGGAACTTGCAGATGATGTAGCATGCTTCAAAATCTTATTTAGTGGAATAACAAAGTTAGGACTTCTATATCCTTGGGACGGAAATGGGGAATTCTATTTTAAAGAATAACACCAAGCCAAATCAAACTAGAAGAGGAATGAAATCCATCAGACATAGATTTTGGAAGAGTGGATCACTGGTGACCAAGTGATTGAAATACTGAAACCTGGTTTCTAGATATGGATTAGACTTAGCACTATACACAAGGAGTTAGGGTCATTGTCCTATGCAAGGTATACTGAAGCAAAGATAGCATTGGAGAATCTGAAAGCTCATCGTATACCCATGGTATGATTGGCAAGTTGTGGCTAACTAACTTTTATAGCTAAAAATGACAAATCTCGGCCTATGACCACTTTCCCATGTTTTTGTCGCATGTCGACACTTCATGAAAGTCACTGAAAAAATACCTAACTTGGAGGACCCATATCTTGAGTTTTGTAACTCTGTTTGACCTCATCTTTGCACCTTTGGAAAGGTATCCAATTTAGATAAAACTTTCTAGAAGACACCAACGTCTGAAAATGCATATAAGTACCCTAAAAATGAGATTTTTTTTTATGTATACGCAAGTTGCCTTAAGGAAACCCACGTATGGTACACGACTTGCTATATATAATACTCGCGTATTCCATAAATACGTGACTATTTGCATTGCAACCCACGTATACCTCCTGTATACGCAACTGATGTCTCTGCAACCTGTGTATTCATGTCAAAAATATGTTTTTCGAAGTTTAGGTAGTTTGGGTGGTTATGCAACTGACTCCTTCAGTTGTAACTACTTTTCCTTCGACCCTATCTCTTCATAAACATATAAATAGAGGCAGGGAGGTCCATGATAGGGGACTTGAACTTTTGCATTGTCATGCTAGAGGAATTGGGACTCTCTTTTCCCACACCTTTGCCCTAGTGATCATCTCCTTGTGTTGCAGAGCTTGGAGGCTGAGTTCCGTGGAGAAGAGAAGTAGCAAAACCAGATCAAGGTTTCGTGAGGTGTCGAACTTGAAGAGAAGGTATATTTGTACTTGTTTTCAAGATTAATAAAGATGTGATGTCCTTCTTCTTCCCAAATCATTGTTTAATGTGTGATTGAATCTTTGTTTATGATCGGATTTTGATGTTAATCAGATTACTATTTCATGTTTCTTTGATTATCATTAATTTATATGTGGTCATATTGGTTTGAGGAAGGTACAATTCCTTTTGCAGGTCTCTTGGAGCAAGAGGAGCAAGAGGAGAAAGAGAAGGTTTGAAGGGTTGCTTGGATCAACCTTCGTTTTTCAAGGTATGAACCATTCTAATCTCTGAAACTTGCTTATATCTACTTGCAAAACCATTTGCATCTCTCTTTCAACTCCAGTATGTTGATGGCCTCTTAAACCCTAGCCATAGGAAACTTTCCTTTACAACACTACCATAAAGTATTATTGCCCCTTAATTCATAGACATCAGGCCAAAATTCAGGCACAACACAATAATCTAACATACAACAAATGACTTAGATACCCTAGCAGTTTGCAATTCAACCAACTCCGTTGTCTTTTATGCCACTTGAAGGTTAGGAAAATATAGAAATGATGCATAGGATGAGCCAAGGTGGCATACCTCCAAGTCAAGTAGTAATGCAACCTCAGGTCCACATGAGAGGGAAAACTTTGCCAGATAAATGAAAGAAGAAAGGCATAGCCAAGAAAAAAAGTTAAAGGGCAGAGGTTGTTAAAGTTGAATGTAAAAGGTAACAAGTCAAAAGATTGTTACCAATCAGTTAGAGTCAAACTGAATTTTGCTACCCCAAAAGGTCTATATATTGTAACTCAAATTCATTTGTAAAGGGCTGGCAATTTAGTGTAGAGGTGCTCTATCTTATTATTGAGTCGATGGGCCATTTTGTAGTGTAATATCCTTTCCCAAGATTAAGGTTACAAAGTACAACATAGATGTTTTCCTCTGTATTTTGTCCATTGTTATCATATTTCCATATCTATGTAAACTTTTCATGAGATCATGAATAACTTTTAAGCAATAGATTCAACTTCATACAATATCAATAATGCTTTGTGTTGATGAATTTTGGAACTAATGTCAGAGATTTCAAAGATTTGTTTGACCTGTGTATTGGTTTTGAAGATTTATGACATATAGTGATACCTGAAGTTTTATACTATTGTTGTTTTCATAAATGTATTGCTGCCTAAGAATCCATGGAGAAACTAATGAGTCACCGTTCATTTTGTTAAAGAACTATTGAATTCTTTGAATTAAAGCTCAATACATTCATTTTGCCTTTTAACTTTAAGATATTTATCTTGTAGGTGCTTCTTGAAATTATGTTCACTTCCATCTATTAAAATTCACCTGCATTTTCCTTCAGAAGTTCTGTCACACTCTGTAAAATTCCTCTACAATCATTTACACCTTCAAAGTTGTTCATACTCCATTTTGTTTATCACAGATCACAAAGAATAACTCATATCAAATTTACCCTAGATTTAGTTCTAATATCTATAAAATTTGAGCCTCATCATGCCTTGGTGTATGTTATCTTCAACCTAGGATATCTTAGGGACCAACAAACATAATAAACCAATCTAAAAAGATTACATGGCACTAAAACTCAATTTATAAATTTAAGTTAAAAATACTACTAATTTGTATTCACATAGTTCTTATCTAGTCGTATTTATTTATCTGTGACTAAATTAGTAGTTTAAGTTAGTCATTTTTAGCTATGTCACTTGTATTTGCTCAAATTTGGTAGTATTTATCTTATAAAAACTGTCATGACTAACTCTTTTGGTCACGTAGTCACAGATTTTTTATTTTGTACTAGTGACATGTATCCCTTCCCATAATTGCTTCAATTCGTCGATCAATTGTTGTAGGTAAATATTCATATTATTCACCTACCTTCTACTAGGGACTATAAGAGCCAACATAAGATGTTCATTATTCACAGACAACCATGGGGGGGTATTGTTATTGATCACTACTATTGACCAAATTGAATAGTTGGTGTTTTGAAGGGTATACAGGTTAACTACATCCATGGCTATGCCCAATCAAAGGTTCTATACTTCATCCTTGAATTTATAGGGCCACGTATCCTCTATATGCTTCATGGCTGTTGAATCTATTGGGATTATCATAATTCCTGCTATAATATTTGTGTGAAGCATGCCACCCCTACAACATGGCTAATTCTTTGTAATGAAAGAGCCTTTGAATCATTGGGATTATAGGCATGTTCCTTAATATTTTATATGGATGACCATGTTCTTTGCCCTTGTTTTTATTATTATTTCCATTACATGTCAGGCCCACATTCTGGACATATCTATTTATCTGCATATCCACCTTCATACAAAATACAATCATTCAGACATGCATGATATTATATGTACTCAACACCCAATATTTTCAACATTTGCTCTGCCTCTTCGCAAATACTAGGTAAGACATTATTAATGGGAAGTACCTTGTCTTTCAATAACCTGTAATTAGTGGGTAAATAAATGTAATTGTCATAAATCATTCTTAAAATCAACCAATTTCTATGTTGATTGTGTGACAAGAATCCTAAAAATTTAAGGGACTTACTGGTTAGTTACTTAAAAAGTGTCAAGAAACACAAGTTTGACATACCATACATTGATTTTGTTGATGAAATTGTCATTGATGTCGACATGGACTTACAGTGGCCCCAAAGGTTGTCATTGATGCCACCAAGTCTCACTTGCAGTGCCTTGGACCCCTTACAGAGTGGATTTGTGCCTTGAAGCACCTTGTACCCACAAGGTTGGATGTTGGAGCCACCACCTTGTTGAAGATGTTGAAGACCTTATTGACAGTGTTGAATACCTTGGAGATGGTGTTGAAGCCTTTGTGGATGATGGTGAAGCCCTAGATGGGTTGGAGAAGTAGTAATGACCCATTATGTGGTAATTCATGCTCTGATGGTGTCATGGTACCCCACCAGAAGGTTTAGCAACCCCATAGGTGATTTCATGATGGATCTTGACCCTCAGTGTGGTTGAGGTGTTTAAAGAAGCCTATGGATCCCCTTGCTTGATGAAGAACCCCTTGGACCCACATTTGATGTCTTAATGGTCCTTAAAGGTGATGATGTGGCCATTAATGACTTGATAAAGACTTGGAGCCCTTGACAAAGATCTTGATGTTCGTGTAGCCCTTGTTGGGGCCATGGAACCCTTGGAGATGGTCATTATGCATGAGAAGGTTTGGCACCCACATAAATGGCGGCATGATGACCCTTAGACACTATATGATCATTGATGGTGCATTTGGAAATGATTTGGGTCTTGGAATCCAAACATATGGTGGTTTGTAAGCCCATGATTGTTGGAACCTTTGATATGATGGAATTTTTGGTCATGATGCCCTCATGAATTGGTGATGGATTCCTATGTGATGGGCTTGAATTCCATGGAAAGTATCTTGTTTAAATATTATATTATATCTTTGAGGGAGTCCTTGAAACCCTTGCATGTGGTGCCTTGGGTCTTGAACCCACACACTTGGTAGCTTGTTGATGGTGATGTATGGTCCTCTTTGTGGTTATATGGATATTGGGATGTAGATGGAGGTATATCCCATGGAAGTTCCTTGATATGTTGAAGAAGACTTTGAAGAAGACTTTGAAACTCTTGTAGTTGGTGGTATGATCTTTGGCACCCTCATGTGTGGGGTCTTTGATTTCCTGGACATATTGAATAATATAAGGGTATTAGACCAAGAATTTGAAAATAAACCCATCATAGGGAGATAGTCATCATCAAGTGATTTCTGTTGATATATGGAGCATCTTCTAACTCCTTATGGTTGAAGAGATATGAATTTTATAAGTTGGTGCACCCCACCTTTTTGGGTTAGTCGACCAAACAAAAGAGAATTTAATTATTCGTAATTTTGAATTGCATGTCGGCCCAGTTTGAGGTACTAACTTTCCTCCACAACCAATATAAATAGAATATCAAGCATTTCATTTGTTCATCATCAATTCTCTCAGTATTTTCACAAGTCTTGGAGAAAAGTGTGAAACTTTGTGGAGGATAAATTTATGGGCATCTTCACTAAAATTGGCATAACGTTCTCATACGGAATCAAAATTACAAAATTCTTGGCTCGTTGGAAAGCTTGTTACAAGGGATATGTGATGAAATGATATAGAGATTCTTTTGTTTTGTATACTATTTCTTCATCATGTGATATTCAAAATGGCATGGTTCATGCTTCTGGGTTTCTCTTGTGACAACACATGTCTCTCATGGATAGAGTTAATCTTTGATCTTAGTATGTGAGACTCTATATTGGTATATATATTTGAAGTCATTATAGAGGCTATGATGATGATGTTGCATACCTTTATGTTATGATATGATACACTTTATGATGATAATGATGCACTCCTATACAATATCATGTACATGCATACCATAGTGTGATGATTCTCTCCTATGCACTATGATGTATACTTGATGTTGATGATGCATAAACAGTGCACACTGAGATGATGATGATGCATATTTGATGACGAGGATACATACCCTATGACGATGATGCATACCCTATGACGATGATTCATACCTATGATGATGATGCATGACGATGCATGCCTTATGTTCAGTGAAAGCATAGCAGAATTACATGTTAAATAATTGTGTATGATGAGGTGTACAATTATGTGTACATGAGCAAATTGAATAGCTTGACCAGAAGTATTAATGAGCAGAAAAGAATGACCAATAGTAATGAGCAAAGTTAATGTGCAGAGATACTTAAGCAGCAGTGATGAGCAGATTGACCAGATATTGCTGAGCAGTGTTGACCAACAGAGTGATGAACGTATATTGATATGCATAGTAGAGGTCAGTTGTGAAGCAGATCCATATGATTGCTTGCAAGAAAAATCTTTCACTTGAGGATTGGACTCCTCAAACCCTTCTTAGTTGGAGCTAAGAAAACCAGGCTGGGTCATGTTATGAGAGTTGGTGCTCTTTTAATCAGTTGGTGTTGATTGTAATAAATAAGATTATTGTCTTCCATGTACAATAAATAAAGATCAAAATTTCATATATTCTTGTGTCTCTTTTGATGTGACGTTGTGCTTATGGCTCATGATGAATTTGATTATGCAATTAATGACATAATGATTGATATGCTCGGATTGACTAAAAGAAGGTAAAAAGTTTAAAATTGCTCACACACCGATTCACCCCCCCCTCTTAGTGTGGCCATTGTGTCCAACATCTTTCAAGTTTTACAATAACATGTCTGTCCCTAGTTGGGTGGACTTTGGTCGCCCATGATTAATGAAAGGGGTGGTAGGTGCACATTTAAGGATTTCGAATAAGGTAACAGTGATATGAGCATCATTCCTAGCTCATATTGTTGGAATGCATCTAATATCATTCCCTCTGTGGTAGTTGTATTAGGTAAGAAAGCAACCATACCAATCTCTATTTCATTTCCTTCATTGCTAACATGTGAAGAATTCGTGTTACTATAGACATTTTAAATTATTGACTCAAGATGTAGTAGGAATTGAATAGGAGGTTGATTCAACAATGATTAGTATGTCCGTCTCCAAGTTATGCTCATTTTGTAGCCTTCTCTCAATTTGACATCGTAGTGGGGTGCCGTGGAAGATGGTATACAGGTCCCTTGTCATTAGATTATGATTTCAGAAATATTGACTAATACATCGATGATATTAGTAAACACAATGCAATTAGTTTGTTGAAACATCATACTAAACAATCATTAAATTATTTTCAATAGTACATGTGCAACCAACCACTTTACAAAACAAAATGTCAAATTGAGCAATACATTTACATTAACTCCATTAAAAATAAAATAATACAATTAATTAATGATGTTTTTCTTACACCCCAAGGGGGACGTCTAATGGTAGTCCCAATGTAAGACATCTTTGACGAGCAACTAGTGGCCTATGGAAGTTACAGTCTATTAACAATTTGTCACCAAGAGACAAACTATGTATTATGCACAACAACAAATATGCACAATTTCATTTTCATAAATAACTCCTTGTCGTTGAAATGCCATTGAATGAACAATTTGCAAGAAATAATGAGCACGTACAACTATTTATGAACCCTTCAATGTTCCCATGAGTGCGTGGATGACCCTCGATATATAATAGGTTCTTCCTATTATGATTTCCAGATGCAGAACCATTCATGCACATACTATACATGGAAATGTTATGTTTGTAATTAATCATATTAAAGTAATTTGACCAACAATAAAGAGGACCACAAAATGGCATAAGTGTTATTGATTGTTCGAGAGGAACGAGTAAATGTGAAAGGATAAACAACCCGATATTTGCAACATCTATTTTAGATTTGGAAATCATATAACTATTACACAAAAGGAGAATTCATTTCCAACGACAAGTATAGGTAGAGAAGATGGCCAAGCGCTATACAAAGTAGGGTTGTAAGAGGTTTGGAATTTACTTTTTAAATGGGTAGGAATAAAGAAGTTGTCACTACCCTCCATCAGTTGAACTAAATTTGGTGTTACTTCGTTATTTTTTCTCTTGGGTCAAACGACATTTTAGATCTCCTAGTAGAGATGTTTTGAGTGGTATTGATATCATTCTTTGGATCACTAGAAATATCAGTTGACTCAACAGAAGGAGACATGTTTGTCAATTTAGGATGAAACATAATTTTTTTTTTGTAAGCTAGTGATCACATTATATTACAAAAAATAATGGTACAAAAAACAACACTTTTCGGCCTCCCATAGAGTTAAACAACCCAGAGGGACATTGTGCAAGCCGCTCCAGAGGAGAAAATAGCATATAGGAATACTTAGTTTTATATGGCAATGTTTAATACCAAAGACTATCCACAACAATACCAGGAAACATAGAGTATTAACCCTAAGCCTCGTGGTAGTAGCTAAACTAAGACAATATTTCAAAAAAGACATATACAGAGGGGTTGAGAAAGACTACTTAACACTCAGACCAGAGCTTGGTTGAGACATGGTGGAATTAGGCTATGTCTTGGCTTTGGCATCTTCTTTCCTATTGCACTTGGTGTCTCTAGTTCCTGGTGCAGAGAGATTGACGTTGGGTTGCATGTTATCCACTTCATCGCTCTAGCGTTTTGTTTTGACTGGGTTGTTCCCTTCCTCCACCATCGGTTCCTTTTCAAAGAACCTGTGCACGGATCCATCCACCAAAATAGTCATGAGGAGCAACAAAGGTAAACAGTGCATGTTAGTTATCTCCCTGCAGTGGCATAATTGCTTGGACACAAACCTTTATTTATAAGATTCTCGCTTGGTGGTCTTCCTCAGCCTCACTGAGATTATTATGGATGAGGAGATGATTGTTGGTTACCCTTTCAAGCTACCCAGGGAGAATTGAGGTTGTGTTGTGTTGGCTCAGTCTATTACTTCTATCTCCTCGATGACCTCTACGACCATTGCTTGCCATTATACAATATGTCACAACAAAGGTTCATGCAAGTTGTTTTGTCCATGGTAAATGGGCACTATGGGAGTTGCTGCACTTGAAAGAGCAGAGTCGTAATCCTGTAATGAAGATGAAAATGGGGATGTTCTCTCTCCCAAACAACAATAAATGGAGGACACAATACACGACGAGAGAATTAACTTGAGACTGCAGAGTGGTCATGTCGTCAGGGGTTGCGATGATGAGCATTGAAGGTTGGCTCGTTTGGCATTTGCTTGGTTGTCCCTTCATTCAGTATCACATGTCAAGATGTTCCACCCTTCCATTGTCATCAATGCTGATTAATTAACCTTCCAACACCCCCATCTAAGGGTAGGATGAAATATAGTTGTTTTGGCTTCCAACTTCTAAAAAAAGGAGCATATAAAAGAGTTCATATGTGGATTTTCTATATAACCTATTTTTTTTTTACCATAGTGGGAGGTATTAGATCATCAACATTGGTTATTCAATCATTCATATAATGAGTTAGTGTTAGATGTAGAGGGTTCTCCTTCAACCCATGTCATTTTAAACAACCACATACTATTAAGGTGTCATAAAAGAGATGCAATTCACAATGAAGTACCATCAACTCATGATTGTGGCTTAAACATGACATGCTATAATCAGCGACGTAAAGCGGTCTTCCATTTTCATCTACCAACTACTTGCAGTATATTGCTCTTGAGAAGAGATTACAACTTTTTTTTAACTAGTGGAATATCTTGTGCATCCAAACTCATTCCCAAATTAGGATCCAACAAAATTCAATGCATAATTATTCACAAGAATGTGTATACACAACATAAATTCAATTAGATTATCAAAGTGTAATTAAAATTTGAACTTACTACAAATAACAAGGGGGCACTTACACTTTGAACATACTTCATTACTTATTGCTATGGTATGGCTTTTTATTTGCATAATCATGTATATGATTTCTTTTTGCATTGTGCCCACCGATGTAGCTATACTCATTACATTTGTTTGATGTTTGTAGATGGAACATGAAGATGAGGAACAAAATCGAGCCAATTAACAAAACATTTGGTCAAATAACCCAACTACAACATCTTTTGCAAGTGATGAAGAAATGAGGCGCCATGCAAGTAGCTTGAGCATTGACAACAATTAAAGCGAAGAATGATGATCATTATATATAACTGGATGCAATGCAAGATGTATGTTTTAAAATGATTGTCTGTGAAAATGAGATATGGAAATATTGTCCCAATTGGTTACCAATAAGTGTAACGATTACATATTCGCATTTTGATTATTGTGGACATTTTTGTTGTCCTATTTTGTATAATGAAGGGTCTTGTATTCATATATAATACAAATGGTTTTTTATTACATTGCAAGGTCTAATGTTGTAAAATGTCACATTGTTGATTAAATATATGGATGATTAAATATTACAATGAACATATGTGTATTCCGATTATATAAGACATTAATACACTCAATATATCCAAATGCAATAATTCAAATTTAAATATTATTAATAATAATAAAATATATTCCATTTTATGGCGATTAATGGAATAAAAAAAACCAGTTGAACTCAATGTACAGTTTCATGCATTCGTAATTCATTCACAATATCGTGTTTTTGCTAAAAGTATTCCTGGTGCTTTCAACCAATAAGCAATACTCGTGCTCCTATATCAAATAGATGCATCAATGCTTTCATCGACAATTGAAGTGGTGCCTCTTTAAGTAAACATGCACCACAAATACTTCTCGATGCATATATTTTAATCATATTTCCCAGTGCTATATAAACCATAATATGCCTCAGTGTGGTAATTCATTAATAACGCATTGGATCGTAATGTCAATGAATGGCATCAATATGTGACATTTAATTTGAATGCATCAATGTTCTTTGAGTAACAGAGCTCCGAGGTTATCATATATTATGGGTGCATCGGTGTGTTCTTTAAATTAAAGCATCAATAAGGATATTTAACTAAATGCACCAATGTGTCATATAAATGAGAAGCATTGATGTAAAATATTTAATAAAGACAACTTGACATATCTCACAGATGCGTTGTCTATTATGCACCAGTGTGCAACTTAATATTAAACATTGGTGTGTATAATTGAGATAAATGCATTGGCGTGTCATCTAAATGTAAAGAACCAATCTAAAATATTTAGTATGGATGTCTCAGTGTGTATTAATCATGTGGAATGCACCAATTCATTTTACATATGTAATCACACCTGCCCATAAAATCCATTTACTAAAACCTTTGACCAATCATATTTTTTTAGTTATAATAAATTTCCATTAAAACCCCCGCCAAAACATCCATTATCAGTTGTTGCATGTTTTAGCTGAGGTTTTTGGGATACATTTTCCCAATCTTGTAACACTAAAAAAATCCACAAAAACCTCGACTATGATGTGTTTTCCTTGTAGTGTGGGAATTAGAATTTGCAAATGGAAGAATGAAATTGTGGAAAGAATATTGATAAGCAAGTAAAAGACAAGAAGAGGAAGAATGAATCAAAGAAACAAAAAGTAAAAAAAAACCATAACTCAACTGATAACCAAATTATCGACAAAAGATGGAGAATAAATCATACATGAATGGATAAGAAACAATATTTTGAGTTACAAAAGAGAATAAGTAATGAAAGCAAAATTATACGAGAATGACAAGTCAAAGTCAGAAAATTTAATCAAAGTCAAAATAAGGTTGATAGAGAGAAAAGGGTTGGTCAACATAAGATTGACGAGTCACATTACAAGTCAAGGTCTACCAATAGTACATAACTTGAATGAGACGCAGTGTCAAAATGAGTATCACGTGAGCGACTAACGTACTTACAATGCCAACTCACCTACAAATAGAGATAAATGAGTGGGGCAAATGACCAAAGTTAGAGACGAGGAAAGATTTGATTGCAAAAACGAGATATCATAGCACAATTGACCAAATTTAGTAAGCATTTATCTAAAATACATGGCACAAAAGATGAGAGGCGTTAGTCATAAATCAAAGACAACCAAACCTAGAACCAAGAAAAGGCACAACAAGTAATCAATTATAGAGTTGGAAGCATGAATGGACAAAAATTGACAACCAAACATGGAGGAGATCGACTAGAAAAAGCATTGGAAAAATTATAGGAGTTGTGTTGTAGTTGGGGGAAGAGGGAGATGCCACCCTCAAATTAGAAGAAAAAGCAAAATCCAGTTGTATATAAGTGTGCCCCAAATTGCAGGACTCCAAGGATGGAAGGAAGAAGTAACCATTTTTATTACTAGTTAGTACCGAAATGGAAAAATATGGTTGAATCAACTAGTGGTCATCACCCCATCCTTAATCCATTGAATCACTAGGCTTACCAGACATTAGAGACACAATAGAACTCAACCAAGTGAGCTCAAGAGGGGTTAGTCATAAGCCAAGTGAAAAAGAGCACATTAAATGGACTTTCATTATAGTCGCCTTACACTTAACCAACTTTGGTCAAGCATCATATGTGAAATTTAATATGTTGGATCCTATTGGGAAGATATTCGAAGAAGGGAATGCTTAAAATTAGCTGGAGCAACTAGCAATGATTTTGATGGCCACATGTGAAGAATGCTCGAAGTTAAGCAAGGCTATAAGATACCCTACTTAATTGATTGGATTGTTATGTCCCAAGTGTGCTTGGTCAGAGAGTTAGCCTTTAATCTCCCAAACAAACCAACTATGTGGAATTTTCAGTGCTTCGCGTGAAAGTGGAAAGGTTAGAGAGAAGGCCTTACACCACAATACATGTTTGGGGAATGGGTAAAGTTAATGATTTCAATCTACAGCAGGTGGAGAGTCCCAAATGTGTAAGGATAAATTTTCCACTACTAGTACACATTCAACTCAACCTTCACTTTACTAAAGTATAATATGCACAAGGAAGAGGAGGAGAGCCAAAGGAATTAAAATGTTATTTGATTTGTTGTGGTAAATTATGCATAAAGGTGTGTAGCCTCTCCCATGCTGGGTGAAATCCCTTGAGGTTGTTGACTAGGCCCAATATTTATAAACAAAAAGAAAATGTGATAACCCCAAGTAAATCCCACAAGCTCTTATTAGTAACAAAACAAGGTAAAAAGAAAATAAAATGAAACATAAAACAAAAGAGATAAGGGGGTGCAAACCATAACAAAGAGCCAATTCAAGAACCACTTTAGATTGCCCAATGGTCAAGCAAATAAATGTAGTGTCACCTAGGAGGCGTGAGCTTCATAGGGAATCCAACAATCTCCCTTAGGGAGGCTTATTCTGTCCACACTAGATGCTAGAAAGCTCGAAGAACAAATGGGAGAAACAAATGCTCCTTGGAGGAAGGAGGCAAGGGAGCTTGAATAATGCTAATAAGTTTGTAATAGATGGGCTATGAAGAAGCTCTAATACAATTCCAACAGCATAACTTTGCTATAGACTTCTCTTACAATATGCATGCCCATGGCTTCCTTTATATGCCAAGAGGTGGCCAAGAAACAACTAGATCCAAGTGTGAACCCCGTCACCTCATGAATTAGCTTCAAGGTACACAATGGGGACGATTGAATGCTCCCCAACATGTTGTGAAGACAAGTTCAAATTTGTGTTGGTGGGGGGCCTTAATGAGCCTTAAATGTGTGGTTGGTGGTTGAGATCCCACCATTTTGACAATCGCACGAATATCAAAGGGAAATCCACGCAGGGGTGAAGGTTTGAAAATGGGGTCAAATCTCTATAAATAGGGGTGGGGCCTGCTTTCGATATCATTTGTACTTTTTGATTTTCAATTTTTGGAGGGTTTTTTTGGTGATTCTGGTAGATACGTGCATCCATTTTACAAGCGACAAGATCTAGACAAGTCTAAACCTTATCCTCTATATTTTTGTCCCAATAGTTTTAGTGCCAGGGCAACCTATTACCCATACGACCGATTATTAGGGATAACCAACCATGCAGGGACTTGGCTTCATACATGAAGCATTGACTAAAATTATACTATGTGGCTAGAAGGAGTAACATCCTAAACACATTTTTTGTAAAGTTGCAACAACTAAAATATATCGATATACAAAATTATACAAAAAGAGTTACAAGCCAAAGAGGACCATAACTGTTTAGGGTGGTCTAGGGTGGTGGATCCACCACCTTCGACCATCAAAACTTTTACATTTGGCCAAAATATAGGCCCACACTTTGTCGGGAAACTAGGCTAGGTACGAGTAAATAAACTAGTTTATAACATAATGCATAAACCTATAATCAAAATAACCAAAAGAGACTAGAAACTTTAAAGAATGGGAATAATTAGAATGCATATGAACCGAGAAGGCTTGCTAAAGTCTAGGCTTAAACATTGGAAGTGACTGTTGTTGCTTCCTCCCCAGTCTAAAATCCTCTAGAGTTTGCAATGGACGAGTCTTTTTCATTCCGCTTAACTGGAAGGCTCTCAGTTTTGCACGGGGGTTCCTGAAGTTCACCATACTGACGTCTAATCTTCTTTGTGTGGAGATGACCTGAGCCCATTGAATTGGACTGACCAAGAGTAGCAACTGGTTCATACAAAGGGCACTTACCAGTCTTCTCAGGAAAATCGTGGACATGTTGAGCGTCCTCAGGGTACCCTTCTCTAGCATGTGGGGATTGGTGCTTCAACAAGTGCCTTTGTTCTGTTGGGGTTGGCAGACCCAGATCATGCCACTCAACTAGATTGCCCAGATCGTTGCTTATCTGGTTCAAACTGAGTTGCATTTCCTTCACCGCATCATGGGTCCACCACTAGACCTCCTGGTTGTTGTGACCCATGTAAGCCAACAAATTCTTAATAACCCAATAATGATTAACCTGACCCCTTTCTTGAGGATTTGCCAGCTATTTCTCTATTGCAGTCGCTTCCCAATCATCAATTTCTCGACAAAGAGAATGAGGGATATGATCCTCATATCCAGAACCAATAACAAGCAGTCTGTTCCCTCGCCTTGCTTCCCCTTTGCTACCACCACTGTGTTGGGGAATGCTGTGACGATGGTTTGGCATCAATATTGAGCCGCTCTCCTTCCAAGGGTTGGGTGGCTTGGCTTGACGTCCCTCCCTAAAACCCGAAACCAAATTTGCCATCGTGAGCGCAAAGAGGACTGCTCCTAGAACGACTCAACTCCTTTAGCACAAAATGACATGACTGGTAGCTAATATGGAGGATATAAGGGTGTCCTGTTGTGGGCAACAACCATAAAGAGTCGTAGATCTCACCCATGAGCCCTGTACAAAGAGCCAACCTCCTATTGGATAGAGGATCCATCACCATTAAAACCATTAACCTTTGCAAGGGAGAGGAGTTAAGAGGGGAGAGCTGATAACATGTTGTTAAGCCAGGTGGTTGACGAAGCATGCAGACTCCATCTACCTACCACGTGATACCTTGCAGCATGCACATCCAAGCTTAACATTGAGTTCACTTCACATGGTGTTGTTGAGAGATATAAGGCTCAAGTGGTAACAAAGGTTTTTCTCAACAAGAAGAAATTGAGTAAACAAAGATGTTTGCTCAAATAGCACACTGAAAATACACACATACAACACATTAAATTTTCATCCACTTAAATTAAAATTTAATATTAAATGAGATGTATGTGATAACATTAATAATAAAATTGAAACAAACACTTGTCACATAAAAAAAACAACAGAGAGTATTTTTCAGTTATATGAATATTTATATTATTATATTATATATAATATATATTGGAAAATCAGCAGGTAGTAGAGCGAACTAACTCTCTCATATCAATCTGCAATTTCCCCTCGTTTTTATGAAAATAGATGTTCCAAGCTCGGCACCGTCCATCCGTGGAGACTTTCGTTTTGGCGTTAAATTATATTGCGTAGACGCAGAGGAAGCAGAGGAGTAGGGCCGTCTGAAGGGTTTTTCTCTCTATTGCTTGCAACAAGGAGCAGCCATGGAGCAATCGGAGCGTATTGTCGCGGTTAGTTCTGTTAATTTTCACACATGAATTTTGGTCAAGTAGGGTTTTAATATCAGTTAATGCTTGGAGTCCCGGCAATAAAACACAATCAAAGAGAGTGTATAACATTGCCTGGGCTATTCTTTAATTCGGCTGTAACATTGAAGGTTCGAAAGAAATAGTTCGAGCTTACATGTAATTACAACTGCTTGTGTTGTTTCTGTCATAGAAACTTAGAAAAACTGAAGCTTCCTTAACCTGAGTCAATCCAAGTCAAAACAGGCAGATTTAGTGTTGGAAACGTGTACGAAGTTCATTTCCCACACGTAGGACGCGTTTGTATGGTTGGAAACGCGTTTTGAGTCTTACCACACACGTTTCCGCATATTGGTGCAGAAATGCGCCTGGTACGGCCCTGTACCGGACGTTTCCTGCAACTTAACAGGTGTGACAAAGATACAAAATTCCCCATCTAATTCCTTTGATGGAATTTTCTCTCAGATATGCTGATATCATTCTGCTTAAGCCTTCTACAACCAAATAAAAGAGAAAAGATGACATCAGATAACCTTTGTCTTAAGCCCCTCGTGGCACAAAAGAATCTGGAGTCTACTCTATTGATCAATACAACAAATGTGGCTAACGACAAGCACCCAATGATCCAGTTCACTGTTTGAATACCCATTACTATCTGAATGAATATTAGCCTAATGTACATCCAGTTGAGTTTATAGAAAGCCTTGGCCACATCAAGTTTCATTGCGATTGCTGCAAGCTTCCTCACTTTGCAAACCTTCTTAGGCTGTTCCTACAGCATCATGGATTTGTCTATTATGATAAGAACCCAAACGTTTCCTCTGAAATGACTTCAGATAGGATTCCTTTGAGTATGTTAGCTAGGTTTAAAACTTTAATGTGATAATTTATAGACAGAGTTGTACAGTGTAATAGCCATGTAGTCATTTAATGTATTTGGGTCATTGTTCTTCAATATTTGTGCTATGAATGTAGCATTCGAAGTCCCCAACACTTTCCCAGATCTGGATTCTTCAATTACTTTCAACAATTGATCTTCCAGGAAATCATAGAAGCCTAAGTAAATTTTTGCTCTCCATTCATCTAGGCTTGGGCCCTTCACTTTCTTACAGGACTTGAGCACTGATTTTAACTCTTCTTTTATCATCTTTGCTTCTATATTCTCCTATTGTTGATCATCTATCAGTGTAGGAAAGTATCAGTCCAGGAAAGTGTGAAGCTACCTTCAGTATCTCTGCTTTGTTACAACCTGGGGGCTCCTGAAATAAGGTTTCGAAGTGGTTTAAACTCACCTCTACAATTTCTTGAAAAGTTTCGACTTTAGATTCATCTTTCTTTTTTATTTCCTATATAGTATTGATGTTCTTTCTGTGCTTAGCATAATTTTGGAAGAATTTTGTATTTTCATCTCACTTAGTGAACCATATGGCCTTGTGCTTCAACGTCCATGCTGTGTCTTCATTTTTGAACTTCTTGCTTTTTGTTTCTTCCATTTTTTTTTTCAATTTTGTTTTCTCAGCTTTGAGAAGATGCCTTATTCTCAGCCTAGACTCAGACGCATTAAGCTTCTTCTAGTTGGTAATCATGGGTGTTGACATTGGCCTGCAACCCTTCATCTGAATTCTCTTCTAGATGTCAATTATGTATTTCCCTTGTCCAAGGAAAATGTGTCTAGGCTCTTGCAAAACCTTCAATCCCTAGAAATAGTGCATCAACCCATTATCTTTCATCTCAAATACTGATCAAGATCTCTCTTACACCCTGCAATGAGTCTCTTTGAACCTGTAATGAACAAATAATCTACATGGAGCACACGAATAAGAAAATCCTCACCAATCACTATGAAGTAGATGTTTGGATCTGCCTCACTCTTCTGAAATCCCATCTGTTGCAAGAATCAATCCTAGAATACCAAGCTTTGGGAGCTTGCTTTAGTCCATTAAGTGCCTTTTTCAACTTGCAAACATGAGACTCTCCCATGTATCTCAAAGCCCTGTCGCTGCTCGATATATACCTCCTCCTGTATAAGTCCTTTCAGAAATGCGGTCTTCACATCCATCTGGTAGATCTTCCAACCCATCTCTGCTACAATGGAGATCACTGCTCTGATCAAAGAGTATCTAACAACTGGTGCAAAGGTCTCATCATAATCAACTCCCTCTACTTGTGAGAACCCTCGTGCCACAAATCGAGCTTTGTATTTCTTAATGCTTCCATCCACAACATATTTAATCTTATAGATTCACTTGGAAGTCACCAATGACATCCCTTAAGGTCTTGAAACCACTTCCCACACATCATTTTTCATGATGGAATTATACTCTTCCACCATGGCATTTCTCCATCCCTGGTAATTTGTTGCCCCCTCAAAATAGAAGGCTCAGACTCATGAATACTGCTCACTAAAGCCATATAGCTGGAAACTCTCTTTAGTGCTTTACTCTCCTTGACTTGTCTCTTGGGATTCTCCACAGATTCCTTAGCTTCCTTCAAGGTTTCTAGAAGCCATCTATGCTTCCTCTTTTCTAAAGTGGCCTCCTTTGAAGGGAACTCCTCTTGCTCTTCCTCATCTAACAACCATCCACCTGAAGAAGTAGCACTTGAGGTCTGAGACACTATAGCCTGTGAACCTGAAATTGAAGAGCTAGTAACCTGTGATCTTGTACCTATACTTGGGAAACCTGTGACTTGTATCTTTGTAATTGAGGAATCTGTAACATGTGGACTTGTCACCCTTGATACTTGTGACCCTGTACTCTTTGATGCTGAATTCTGTGATGTACTCACCTGAGGTGTAGGAGCATGCTACTCCCCTTCTTTGACTCATGAGACTTCTTGAAGGCCCGGTCCTCCTCAAATCTCACATCCCACCTAACAACTATTTATCTCCGGGTAGGAATGTATATGCAACAGGCCTTAGAAGTTTCATCATACCCAACAAAAATACCCTTTTTTGTCATGGGCTCCAACTTAGTTCTCTTCTCTGAAGGGATATGTGAGTAATTGAGGCACCCAAAGGTCCTAAAGTGCCCAACCTCAAGCTTCTTCCTTGTAAATCCTCTTCAGGGGTTTTACACCCCAAAACCTAATGAGAACTCCTGTTTTGAATGTACACTGCAGTGTTGCAAGCCTCAACCCAAAGAAAGAATGGCAAACTTTCATCATGTAGCATAGCTCTAGCTGCTCCAACAATAGTCCGATTCTTTCTCTCTGCAACCCTGTTCTGCTGTGGGGTATATAGAACTGTCAACTGTCTTTTAATCCCCTTCGTTGCGCATAATTCATTAAAAGTCTTGGAGGTATACTCACCCCCATTATTTGTCCTCAATACCTGAATTTTCCTTTCTGTTTGGTTCTCCACAAGAGCTTTAAACTCTTGGAACTGTTGAAAGACTTCTTTTGATTCTTTGCTCTTCAGCAAATAGATACAGGTCTTCTTGGAAAAGTCATCAGTGAAGGTCACATAATACTCATAACGTTTTAATGAGAGAAAATACAGCGAACCACAAAGATCATAATGTACCAAATCAAGTATCCTCGTTGATCTATTGTCATTGCTAGGAAAGGAAGTCTTGGATTACTTTCTAAGAGCACATCCCTTTCACACATCACTATGCTCGGTGCTAAACTCTAGCAAACATGTAACCATATCTCTCAACATCCTCAAAGCTTGATGGTGCAAATGGGCCATCTTCCTTTGCCAGTACTCGCATAACTCATTACTGCTGCTGTTGCTGCTATGTGCCAAGGCATGAAAGGGTTGATGTTGAATTTTAGCATTAGCATGTATTCTTTTAAATTTTGCAGACTGTAAGATAACAGTAAGACAAGTGCAGTAGATAAATCAAAACATCACACACATGGACACAGGATGTTTTTTACGGGGAAACCTTTAAAGGACAAAAACCCCAAAAGCATTAGTAATTCATCCCTTAAATGAGATGAATGTAGCAGGCTTGTACAACTTCAATCACTAACAGATC
The DNA here is from genome assembly GCA_001517045.1 of Pseudotsuga menziesii. Taxonomy (NCBI): domain Eukaryota; kingdom Viridiplantae; phylum Streptophyta; class Pinopsida; order Pinales; family Pinaceae; genus Pseudotsuga; species Pseudotsuga menziesii. The sequence continues at coordinate 282,841 of LPNX010232813.1, forward strand.
TTAACCAAAACTTTTCACAAGAAGATCACAAAAAACTTCAGATTAGAGTCACTGCCTAGATTTTTCTTTTTCTGCTGCCCAGACTCACTTGCCTGGATTTGTTGCCCAGGCTGCCCGAAATACCTTTGTCTGCTGCCGAGAAAGGAGCAAGCTGCCCGAACCCTGTAGGTGTCTGCCCGAACCCTGTAAGTGTCAGCCCGAGCTTCTTGAGGGCTGCCTGTAATAAATTAGGGCTGCCTGGGACTGTTCTACATCTGCCCGAAGTGGGGAGAGATCTGCCCGAAGTTTGTCTGGACAGACTGTATCTGCTCGAGTTGTGAATAGACTGCCCAAAAATGTTTGTCTGTAGCTGCCCGTGAAGAAGGAGAGGTCAGCAGGTTGACCGTGGGCAGATCTATCTGATCGAGGTAGAAATGAGGCTACCTGTGACTGTAAGGGATTAGCCCATGAAGATCAGTAGGATGCCTGAAACAGAATGGAGGCTGCCCATGAACGTGCTATGTACTAGGGTGAAACCCTAGATCTGTTTGTTGTTCACCATGAGTGGAGAGGAGTGATACCCTAGCTTGCTTAGGGTTACTGCTGTTGATTGCTGAAGAATGATGGAGATGCCCTAGCTAGAAAAGCCTACATGTTAGGGCATAAACAAAAACAAAGATCTTCTCTCACTTCCAGGGAAAATCATATAAGGAGCAGCTCAACGTTGATGATCAAGTGTGTGTAGAAATGAAATGGAGTTGACCTTCCTTTATAGGCTTTTAGTCCATTGGATTTTGACCAAAACACAAAAGAATAAAATAATATGATTTTATTCTTTTACTTTTTGACTTTTATCTTTAGTGGTACTAAAGGCCTTTTTGCATTTTTCACTTTGACTTCTTAGTGGTCCAAAGGTCTTTATGTATTTTTGACTTTTACCTTTTAGCCTTCTTTAAGTGCGCTATGGTCAATGCAAGTGGTTATAGGGGTCCTTCATACCCACTCAAAGTACATCATCATTAATAGAGAGAATTACTAATGCTTTTATCTCAAACTCCTTGTGCCACCAAGATTGGGTACTAGGTGTCTTGACCAAGGGTAGCTAATCCTTGGAGAAGGTCACAAATCCCACAGATCGAGGGTAGGAGTGCCTCACATGCCCAAACCCGGTCTAGGACTTATAGTGATGTCCTGGTAACTGACCAGGTGCCTTAGCCCTAGGCTGCATAATTTGACCCAAGGTCAAATACTTGGTAACTGACCAAGCGCCTACATTCTCTCGGAGAATGGCCCTCAACCCTAGGTTGAGTCCCCCAGTCCTAGACTAGTTCATCTTCCTGGTAATTGACGAAGTGCCTGTTGGATTCACGATTGTCGCTAGACCAAAACCCGCAGGTCTTAATCTTCGCGACAATAGCCAAAGTTAGGATCTCGGGAGGCAATTAGTCCATGTCACGAAACTCACGAGGACTGTTGAACCCAATGTCCAACAATCTCCCCCCCAACACGAGTCGGGTGAGTTTTTAACCCTTGACCTGTTGCTCTGATACCATTTGTTGGACTCACGATTGCCATTAGACCAAAACCCGTAGGTGTTAATCTCCGCGACAGTTGCCAAAGTTAGGATCTCGGGAGGCGATTAATCCATGTCACGAAACTCACACGGAGCGTTGAACCCAATGTCCAACAGTGCCTCCATTCAAAGAATGGCTACTTAGCTCTAGGCTGAGTTCTCCTAGTGCTGGACTGGCTCCACATCCTGGTCCTTGACCAGATGTCTCCATTCAAAGAATGGCTAATCAGCTCAAGGCTGAGTTCCCTAGTGCTGGACTGGTTCCACATCCTGGTCCTTGACCAGATGTCTCCATTCAAAGAATGGCTTCTCAGCTCAAGGATGAGTTCCCCCAGTGCTGGACTTGTTCCACATCCTTGTCCTTGACCAGATGTCCCCATTCTTTAAGAGAATGGCTCTCGATGTTGCTTAGGAAAAATCAACACTCCTCAACGAGAGAGGTATTCTCTGCCATGCCAAGGTTGTTACGAAAGTACACAAACTTCGTTGTTGTCAGAGGCTTGGTCAGAATATCTGCAATTTGTTCGTCTGTACGGATGTACTGCAACTTTAGAGTGCCTTTCTGTATGAGGTCTTTGATGAAATGATGCTTCATTTCAATGTGTTTAGATCTATCGTGAAATATCAGATTTTTTGAAAGCTTAATGCAACTTTGATTATTGCAATGAATAATCGTTGAGTCAAGCTTTCCACCGAATAGATCAGATAGTAGTTTCCTAAGCCAAACTGCTTCCTTGCAGGCCTCACTTGCAGCAATATACTCAGCTTCAACTGTACTGTGCGCTATGGAACCTTGTTTCCTACTGGACCAAGAGATTATTGCAGATCCCATACTGAAACAGTAACTTGAAGTACTTTTTCGGTCTACTGCACTGCCAACCCAATCTGAGTCAGCATATCCTGCTAACAATACTCCACTACTAGAAGTATACCTGAGCCCATAAGTGATAGTACCTCGCACATATCTGAGTACATGTTTGGCTGCTACCCAGTGTATGTGCTTCGGATCGGACATGAACTGACTCAGAGCATTCACTGTGGAACAGATATCTGGTCTTGTGTGTACGAGATACATCAGAGATCCAATGAGCTGTCGATGCAGGGTAGAGTCCACATCTTGTGAATTGATGGCCGAGTCTCGCAACTTCTTCAAGTTGGTTGTCATGGGCACGCTCATGGACTTGCAGTCCTGCATCCCAAATCTCTGCAAGATGTCCACTGCATACTTCCCCTCTGTTAGGAAGATCTCGCCTGGCTTTTTCCAGACCTTTAGGCCAAGAAAATAATGCATTAGACCAAGATCCTTCATTTCAAATTCAGAGGTGAGCTCTCTCTTACACTGTTGTATCAGTTATTCCTCACCTGTAAGGAACAAGTCATCCACATATAGGACAAGGATCAAGATATGATTATGAACAACCTTAAAGTACAGATTGGAGTTGACAGTACTTTTGGAAAACCCCAAGCTGTGAAGGTATCCATCCATCCTCGCATACCAGACTCTTGGAGTCTGTTTGAGCCCATGCAAGGCTTTCTTCAGTTTACACACATGGGACTTATCCCTATGAGTCACAAAGCCTTCAGGTTGTTCAATGTAGACTTCCTCATCAATTGTGCCATTGAGGAAGGCTGTTTTTACATCCATCTGATGTAACTTCCATCCAAACACTGCAGCAGGAGATATTATGGTTCTGATAGTAGTATACCTTGCGACAGAGCAAAAGTCTCATCATAGTCTATGTCCTCCTTTTGGGTAAATCCACAAGCTACAAATATGGCTTTGTACTTCTCAATGATGCCAATTAGCATCATGCTTGATTTTGTGGAGCCATCTTGATGTTACCACTGACTTTCCTGTTGGTCTGGGAACAACTTCCCACATATCATTTTTCATGATTGAACTGTACTCTTCAATCATGGCTTCAATCCATACCTGTTGACTTGCTGCTTCTTTGTATGTGGAAGGTTCAACATTGATGAGCTGGCTCATATGACCTGAGTACTTCTGTGGCCTTATGCTTTCTCTAAAAGTCTCGAGAGGAGCTTTATGCTTCTCAGCTTCTTGTACCATTTCTCGGTACCAGGCAGGTCTTTTTTTGTAAGGAGGGATTTCAAGCAGTTCTTTTGGTGGACTTTCAGGTTCCTCAGGTACATCTGGAATTTGATTCTCAAATTCTTCTTCCTCCCTCTAAATAGCTCTTGTGTTTGACGAAACACAACTTCCTCATGAAAAATCACGTCTCTATTGACTTCAATGTACCTCTGTCCAGGGACATAGATGCGGTAGGCTTTTGAGCTTTCACTGTAACCCACAAATATGTCTTTCTTTTCGAAAGGCTCTAGTTTAGTCCTTTTTTCTTTTGGTACATGAATATACACCGGAGTGCCAAAAATCCTCATGTGGTCAACTGCAAGTTTCTTGTTAGTGAAGACTTCTTCTGGAGTCTTTTCCCCTAAGATGGCATGAGGGCTCCTGTTTTGAATGTACACAACAGTACATGCAGCTTCAGCCCACAAAGATAAAGGAGGATCAAGGTGAGTCAGCATGGCTTTAGCAGCTTCACATATCGTTTTGTTCTTTTTTTCTGCAACCCCATTTTGTTGAGGGTTGTAAGGCATTGTCAGCTCTTTCTTGATTCCTGCTTCTTGGCAAAAATGATCAAACTCATTAAACTCATACTCACCTCCGTTATCTGACCTTAGGATACAGATGTGTCCGCTTGTCTGATTTTCAATTAGAGCTTTGAACTCTTTGAACTTGTCAAAAGTTTCACTTTTGGCCTTGAGAAAGTAAATCCAGGACTTCCGAGAATGATCATCTATGAACAAAACATAATACAAGCACCCACTCAAGGAGGGTGAAGACATGGGCCCACAAATGTTAGAGTGAATCAAATCCAATATTCCTTCAGATCTATTCTTGCTTCTGGAGAAGGATTTCTTAGTGTTCTTACCTAGAGCACATCCCTTGCAAATTCCATCATGTTTGGGAGAAACCTCTGGCATACCTGTAACCATCTTTTGTAGGCCTGGAAGAGCTGTATTGTGGAGGTGTCCAAACCTCTGATCTCACAGCTCACATGGATCGGCTGTGTGGTGAACCAAGGCTTGTGTGGAATTTTCGGAAGCTTTATAAAGACCTCCCTCTTGAACCTCGATCTGTACAACTGAGCTTAGGTTCTCGTTCTTTGCCTATAGTAGGACCTTCTTGTCCATGAAGAGGACTCTGTAGCCCTTGTCTTCTATGCCAACAATGGAGAGGAAGTTTTTCTTCAAACTAGGAACATATAAGACATCATCAATATGCAAGACCGTACCTGAATCAAGTTGAAGTGAGGTTGAGCCAACTCCTTCAATCTTGTAAGTGGAGTCATCTCCAAGTTCCACTTGAGTAGTGAACTTCTTCTTTCTGTAGCTGGTGAGTGCTCCACGATTACCTGTCATATGTCGAGAGGCACCACCATCTACTAACCAAGAGTTAGCACTGTCAGTGACGGATCTAGAAAGAGTAGAGATAAGGTAATATTCCCTTCTAGGTTCATCTTCTCTTGTAGCCTTGGTATTCTTATTCTTCTTGGGTTCTTCTTCTTCTGCAGCAGAAGCTTGGAATCTCCTTTTGAACTTCCTCTTAGGTTTCCTGCAATCCTTAGCAAAGTGCCCAATCTTATGACAATTATAGCATTCCACTTTTGAAACATCAATGTGTTTACTTTGTTGTTTCTTTCCCTTCCTTTTCTAAGGGGAGGGCTTCTTGAACTTCCTTGTCTTAGTTGTAAGAGCAAGGTTTCCTTCCTTAGTGGTAGTGGCCTTATTTTGAACTCTTTCTTCTTCTTCCAAGCAATCATGCCAAAGCCTATCAAAGTTTGGTTGATTCTCACGTCCACTTTCTGCTGCCAAAAATGTTTCCCAAGAGTTTGGGAGACCATCGAATACAATTTGTACAAGGTCATCATCATCCACAGTAATGCCAATAGCAGTGAGTTGGTATCTTACCTGTGCAATCTTTGTGAAGAAGGGTCCAACTCCTTCATCTTTGTTCATCTTCAGTGTTCGAAGCCTTTTTTTCAAAACTCTCTTATGACTAGGAGACTTCTTTTCATATAGATTCGTCGAGGTGTCAAGGCATTCTTTGGCAGTCTTCAATGGTGTGATGGTGGGCATTAAGGTTTCCTTGACTGAGTCATAGATGATCCTTCTAGCCTTTGCTTGCTTCTTCTTGAAAGCGATTCTGCCAGCATTAGATGTTGGTTCTTCTATGGTGTTGAACACCAAGTCATCAAGGTCATTTTCCTCTAGGATGGCTGTTAGACTGGCTTTCCAAGAGTTGTAGTTTGCCGAACCTTGAAGCTTTTCTTTCGGTCTGAAAGTGTTGGTAGCCATTTTTGCTACACAAGTTAGTTATCTAAGTTTGCAAAATGTCCCAAGGTCTAGGAAGACAACAATAATCTGCTTCTTACTGAGGTCTTCACATGCAAAGCTCTGATACCATGTCGAATTTTAGCATTAGCATGTATTCTTTTAAATTTTGCAGACTGTAAGATAACAATAAGACAAGTGCAGTAGATAAATCAAAACATCACACACATGAACACAAGATGTTTTTCACGCGGAAACCTTTAAAGGACAAAAACCCCAAAATCATTAGTAATTCATCCCGTAAATGAGATGACTGAGTTTTTCAATCTCAAAATTATGAGATGAATGTTCTTCAATAATTTAACAAACCCTAGAAGGCTTGTACAACTTCAATCACTAACAGATCTTGACCAAAACTTTTCACAAGAAGATCACATAAAACTTCAGATTAGGGCCATTGCCGAGATTTGTCTTTTTTTGCTGCCCAGACTCAGCTGCCTGGATCGGCTGCTCAAGCTGCTCAAGACCTTTTAATGTTGCCCGGGATGGAACAGGAGCTGCCCGAAATACCTTGTTTGCTGCTCGAGAAAGGAGCAGGTTGCCCGAACCCTATAGGTGTCTGCTTGATCCCTGTAAGTGTCTACTTGAGCTTCCTGAGTGCTGCCTGTGATAGATTAGGGCTGCCCAAGACTGTTCTACGTTTGCCTGGAGTGGGGAGAGATTTGCTTGAAGTCTGTCTGGACAGATTGTATCTGCCCGAGCTGTGAATAGGCTGCTCGGAAATGTTTGTTTGTAGCTGCCGGTGAAGAAGTAGAGGTCAACAAGTTGACCGTGGGCAGATCTATTTGCCCGAGGTAGAAATGAGGCTGCTCGTGACTGTAAGGGATATTCCGTGAAGATCAGTAGGTGCCCCGAAACAGAATGGAGGTTGCTCGTGAATGTGTTGTGCTCTAGGGTGAAACCCTAGATCTGTTTGTTGTTCACCGTGAGTGGAGAGGAGTGATACCCTAGCTTGCTTAGGGTTACTGCTGTTGATTGATGAAGTATGATGGAGATGCCCTAGCTAGAAAAGCCTCCATGCTAGGGCATAAACAAAAACAAAGATCTTCTCTCACTTCTAGTAAAAACCATTCAAGGAGCAGCTCAACGTTGATGATCAAGTGTGTGTAGAAATGAAATGGAGTTGATCTTCCTTTATAGGCTTTTAGTCCCTTGGCTGTGGACCAAAACAAAAAAGAATAAAATAATATGATTTTATTCTTTTACTTTTTGACTTTTACCTTTAGTGGTACTAAATGCCTTTTTGCATTTTCACTTTGACTCCTTAGTGGTCCAAAGGTCTTTATGTATTTTTGACTTTTACCTTTTAGCCTTCTTTAAGTGCCTTGTGGTCAATGCAAGTGGCCATAGGGGTCCTTCATACCCACTCAAAGTACATCATCATTAATAGAGAGAATTACTAATGCTTTTATCTCAAACTCCTTGTGCCACCAAGATCGGGTACTAGGTGTCTTAACCAAGGGTAGCTAATCCTTGGAGAAGGTCACAAAGCCCACATATCGAGGGTAGGAGTGCCTAACATGCCCAGACCCAGTCTAGGACTTATAGTGATGTCTTGGTAATTGACCAGGTGCCTTAGCCCTAGGCTGAGTCCCCCAGTCCTAGACCGGTTCATTTTCCTGGCAACTGACCAGTTGCCTCCATTCAAAGAATGGCCACTCAGCTCTAGGCTGAGTTCTCCCATTGCTGGACTGGTTCCACATCCTTGTCCTTGACCAGATGTCTCCATTCAAAGAATGGCTACTCAACTCAAGGCTAAGTCCCCCTAGTATAGGACTGGTTCCACATCTCGGTCCTTGACCAGATGTCTCCATTGAAAGAATGGCTACTCAGCTCAAGGCTGAGTTCCCCTAGTGCTGGACTGGTTCCACATCCTGGTCCTTGACCAAATGTCTCCATTCAAAGAATGGCTACTCAGCTCAAGGCTGAGTTCCCCCAGTGCTGGACTGGTTCCACATGCTGCTCCTTGACCAGATGTCCCCATTCTCTAAGAGAATGGCTCTCGATGCTGCTTAGGAAAAATCAACAGTTGAGACATGAGTTTGTATAGTTTTTCACATCTGATACCAATCAATGTAGCTATAGTGTCGCTAGATCCCTTGGGATGAACTAGTACATGCCCATCTTGAAAGAACACCACAAACCCCCTGTCCTCTAAAGTGGAAACTGATATCAAATTATTCTTCAACCCATGGACATATATTACATCCCTCACTGTCATGGACATGGACATCTTAGACTCCCTCTAAAGAGTCACTGTCCCTCGCCCAACTGCCTTGACAGTTGTGTCATCTCCAAGCATCACCTTAAGATCCAAACCACTCTTTGTAAAATTTGTGAAATGCTCACGAACACCTGTCATGTGGTTGGAGGCCCCACTATCAATGTACCAAATGCTGGTAGAAGATGTACTAGATGAATGACAAACAAACAAGGGAAACTCCTTTTCAAACGTTGTGGAATACTCTTCCACTTCTGTTGAAGCTGCCACTTGTTTCCTCTTCTTATTTGGACATTGTCCAGCATAGTGCCCAAATTTCTAACAAGCAAAGCACTTTTGCCCACACTTGGGACCTTCATTGGACTTCTTTTTTCCCTTAACTATAAGAGCCACATTGTCCTCATCATTACCATTGGAAGAACTCTCTTGCACACATGCTCTTCAAGTTTCCTACTTTATGAATCATCCCAAAGACGATCCCACTTGGGCAGATTTTCTCTTGCAACAACAGCTTCAACAAAAACATTCCATGGTCACACCATTCAAAGCTGTCCCCACAAGTTCGTTGTTAGCAATAACCTCCCCAACAACACCTGGCTCATCTCTAACTTGAGTTATCCTGGTAAGATAAGTGGCAACATTTTCAGTCTTGGTCATTCTTATACTTTTAAGTTTATTCCTCAATACCATCTTCCCTAAGTTGCACGAAATGGGGAAACGGGGACGCATTGGAAACGTGACCCCCCAAAATTTTGCAAATGAGGAAACACAATATATATATATATATATATATATATATATATGAGCAAAGACATTTAAAAAATGAATGTGAAACATAAATCATAAATCATACATGTTGGGGAATCATTGTCTATATTGTGATCCTATTCATCAGTAACACCCTATGCCTCCCTATATATATATATATATATATATATATATGAGCAAAGACATTTAAAAAATGAATGTGAAACATAAATCATAAATCATACATGTTGGGGAATCATTGTCTATATTGTGATCCTATTCATCAGTAACACCCTATGCCTCCCTCCTCTAGGCTCTAGCACTTGCTTCTAACTCAAATCTCAAAGTTGATTTTCCAAGGACATTAGTAAACGACTCAACACCCTTCAATTTTGATGAAACTTCCTAATCCAATTGTTAAAAGAAGGTAGAAAAAGCTTCTCATGCTTAATAAGTGATTTTACTCAAGTGAAGAGTACATTTATATTAAGGTCATGACAAAGGAGTTCAATGATCAATGCCACCAACATCAAGGTACATATAGGTGTTGATGTGTTTGATTAAATGTCAATTCCATACCCTCATACATGATAGAAACTAATGGAAACTTTGTGATCCTGAAATCTTGGAAACTCTTAAGTCTGCTGAATTTTGAATGGGATCTAAAATTCTACTTTTGCATATGAAGTCCAATGAAGTTGGAACTACTCTCAAACATCTTGAAACAATTAATGGTAATGTTAAAAGTTTAAGTAAAAGGATAAAAATGAAAGATAAGGAGAATGTCACTTTTACTAAACATTACCATTTAATACTACGAATTACTACTGAATAAGGTGATATTTTTAATCAACCAAGCAAAGTTTTCTCGGAAACGCTGCTTTTCGGAGCATATCCGTATTGGAAAGGAGGAAAAGCGTTTCCTTCTTATGAAACGCGCTCGTCTGTACGGAAACGCATTTCCATGCCATACGGTACACGTTTCCGAGTTTCCAGCAGTAAACGGCCTGGGGATGTGGTGGGGGGGGTGGCATTTCCTGCAACTTAGCATCTTCCGTCTTCCATTGGAACTTTGGTAAAGTTTGTTCAATGACTCCCACATATCAAAGGCATTTTCTTTACCTATCACATGTGGAATCACGTGGTCTTTTATGGCATCAAGGATGATTCTTTTAGCCTTGATATTCTTCTTGGTGTATGCGGCCAAAAGAGTAGCATCTGAAGGAACTGTCACAGGTTTCTATTATGTACCGTTCACAATATTCCATAACTCACACTCCTGCAGAAGCAACACTATCTTCTCTTTCCATGGGCCAAAATTCGCAACTGCATCCAATCTGCCCTCAACCCTTAAATCTGCAACAATTGACCTTCACAACTGATGAATAAGTCCAAGTCTCTGTTTTGGTGAACAAACTAACCCCCTCTATCAAATCTGGTATTTCTTGGTGTTTTCTGCTCTTATGCTTTTTGCAGCTCTAATTTCCCCTTTCATTATGGCTCTGATACCGTGTAAAATTTTTAGACCCAACCTGGTTTCAAGTTTCAATGAGAATTTCATTTAATGCCCAGGCCCCAACCCACATGTGCATGTAAATAAACTTTTTGTTTTTTCTCATAAGTAGGGAACACAAAATCTAATTTCAAATACTGCAATGAAAATAGTAAAGGCACACCATAAACTTGACACAAAGATTTTTGGTCGAATGACCTTGGAAAAACCCTTGCGGGAAAACTAGTGATAGTGAAATTTTTATTACTTCAAGAGCTCACAGAAAAATGAATTTACAGCAGAATATTCCGACAATAAATAACACCAACTTATCCTGATAACTGTGCCCAAACTGATTCTCAAATCCTGTGCCAAAATTTTGTACACTGTACGGCAGCCACAGTAATTAATGCTGCATGGTCAGCCTTGAAATTATTATCTAGAAACTCTATAGGTGACCGTATGGACCTGTATGGAATTTATCAGCAGAAAGTTACGAAAAAAATTGTGCCAAAACTTTGCTTCGATTTTTGTGCCTTCATGCTACTATACAGATTGCAATAATTGACTGTACGGCCCAGATTTTCGTACTGTATGGACTGTTAGCTGCTGGAATGTTTATCCTCGGTTTGTGTGCCTTCTATTGCCTGGAAAAGTGCACCCTCACTGCTGGTAATTCTTTCAATCTTCTTCAGCTATCTCTTTTGGTCTCTCTTCAACACTGATGAAGAATGAATGTGTCTGAACTCTTCAACTCACCTTTTTGTTCATCTAAATGAAAATGACCTAAACCTAAGATTTAATGGCTAAGATTAAATCCTAGGGTATCTAGATCATTGGTTGAGAGAAAATCACTTTATCTCAACTTGAAAATATTAAAGTCACATTTATAATTTAATATTTTCATAAAGTCACTTTATATCTCACTAGATCAATGGTTGAGAGAAAATCACTTTATCTCAACTTGAAAATATTGAAGTCACATTTCTAATTTAATATTTTCATAAAGTCAATGTCTAAGGATCACTTTTGGACATTTCCCCTTTTGCTAGACACCAAGCCACCAAGGGGAACACTTGTCCAAGGTACACCTTTTTAACACATTATACATAGCATTTCCCTGTATTGAAAGTCTGAGTCGGATTCCAAGTAAAGGTTCATTGAGTTGAGGTCTTTTGTTATCCGAACATTACATAGCTGTTGGAAAGGTACCAAGGCAAGTCTTGTTCACCTTGTGATGCCTAGAGGTGGACAATAATAAATGAGGACCCTAGTCACTTTATAAGAATGAGATGCACTTTATATTTTGTAAAGTCACTTTGTAAAGGTGGGTTGTGGTTATAACATTAAATTGACTTTATGAGAATAAAATGTGGGTAAAGTTTTTAAATGTCTCATTAATTATTTAAATAAAGGTGAGTGAAATTCATTTAATGAGAAAAAGTATGAGCATTTAATGAGGACCCTAGATTTTAAAAAGTCAAGTTTTGATCTTAGCCATTGGATTAAAAAGAGTTAGTTGCCATGAACAAAACTAGGGAAAGACATTGTTTTCTCATTCATTGTGACCAAGAGATTTGGAGAGCATGAGAGAAGAGCACGAAAGAGAAAGGAAAAACCCTTGCACAAATTTTGAGAAGGATGAGTTACAGGCTGAATATCAAGACTGAGGGCATGTTTTTCAAGACAGTCTGCTACAACATTTATTGCAGACTGTACAGCAGCAGCTACAGCATTAAAGCAGGTTGTACAGGCACAAGTTTTGAGGCAGGCCGTACTGCATTTATTGCAGTCTGTACAGGCAGAGTTTGGCATGAATTTTGAAGAGCTGTACAACATTTAAAGCAGGACATACAGGCACAGAAATCAAGAAGATTTATGCTATAGGTAACATAAATTCCCAGGCAGGCTGTACAACATTAAATTCAGGCTGTACAAGCACAGGATTCGAGAAAATTAATTTCTGGGCACGTTTTCCAAGGTGTACAGCAGCATTACTTACTGGCATGTGTGGGCTGTACTGCTGTCAGGAGGGTACATAATTTATACTGAGTTTGGCACATTTTTCGAGATGGAAAGTTGAGATAAGTGCTACCGTTATGATTTTGTAAATTATCTCTGAAAAATAAAAATCTCTCTCATCACAGGTTTTCCCTTCAGGGTTTAATCCTGGACCAAGTTTGGTAAAAAATCACTGAGTTAAAATTTATGGTTTGTCTGTCTTTTATTTTCTGTGTATTTAAAGTTGTGAAATTTCCATGTGTTTGAAGAATTTTTATATTTCATGCATGTAAAGTGATTTTGCATCCATGGGGTTTGGGCATTAAACTCTATGTGAAAGCCAAAAACTTGAAACCGGGTTGGGGATTAAAATTTTTTATTAGCAAGTTGGTAGCATTATTCCTTTTGTTGCGAAATAGTCTAACACAACTGATAAATGCAATATCAAGTAGTTAGCGATGGATGAATAACATAACCATATCAAAGAATCAGCCTAGTACATATTGCAAGAACTAATTTAGTAATTTCAAGTGGATATTGACTTGCGATGGAGTCGGTTTAAGTTTTAAACAATTAAGATAAGATAATTTTAATAATGTCCAACGAATGACCACAAAGTAGGTCAATGGGAGTAAAGGGTACAACCTATATGAATACAATGTGGGAGTGCAAACACAACTCCTATATAATGCTGGAATCAAAACTATGGTAAAACCGTAAAATAACAAAAGAGAAAAGTGCAATCAGTTGGACGGCCTTGTAGATATGCATAAAAACATAACCAAGGCATCATTTCATGTAGAAACATGAGGTTGTCAAGAATGTCTGAGTCTGATAGTCGATGGTGAGGGGGGCGAATGAGGCATTGGCTCAATAACAGGTTTTGTTTGCTCCAGTCTTGACAGGGTGCAGTTGTTTTTCCACTGTTGGAGTTGGTTTTGGCACTACCATGGCAGCAACAAGACCATCCTTTCTTGATTTTGGAGAGCAGTGAGTAGAGGGATTTTGTACATACAGAGTTGGACTGTGGCACTCAGTTGGCGCTTGAAGACAGAGCAAGGGAGCACTAAAGAGCCAAGCTTTGAAGTAGGGAAGCATAGCGAATCCCTGTGTGGCTGCCTGCTGATAAACAACCGAGAAACCAAGCAGTCAAGTCCTGAAACCAGATATGAAGATAGAGTTCTTGATGTCAGAGTAATTAGCAAAGTCCAGTTAGGGGTTTTGGTCTTCAATTTTACACTGAGCTTAGAAGCCTTGAAATCCATTCAAAATATAGAGATCTCTACATACGACTGAGAACAGAGACCAAAATTCTAATTCTGCAAAGTATCTGTGTCGATGAAGTGAGTGGGCTATAAATCCCTTGTTTAGGGATCAATGTTGGAGATTCAAAGGTTTGCAATATAGAATTAAAGTGGAGAATTGATTTATTGGAGAAAATCTTCACACATAGGGAATTTCACTATGCTAGTTTGGACTATATACTGTCTTTAGAATTTGGCATTTTAGACTATGTACTTACTCACTTTCAGTACAGAAGCTAATATTTTAGAGTCTTATCTTTTTAGTTTTTAGTGTTGCTGTTTATCGTGGAATCAAATTCACAATCTATTGCTAGTGGTAGGAGAGTTTGGATCTTGGTTGGTAGGGAAGTTTTTTGTTAGATCTCGATTGGTAGGAGAATCTGTCAGATCTTGGTTGATAGGGTCTATCAGATCTTAGTTGGTAGGATAGTCTTGCAATGATTTTTGGTAGGACAGCGAAAAGATAATGCATAGATGGAGATAGAGTTATCAGTAATCCCTTACACCTCAAAGGAGAGTATGCTGAGATGTTTCATTCTCACGTTAAATAGATGATCCTATCTGTCATTGATGGCACACAGGATTACAATGGCTTATTTAGAGAATGTAGTTTTTACCCCATGGGGAGTTGTTTCTACTATAAACCTGGTGTCAAATTTTTGTGCATCCTGGTTTATTTCTGGGTATTCCTCTTTAGTGTCGTGGCCTGTGGGCTTGTGATAGCATTTGAGATCTGCAAGTTCTTATGCTTTTAAACATGGTATTAGAGCCTTTATGGGCTTGACTTTCTCATGAGAGGAATTCATGATCATGGGAGTTTACTCTATTGCTAATCCTTCATAGGTGTAGGATTAGTGTAGGTGAGATTGTGCTGGTTATAATTCCCATTGCATGAGATTGGGTGCATTGTGGTTGCGTTTGTTGTTTGTTTTAGTGGAAGACAGATCTGTCGGGCATGCTTGCTCTTGAATGATGCTGAGATCCTATGTCTCTTCCAGAGCTTTTCATGTAGTATGGATCTGTTATGTAGATGTGAATAGATGATTAAGGCATTGCACTTGTAGCTGTGTGCATAATGTGGGCTCTGAAATGTGCTGTTGTTTTCTGATACATATACTTGTTTGGTGGGGCCTACCTATTTTCTTTAGCGTGTGTTTAAAAATCATCTTGTTACAAAAGGATTGCATTTTTTCTCTTCACGCTTTAGGCATCCTAGGATGTTAGTGTATTTTATTGAGTGGGTGGTCGGCGCAAACCATTATGTGATGTTTAATGCTCCTTGATGAGGCCAAAGCAATGTTGATGCACGACAAGCTGATTGGGCATTGTGCATGATAAGTAAAGCATATCATATTAATTGACAACTGTACATGCCAATTTTTTTTGGGTGCTTACTGTAACAATTTGGTATGGTGCGCTGCAAGTTTTGAGGAGCCATTTGCAAATGGTTGGACAGTGAAAAGGGCATCAAAGGTCCATAAACTAGTATGATCCTTGCATTGGAGCTGAGTTTCGGCAACAATTTCAACAAGCAAGAGGGGTCCCATGTTGCTTGCGGATTTGAGCCTTGTGGACAGTTCAAGAGTTGTGTGTACGGTTTGAAGGGTGCATGTGCAGTGAGAGTGGGCTGCATGAAGGGTTGGAGAGTGTACAGGTCGTGTGATTCAAATGTTGTTTGCAGTTGCATGTGGGTTCAATGGGGTGAGAAATTCAAAGGAAGGGTGATTGGCATGAGAGAGTGAGTGACAATTTCCAAGCATGGTTTTGACAGGGAAAGAGCAGGTTTTCTGTTGCATAACGTGGGTTTACTGAATTAAGATGTGTGGCTAGGGGGTTCAATCTTCTCATTCTTTGTTAAATTTGTTGTCGACCATGTCTTGCTTGTGCAAGGTAAGCCCTAAGGTGTTGCTCATTGACAATGGTTATAAATATGAGGAATAAGTTGCCACGGGACTGTAGTCTAGCGGCAAGTGGCAAGGTGATAAGGCTTGTATGAATGTGGAGACCTGGGTTCAAAATCCCCTTGAGTGGGTGTGGCACTCTGGATGAGGTCAGGTGCAACTATAGGGTGATTTTGACGGCATAGATACACCCCTCGTGGACGGCATCTTAGTGAATGAGACTGTATAAGACATGTTTTAAAAAAAAAAAGGAATATGCAGCAGCAGCATTGGAAGCCATAGTGGTGTAGAGCATGTACAAGTACATAAACAAAAAAAGAAGGGGCGTTCCTCAAAGCTCTGTTAAATGATAGAACTTAGACTTCTATAGTGATTTAAATTTAAGTTTTTAACCCAGAGAGATTTGCTGGCTTAAGCTGTTAAAGAGTGTTTTGACTTTTGACGCTTGAATGAGCCAAGTAAGCTGATACTGAGATTGCACATCGTTGTTCATTGAGAGCACAATCTGATTAACAAATGTGGATTCATGCTATTGGTATGCAAATGTTGGAAAAAGGTTATTTGCACAGATCTGGTGTTAAAGAATGTTATCTTCATGGTGTTGGTGTTGCAGAAGGTTGTCTGCATGGAGCTGGCATTGCAAAATGTTGTTTGCATGGGGCTGGTGTTGCAGAAGGTTATCTGTATGGAGCTGGCATTGCAGAATGTTGTCTACATGGTGCAACTGTTGCAGAATGCTGTTTTCATGGAGTTGGTGTTGCAAAAGTTTGGCTGTATAGAGCTGGTATTGAGTGGAAGTACAAACATGACAAGCTTGTGGTAACAAGTGTGGTTTTTGTACCTATCTGACCCCATGTTTGGAAAGATAATAATTTGAATCTGAACCATGTTTCTATACCAAAATGTATCAGTAGTGGTCTAGACTCTAGACTCAGAACTTATGACTGGAAAAAACGAATAATGATCAACTAAAGGCTTTATATTGAAATATGGCTCTATAACATAAGAAATACAAGGTAGCTTTAGAATAGCCGTCTTATTTATATGATATATGCCTTCTTAAGACGGGTAGTCTTTAGGTTTCTCAATATCTCTGTAATCACATATTGAATACGAGAGAAGTTTCAGACTCTTTTTTTAGCTTCTCCCTCTTTTCTTCACAAATCTATCTAAGGATGGTGCTGAGATGACTGGAGTCGAATTTTATTTTGTTTGATTTCAATTAAATGTTAGCATATGTTTAGAATGCATTTAGTTCATGAGTGTTATTAAACGATTTCATCTCTAGAGTGACGTGCAGAAACCATAACCTTGATTCATAGAATGTTTTAATTTTTTGTTTTGTTTTGTTTATCAGACACTACAGAGGGACCTAAATTGTTTGGTTGATCCTGACCGAAGCACAAGGAGAAGAGCTCTGGAGAGGCTGCAAAAGCAGTTGCTTCAGGGCGAAGCAAATAATTCCCCAACATATTTGGCAGACCTTCAGGTCAATTTCATCATTCCTTTTCCAGCTTTATCTGAATATGGTTGAACTTATTTTATATAGTCATCTTTTTTTGTCTGTAGAAATTAGTGCTGCCATACGAGCACACCCTGGTGGGTTATGTTCCAGATTTTATTTAGCCTAGTATAGGTGGTTATTTTTGAAATGTTTTTTTGAGCCAATATTTGTTTCTATTATTTCTTTTTGTAGATTTCTTTTCTGCAGTTCTGATAAGTGCACAGATGGAACAAGATGGGAAAGATGCAATAAAACATCCATAATAAAAAGTAGGACACAAACATGCTTAAGAGTATACGGGAATGCATTAACAAACTCTAAATGAATGTACAACAATACAGGGTGGCGTTACATAGATGCATTCTAAAAGCTCTGGCTTGCTTTTCAATCCAATGAGGGAAGCTGCCTTGTACTCTTACCTCCAACCCATCTACCACAAGAAACTTCTCTGTTCATGAGGTATTTTCTCCATGAAATGTTGGTTTGATGATGAATGTAGGGTCATGCATAAATACCTCTATTTTGTCCTTACCAATTACCCTTCCTCGAGTCCATCCACTTGATGGGAATATCATCATCTTTTTCGACACAGGAAATAATATTTTCTTGCCTAAAGTTGATGAGTTCCTTTCATCCATTTGTTCCTTAAGATTTTTGGCATACACTTCTGTGCAGGAAGTTTCCCTTTCCATTTGACATTGACCACCACTATTGGCTTTCACATGTTACTTTCCTCTACAACTTACCGTCTCAATCCCTTGTCCTTGCCCCTTTTCCTCCTTCTTGCCACTTTTTTCTCTTGGGAGATATTGAGAAAGCTATCTGGATTTTGAGTTTGAGCAGAGCTGCGAATGGTTAGGGCTTCTAGGATGAATTCCTCGAGCATGAAATGGACTGTCTTGCAACTCACATTCTTCACCATATTTTGTTCATTACCATGAATTTCTAATTTGGTAATACCATGACGCATAATCATTGAGCCTCTAAATAGCATCTAGAGTCCAAATATCATCATACTATAATCAAATCACTAATGTTTGCACATCTACGTGGTTCATGGGATGTAGAATGTATGATGGTCTACTAGGTTTCGTTTGCATAAATCTTGAATGGTGAAGTGCTGAAAAAGGTGTTTAAATATGCTGAAAGCTGATAAACACCCCAAATTCTACTCTCTTTGTGAGTGCTAGTGGTGCTTAATGTTGATTTTTCTAAGCAGCATCGAGAGCCATTCTCATAGGAGAATGGAGACACCTGGTCCAGGACCAGGGTGTGGACTCAACCTAGAGTTGAGTGACCATTCTATTGAATGGGTATATCTGGTCCGGGGCCACGATATGGAACCAGTCCAGCACTGGGGGACTCAACCTTGAGTTGAGTGATCATTTTGTTGAATGATGACATCTGGTCCAGGACTAGGATGTGGAACCAGTCTAAAACTGGGGACTCAGCCTGGAGCTGAGTGGCCATTCTTTTGAATGGAGGCACCTAGTCAGTTACCAGGAATTTACCTAGTCCGAGACTAGGGACTTAGCTTGGGGCTGAGGGCCCTTCTCCGGGAGAATGGAGGCGCTTGGTTTGTTACCAAATATTTGACCTAGTGTCAAATTCTGCAGCCTATGGCTGAGGCACCTGGTCTATAACCAAGAAGACACTATAAGCCCTAGATCGGGTCTAGGCATGTGTGACATTCTGACCCTTGATTAGTGGGATTTGTGATCTTCTCCAAGGCTTAGCTACCCTTGGTTAAGACACCTTAGTACCCGATCTTGGTGTCACAAAGAGTGTGAGATAAAAGCATTAGTAATTCTCTTTGTTTATGATGATGTACTTTGAGTGGTGATGAAAGACCACCTTGACCACTTGTATTGACCACATGGCACTTGAAGAAGGCTAAAGCAAAAGTAAAAAATACATAAAGACCCTTAGCACCACTAAGGTGTAAAAGTGAAAGTGCAAAAAGACCTTTAGTACCACTAAAGGTAAAAGTCAAAATTAGAAAAGAATAAAATAATAATATTTTGTTCGTTCTAATTTTGGTCCATTTACAGGTGCCTCAAAGGATATAAAAGAAGATCAATCCATTTCATTATTACACACTCTTTGCTCTCATAGGGGAAGCTGCTCCAACAAAAGATCTCAAAGGGTTTGGAAGAAGAAAGTTTTTATGATTATGCCTTAGCATGGATGAGTCTAGCTAGGGCATTATCATTTACTGAAGTAAAACCCTAAACTAGGGTTTCATTGTCAAAATTGCAGCAGTTATTTTATGAGCTAGGATTTTCACCCTAACTCCTCTTTTCCTCCTTTCACGGGCAACTTCAAGTACACACCGGGTAGCTGCAAGTTTTCATGGTTTGCCCTAATCTCCACGGGATGCCCCTCTCTTCTTTCGGGCAGCCTTAGTGAGGGCTCGACCATCTCTCTACCCTCGGGCAACCCTTAGCAGGCATATCCGTGAGGGGTTTAGCCTGCGGCTAGCCCTCGGGCAACCCTTAGCAGGCATATCCGTGAGGGGTTTAGCCTGCGGCTAGCCCTCTGGTAAGGCAGACCCATGAGGGTTTGTGCCTGTGGCTGGCCCTCGGGCAGCAGACCGGTAGCCCATAGACCTGCCCAACAGGTTCCGGGTAGCAGAATCGGGTAGGCAGAGCAGGCAGGTAGAGCAGGGTAGAACCGAGCAATAGTACGGCCGGGCAGTAGTATTGATGGGCATAACAGGGTAGGTACGGACAGAGCAAAGTAGGTCTGATCTGTGTAGGCAAAAATCAGAGTTTGGGCAGCCTGCTAATTCTAGGTAGGAGAGAGAAAATTAAGGCAACAAGCCCAATTTTGTTAAAAAGCCCTAATTGGGTATTTTGCTGTGTAATTGGATTATCTTATGTAATTGTGGATCTGTGGTACAAAATCAATCATCTCATTTACGAGATGAATTACTAATGCTTTTGGGGTTTTTGTCCTTTAAAGGTTTCCCCAGGGAAAAATCTTGTGTTCAATGTGTTGATGTGTTGATGTTGTTTATTGCACTTATAATTTGTTTAAGTTAGTCTGCAAATTTTTTAAAGTATTCATGCTAATGCTAAAATTCAACATGGTATCAGAGCTTAGCATGTGAAGAAACGATAAAGAGAGATTGTTGTTGTCTTCCTAGACCTTGGGATATTTTTGCAGACTTAACATTTGACTACTAAGTGGCAGATATGGCCGTCAATATCTTCAGACTGGAAGAGAAGCTACAAGCTTCAACTAACTACAACTCTTGGAAAGCTAGGTTGACAACTATTCTAGAAGAAAATGACCTGAATCACATTGTGTTTAATGTCTGTGAAGAGCCAACATTTGATGCTGACAGACTTGCTTACAAGAAGAAGCAGGCTAAGGCTAGAAGGATAATTTATGATTTTGTCAAAGAAACGGTGATGCCCAACATCACAACATCAAAGACTGCCAAAGAATGCTTTGAAACCTTGGCCAACTTGTATGAGAAGAAGGCTCCCAGTCATAAGAGAGTCTTGAAGAAAAGGTTACGAACTTTGAAGCTGAACAAGGATGAAGGGGTTGGTTCTTTCTTCACGAAGATTGCATAGGTAAGAGATCAACTTATTGCTATTGGTATGATTGTTGATGATGCTGACCTTGTGTAAACTGTGGTCGATGGTCTCCCAAGCTCTTGGGAAATCTTCATGGCATCTGTCAGTGGATGTGAGAAATTAGAATCAACCAACTTTCCAAAGACTTTGGCATGATTGCATAGTAGAAGAGGGAAGGACTTCATGCAAGGTAATCAAGGAAGGTAACCTTGCACTTGCAACAAAGGCAAAGAAGTTCAAGAAGCCCTCCCCTCAACAAAAGAAGGGAAATAAACCTCAAGGAAGTTCTCTGATGTTTCAAAAGTGGAATGTTATAATTGCCACAAGTTTGGACACTTTGTCAGGGACTCCAGGCAAACCAAGAAGAAATCCAAAAGAAGATTTCAAGCCTCTGCTGCAGAAGCCGAAGAAGAAGAAGAAGAGCCGAAGAAGAAGAAGAACCTAGAAGAGAGTACTACCTGATTTATGCTCTCTCTAGTTCTATCACAGACAGTGCTACCTCTTGGTTGGTGGATAGTGGTGCCTCCAGGCACATGACAAGTAACCGTGGAGCTCTCACCAGTTACAGAAAGAAGTACACCACATAGGTGGAACTTGGAGATGACTCCACTTACAAGATTGAAGGAGTTGGCTCAACTTCACTTCAACTTGACTTAGGTACGGTTCTTCAAATTAATGATGTTTTATATGTTCTTGGTTTGAAGAGGAATCTTCTATCTGTTGCTGGCTTCGAGGACAAGGGCTACAGAGTCCTCTTCATGGACAAGAAAGTCCTTCTATGGGTAAAGGATGAAGATCTAAGCTCAGCTGTACAGATTGGGGTTCGAGAGGGAGGCCTTTACAAGGCTTCCGAGGATTCCACTCATGCTTTGGTACATCATACAGTTGATCCATGTGAACTGTGGCATAGAAGGTTTGGACACCTTCACTACACAACTCTCCCAGGCTTGCAGAAGATTGTCACAGGTATGTCAGAGGTATCTCCAAAACATGATGGAATCTGCAAAGGATGTGCTCTAGGTAAGAACACTAAGAAATCCTTTTCTAGAAGCAAGAATAGATGTAAAGGCATTTTGGATTTGATTCATTCTCGACATTTGTGGGCCTATTGTCTTCACCCTTTTTGAGTGGGTGTTTATATTATGTCTTGTTCATTGATGAGCACTCTCGAAAGTCATGGATTTACTTCCTCAAGGACAAGAGTGAGACTTCTGACAGGTTTAAAGAGTTCAAG
Organism: Pseudotsuga menziesii; assembly: GCA_001517045.1. NCBI lineage: Eukaryota > Viridiplantae > Streptophyta > Pinopsida > Pinales > Pinaceae > Pseudotsuga > Pseudotsuga menziesii. Next base: position 304,800 of record LPNX010232813.1, read on the forward strand.
GCACTAATTGAAAATCAAACTGGTAGACACATTCTTATCTTGAGATCAGATAACGAAGGTGAGTATGAATCTAATGAGTTTGATGATTTTTGCCGAGAAATAGAAATCAAGAAAGAGCTGACAGTACTGTACAACCCTGAGCAGAATGGGGTTGCAGAGAGGAAGAATAGAACGATCTGTGAAGCTACTAAAGCCATGCTCACCGATCTAGATCTTCCTTTATCTTTATTGGCTGAAGCTGCAAGTACTGCTATGTACATCCAGAATAGAAGCCCTCATGCTATCTTGGGGGAGAATCATCTAGAAGAAGTCTTTACCAGGAAGAAACCTGCAGTTGACCACATGAGGATATTTGACACTCCAGTGTACATTCATGTACCAAAGGAAAAGAAGGTCAAGTTAGAACCCTCCGGTAAGAAAGGTATATTTGTCGGGTACAATGATTGCTCGAAAGCCTATCGTATCTATGGACCAGGACAAAGGTACATTGAAGTCATCAGAGATGTGATCTTCGATGAGGAAGCTGTGTTTTGTAAAACACAAGAGCTTTCATTGGGAGATGAATTAACTCCCCTTGAGTTTACAGATTCAGAAATTCAGAGGGAGGACGAGGAATTTGAGGATCAAATTCTAGATGCACCTGAGAATACTGAAAGTCCACCAAAAGAACTACTTGAAGTTCCTCCTTCCAAAAGGAGACCTGCTTGGTACAAGAAGGTGAGCAGCATAAAGCTCCTCTTGGGACTTTCATAGAAAGCATAAGACCACATAATTACTCCAGCCTTATGAGCCAGCTTATCAGTGCAGAACTTTCCTCATACGAAGAAGCAGCATGTCAACAGGTATGGGTTGATGCCATGATTGAAGAGTACAGTTCAATCATGAAGAATGATGTGTGGGAAGTTGTTCCCAGATCAACAGGAAAGTTAGTGGTGACATCCAGATGGCTTTATAAAATCAAGCATGTTGCTGATGGTAGTGTGGAGAAGTATAAAGCCAGATTCGTAGCTCGTGGCTTCACTCAGAAAGAAGGCATTGACTATGATGAGACATTTGCTTTTGTTGCCAGGTACACTACCATTAGAACCATCATTTCTCTTGCTGCAGTATTCAGATGGAAGTTACATCAGATGGATGTAAAGACAACCTTCCTCAATGGCAAGATTGAGGAGGAAGTCTATATTGAACAATCTGAATGCTTTGTGACTCATGGGAAGAAGGCCCATGTGTGTAAACTGAAGAAAGCCTTGTATGGACTAAAACAGGCTCCGAGAGTCTGGTATGCGAGGATGGATGGATTTCTTCACAGCTTGGGGTTTTCCAAAAGTACAGCTGATTCTAACTTGTACTTTAAGGTTTTTTATAATTATGTCTTGATACTTGTTCTATATGTAGATGACTTGTTTCTAATAGGTGATGAACATTTGATAGAATAGTGTAAGAGGGAGCTTACCTTTGAATTCGAGATGAAGGATCTTGGGTTGAGGCATTATTTCCTTGGCTTAGAGGTTTGGAAAAAGCCAGGCGAGATCTTCCTGACACAAGGAAAGTATGCAGTGGACATCTTGCAGAGATTTGGGATGCCATACTGCAAGTCCATGAGCGTACCCATGACCACCAACTTGACAATTTGCGTGGCTCAACTACCAGTTCATAGACTGTGGACTCTACTCTGTACAGATAGCTTATTTGATCCTTGATGTATCTTGTGCATATGAGACTGGACATCTGTTACACAGTGAATGCTTTGAATCAGTTCATATCCGATCCGAAGCACATACACTTGGTCGCTGCCAAACACATACTTAGATATGTGCGAGGTATTATCACTTATGGGCTCAGGTATACTTCTAGCAGTGGAGTATTATTATCTGGATATCTAGATTCAGATTGGGCTGGAAGTGCAGTAGACCGAAAAAGCACCTCTGGTTATTGCTTTAGTATGGGATCAACAATGATCTCTTGGTCCAACAGGAAGCAGGGTTCCATAGCTCACAGTACAACTGAGGCAGAGTATATTGCTGCAAGTGATGCCTCCAAGGAAGCAGTTTGGCTCATAAAACTTCTATCTGATCTGTTCGGGGGAAAGCTTGACTCAACGATCATCCATTGCGATAATCAGAGTTGCATAAAGCTTTCGAAGAGTCCAGTGTTTCATGATAGATCGAAACACATTGAAATGAGGTATCATTTCATCAGAGACCTAGTGTAGAGAGGTGCTTTGAAGTTGTAGCACATTCGTACGGATGAACAGATTGCAGATATCTTGACGAATCCTCTGACAACATCAAAGTTTGTATACTTTCGTGACAAGCTTGGCATGGCAGAGCATGTCTCTCTCGCTGAGAGGGAGTGTTGATTTTTCTTGGCAGCATCAAGGGCCATTCTCTTAGGAGAATGGAGACACCTGGTTTGGGACCAGGGTGTGGACTCAACCTAGAGTTGAGTGACCATTCTATTGAATGGGGATATCTGGTTCGGGACCACGATATGGAACCAATCCAGCATTGGGGGACTCAACCTTTGAGTTGAGTGGTCATTCTGTTGAATGATGACATCTGGTCCGGGACTAGGATGTGGAACCAATCTAGCATTGGGGACTCAACTTAGAGCTGAGTGGCCATTTTTTTGAATGGAGGCACCTAGTCAGTTACCAGGAATTTACCTAGTCCGAGACTAGGGACTCAGCTTGGGGTTGAGGGCCCTTCTCCGGGAGAATGGAGGCGCTTGGTTTGTTACCAAGTATTTGACCTAGTGTCAAATTATGCAGCCTATGGCTGAGGCACCTGGTCTGTTACCAGGAAGACACTATAAGCTCTAGACCGGGTCTAGGCATGTGTGACACTTTGACCCTCGATCAGTGGGCTTTGTGATCTTCTCCAAGGCTTAGCTACCCTTGGTTAAGACACCTTAGTACCTGATCTTGGCGTCACACAGAGTGTGAGATAAAAGCATTAGTAATTCTCTCTGTTTATGATGATGTACTTTGAGTGGTGATGAAAGACCACCTTGACCACTTGTATTGACCACATGGCACTCGAAGAAGGCTAAAGCAAAAGTCTAAAATACATAAAGGTCCTTAGCAGCACTAAGGTGTAAAAGTGAAAGTGCAAAAAGACCTTTAGTACCACTAAAGGTAAAAGTCAAAATTAGAAAAAAGAATAAAATAATAATATTTTGTTCTTTCTAATTTTGGTCCACTTACAGGTAACTAAAAGGATATAAAAGAAGATCAATCCATTTCATTATTACACACACTCTTGCTCTCACAGGTGAAGCTGCTCCAACAAAAGACCTCATAGGCTTTGAAAGAAGAAAGTTTTTATGATTATGCCCTAGCATGGATGAGTCTAGCTAGGGCATTATCACTTACTGAAGTAAAACCCTAAGCTAGGGTTTCATTGTCAAAATTGCAACAGCTGTTTTATGAGCTAGGGTTTTCATTCTAACTCCTCTTTTCCTCCTCTCACGGGCAACTGCAACTTTTCATGGGCAGCCCATCTCTTCTTCCGGGCAGCCTTAGTGAGGGCTCGGCCCTCTCTCTACCCTTGGGCAGCCCTTAGCAGGCATACCCGTGAGGGTTTAGCCTGCGGCTAGCCTTTGCAGACAGATCCGTGAGTGCTTATGCGGCCAAACCCTCGGGTAGCCTAGTAGGCAGACCCGTGAGGGTTTGTGCCTGCGGCTAGCCCTCGGGCAGCCTGCTGGCATGCCCATAAGGGCATCCGGCTAGCATGGCAGTAGACCGGCAGCCCACAGACCTGCCTAGCAGGTTCCGGGCAGCAGAATCGGGCAGGCAGAGCAGGACAGTACCAGGCAGCAGTATGGTCGGGCAGTAGTACAGACGGGCAGACCAGGGCAGGTATGAACAGAGCAGAGCAGGGCAGATCTGGGTAGGCAAAAATCAGAGTTTGGGCAGCCTGCTAATTCTGGGCAGGAGAGAGAAAATTAGGGCAGCAAGGCCTATTTTGTTAAAAAGCCCTAATTGGGTATTTTGCTGTGTAATTGGATTATCTTATGTAATTGTGGATCTGTGGTACAAACTCTTTTGAGTTTGTGGAATTTTGGAAAAACTCAGTCATCTCATTTACGGGATGAATCACTAATGCTTTTGGGGTTTTTGTCCTTTAAAGGTTTCCCCAGTGAAAAATCTTGTGTTCAATGTATTGATATGTTGATGTTGTTTACTACACTTATCATTTGTTTAAGTTAGTCTGCAAAATTTTTAAAGTATTCATGCTAATGCTAAAATTCAACACTTAATACACCACCAAACACCCTGAAATGGGGGTTCTACTTTGACTTTTAACATTAAAATTTATGTAATTCTGGACCTTTTTCTTGGTTTCCAAGGAAAAAGGTATTAGTATCATTTCTTTAGTGCAGAAATTGATATCAGATTCAGCATCTTGCTTGCATAAAGCAATAAAAATGAACCAAACTGGCTCATATAACTGATAATACCTCTCTGTCAAGATTCGACATATTTCCCCATATCCATTCTTTTATAATATTCCCATTTATCCATCTATTACACATTTCAAAAAAAGAGATTTCCAAAACTGAAAAACCAGTTAGTTATCAGCAGTCTTCAGTAACCTCATCTCTAGTAAAAACAAGAAGTTGAATTCTTCCATCAAGAAGTGTCTTGGTGTTTTAAAACTTAAATAAAACAGTGGTTCTTCTGCATTTGATATTTATCATTAATTTCAGAAACCAGTAAATGGCTTCCTTCATCACACAGGGTCAGATGAAGAAACAAAGAGGATGTTCAGTCATAGCACCCTCCCTATACTCCATGAGTTTTAACATTCCAAGCTGCATTTGCACTGCATTCTTTGACTGTTTATATCCCACCATATTATGTTCACAATAAACATGTTTGTAAGAGACAAATGCCAATCTATCTGTCCAAGATTGAACTTAATCCATCAAAGATTAAAAGCTCATGTTATGAAATGGTACAGAACCATTCATCTAGTCAATAGTGGGCTTTGAATCTTCCATAATTTGGAGTTTATTGAAACCTTTTTCCACAGCTATCATAAGAAGGGCATAATACTCAGCTCAGTCATTTGTGCCAGGTCCTGAGCCTAAGGAGAGGAGGACATGTACATAGCTCCTGCATCACAGGGACCTGGGTTGCTCTATGAGGCACCATTGAAGATACCCCATGCTGACAATTCATCCACTTACAGTGATCTGATATGTCTGCTAGGCTTAGCCTTTTCAATATCCTTTATACTCTCATAACAAGATCTGATTGTAAAGAAAACCTACATAAGGCATATGGAAGCATCTGGAAATCTGGGCTTTCCATGTTGTCCAACAAACAAGGATAAGGAGACCATTGAGCTCCTTTACAATGGCATCCTGCAGCTAAACATTGAAAGCCCGTTCAGTAGTAGGTCCTTCTCATATACCCTTTCCTCACAGAAAAGTTTTATTGCATCCCAAACATCCTTTACAAATTGATAGTTTACCAGTAAATGATTTATATTTTCTCCAGCTTCTCTGCATAATAAGAAAAGCCTGGACCCTGCTGGGATGTTGAAGTGAACCAATCTGGTTTATAAACTAAATATCCAAAATAAGTAGGATAATATAAAAGAATCCATAAGAATTAAAATATTGTATTGAATATGTAATATGAAAGATAGGTGATATACAGTGACCTCCGTGACAGTATATGTACACATTGACTGGTCAGGTTGGTTGAATGGTCATGTCCCTTAATTAGGATGTGTCACTTCATTAATTATATATATTATATATATTTCCATTACAGATCTCTTTTTGAAGTGAGTCCGAAGTGAGTGCTTTCTGAGAGATAGCCATCGAGAAAAAAACTTTCTTTTGAATTGACCATTCAGTGTCCAGTTAGTAGTTTACACCAATTAGAAGCCCCTTGCAGATCTGCAACAAACAGTGATGCATATCCCAGCTTGACTTTGTAAGTACCATTGGCCAGTCTCCTTTGCCATACAAGTTCATCCTTTCCCACTCTGATGTTTATCTCCCCATCTGCAAGTGCTGTGTATATGAATTTATTCTTCTGTTAGTTGATCCCTTGGGCATGATACCTCTGATGACAGCCATCCTTTCTTCCAGAAAGTACTCTGGAGAAGATATTTCTTAGAAAGGGCAAATTTTGATTTTGCAGAAGTATCTGTAATAAACATAATAATACTAAACATAATAAATAATAATAATGATGATAATCTCTAGGGTAATAAAAAGTCAAACGCCACAAACCCCCTTCACCTTGTGACTGGTCAATGCACATATAACTTTACAAGTATACTGTCACGAGGCTCATTGTAATCATCAATTCATATCAATCGATCATTATTCAGTATTCTAATATGCAATTGCAAATTTGCAGATATAGTTATACTCTGCCAATTAGTAGTAAACAGGGATTTGTTTATTTCATTTGATATCAGAGCCAAATTCTTGGCCAATCTTGTGGGTTAATTCCACAAACATACTTGGATTAATCCTCATTCGTACGCTGTTGCCACTGTTGTATGCCCATACCATAGTTATCAGAACTGGACTAGTGATCGAACCGGCCGATCCAAGGAATTGGAATCCGACCGGAACCGGACAAAAACTGGAAAAAAATCGGATCACAAAACCGGTTGACCAAATTATACTTAAAATATTCAAATTCTGAATATATATATATATATATATAAGAATTCAAAACATTATGCACAAATATGCAAAGTTTCACATGTATATAGCAAGTTAGATTGCATACAACCAAAATAGCACTGGGTGCAATCCATATCTTCACCAAAGTACATCGATAAATAGGCTATAGACTATGGATTCTTTAAAAACTAGTTTTGAGGCCACCAACATCAATTTGAACAATCAGCACCACCAACATTAAATTAAATAGAGGGATTGATGTGATTGATTAAATGCCAATCCCATACCCTCATACATGATAGATTTCATTCCAATGTTGCAGTCCTGAAATCCTGAAAACTGTTAAGCCTGTTGAATTCTGAATGGGATAAAAAATTCTACTTTTGCATTTGAAGTCCGATGAGGTTGGAACCACTCTCAGACATCCTGAAACTGTTGAATTTTGAAGGTTAGATGAGTTTTAACTTAAGTAGAAAACTTTAATGCATGAACATATAAACTCAGATTCACAATAGTACTGCTTAATAAAATTTAAACTGTAATAAAAGAAAACAACATAATTTTCATCTCTTGCAATTTAATGCTCCATTTGGTCACTGCGTTAAAGTTGGTCCTCGAGAATCATCAAATGCTATGTACAGTAAACTAATAAATCTCAAATGCCATGTATAATAAAATATAAAATAATGTACAGGAGATACTAAGGAATCTTAACCATTATTTGGATCCGCCTTATGCTCAGATATTTCTGAGTTTGATCTTGTCACCGAAGGGACAAGTCAAACTGGGAAAACACGTTACGTACCTTGAGAGAGAGAGTTCAGGTAGAAGTAAATAGACCTCGGATTCTTCAATCAAATCAGCAGTTCAGTCATACTGACACACAGTCACGCTGTTGATATATTCATATGAAGGTAGATCACGTTTGAGCAAGGCAGGGAAGAGGTGATGCTTGTGTACACACAACCAAGATATAATATAGATCGCAGATAAAAGAGTAGCCACATAGGTGTAAATAAACCACACTAGGAAACTCGCAGGTAACTTCACGCTCTACAAGTAAGAGACATCACGTTGGTGTAATACCCACAGTTCATGCAGGTGCAGGAGAGCAAACATGCGCAACGGTAAAACTTAGTCTCGTGGAGCAGTAGAACACTTGGAGTAGTAAGACTTAGTTAGAGAGCCATGCGGGAGAGGTTTCTAGCAGGTAAAATCGTCGTGAAGCAGTCAGCAGCAAGATCGTCAGTTGATTGGGTCACGGTGAAGCAACCGACATAAGAGCCACGATGAAGTGGCCGACAACAGAGTCATGGTGAAGCGGCCGGCAGTAGAGTCACTGTGAAGCGGAGATCACGTAGGTAGAGGGCGAGAAGAAACCGCGTTGGAAGTGAAGTTATAACCGGCAGCACAATCGACAGAGGTAAGACACACTGGAGATCCACCTAGATAGAGGGTGAGAAGAAATCATGTGGGCATGCGGAGATGGATGCGGTAGTTCAGCCCGTGAAGCAGGCAGGGCACGTGGAGATGGCTACGGTAGTCCACTCGTGGAGCAGATAGGGCACACGGAGATGGTTGCGGTAGTCCACCCTGTGGAGCAAACAGGGCATGCAGAGATGGATGTGTAATGATAAACTTTCGAATGATAATCAAAGATAACATAATCCTCTTATAAAGTTAGGAGAAACAAATTGGTTTGACTTAGGATAGTTAACAATGGTAAAGTGGTCCAATGAAATAATAAAATAAAACCATAAAGTAAATTTAATGGTTTTATAAAAGAAAAGGTCATAAGGTAATAAGATTCATTAAAGGGCCTTATTTAAAACATAAAGTCACCATAACAATAAATGGTCCAATGGTCCTTTAATAAGCCATAAGGTAAATATACTTAGGATAAAAAAATCCATAAAGTAGGAGTTGTCATAATCAAAAGTGCACACAAGTAAGATTGCCAGGACCGAGTAAGATAGAGGACCAAGTGTCAACCAAGAGGGTCACAACAACCCACATACTCACAAGATAAGGTGAACTATAAGGGTGGATAAGCATTCATCTATAGGACCAACAAAACCAAAGACCTTGATCTTTTCTCTCTCTTAAGGTACATAGTTTTATATATTTTGTCATCACTGTATAAGGGAAAGATCCAAACGAATGGTACAATCCTTAGGTCCTCAACATTGCTCCTAAGGGTTAGGTGCTAGGGACATTGTCAAGGGGTGGCCAGTCCCTTGAGAAGGAACCTAGCAATAACCGATTAGGAGAGGGGACATCACACATCATTATCTTCCATTCTTAATGAATGGCTTTCAGCCCTAGGCCGAGTTTTAGTCTCACACTCAATCATGTTGATCAACCTTGGACCTTGACTGGGTCCTCCATTCTCTCGGAGAATGGTTCTCAGTACTAAGCTGAGTTTCAATCTCACACTGAAAGTTGATCAACTACCTGCAGGACTTTTTTGGACATCGCGTCCCTTGTCCCAGACTAGAATATCTCTCTGCCTCTATTTGCAGGATATACTTGGATATCGCGTCCCTGGTCCCAGACTAGAATACCCTAGAGGCACATAGGGGCCTTAGCCACATGCTAGGGGCTTTGCCATGGCATCAACCTGCTTGGTACCAGACTAAGAACCCTAGGAGCTATGTTGCGTGGGAGCGCCCCTCACCCCCTCGCTCCCGCTCCCGAAGCTTGCATCCTTCGGAAGCTCGCTCCCAAGGCCCTTCCGATGCGCTCCCTTTCTTTCCTATACTAGGTTAATAATTTGATGACAATGTTATGGTACCTCCGTCGTTTGCCAAGCTCCTATAATTTTTTTTATGGTTGATCATTTGATGATAATGTTATATGTTAAAACTACTAGATGATTGATGTTATATGGTTTAGTCCATGTATTCGATAGCTAATTCAACATTCTACATGTTTTTTTAGATATAAATCCATCAAAATATAATAAAATATATGCTATTTAAAAAACGCTCTTGAAGCGCTCCCAAAATGGGAGGTTTTGAAAATTTTGCTTTTCCCTCTGCTCTCGCTCCTTGCTCCCTGCTTCCAACAACATAGCCCAGGAGACTACTGGGGGCCCTAGGGTACCGTCTAAGGTCTTATTATTCCCTAGTCAACTGACTAGGGTACCATCCTCTCTGAGAATGGGTCTCGCAGCTGCGCTAACTTTAACAAAAACAATTAATGGTAATGTTACAAATTTAAGTAAAAGAATAGAAAATGAAAGATAAAGAGTGTCCAAATTGGGCTTGCTATTTTTGGCCACATTCTCATTGAGTTTACCTTCATGATCAGTCTTTCCTGCCTTTTGCTTTTGCAGCAATAAACTGATGTTATTTTAATTGACCAGTCTTTCCTGTTTTTTCTTTCTTGGAGGAGTGTTGCTTTTTTGGGCATGTCTATAACTAGCTGTTTATATATATGGGAATTACAAACTGGATGACATTGTTCCAAGCATGTTGTGATGGGGTGGTTCAAGGTCTTGGAGGGTGAAAGAGTGAGGAGTTAAGAGTGGTGTTTGAGCAGATTGAAAGGTCTCTTGTGTGACTCGTGGCAATTAGTTAGAGGTTGCCACTAATATGAAGTTTTAGAATAGTTTTTCTGGCAAAACCCATAGCTTGAAAAATCAGAATCAAACTCAGAATCATAGTTTAAAAATAGGAATCGGACTCGGAATCGTGTAAACGTCTACTCGGAATCGGAATCTGAATCGGCAATGAATCGTTCATGAATCGACCGATTTGAATTTAATGAATTGGTTTTACTTAAAATACATATAATATTTAAATTTAAAAAAATTGAATTATTTTTTTAAAATTTTAATGAATCGGCCAATTGCAGCTCCATTTCTCCACAAGTCCACTTAGCCACTGCTAGTCTGCTTGCTCCATGAGTCCACTCACCCATTAGAATTCACTAGTACACAGTCCACACGAGCCACTTCTCAGTCCACTGCTAGTGCGAAGTGTTGTCTCTATCACGAACCAAGTGATTCCCGACTCACAGGCTTGAGGCTACAACCTACAAGCTCTCTCACAAGTCAAAATTTGCCGCTCTCCCAGACTGCAGTGACTGCACACTGCAAAAAACAAAATTGCTCTATTTTTTGAGTACGTGGGCACCAACTCAAATTGCCAGAAAAATCGGTCAATTTTTTACATAACTCGGTCGATCAGATCGACTTGATATCGAATAAGCTGATTTAGAGTCCAGATCGACGGGTTCGGTACCAAATCGATTTGAAGACCGATTTAATTCGGTTCCTTATCAAACCAGTATATCGGCCGATTCCGAAACTGGTTTGACCGATTTTTAAAACTATGCTTGGAATCGGTCGAGGGTCAACTCCGAATTGGTAATGAATCGGTCATAAATCAATCAATTTGAATTTAATGATTTAGTTTAGTAAAAATACATAAAATTTTTAAATTTTAAAGAAAACAACATTTTCAAGGTTTTAAGTAGTCTCCAGAGTCCACTATCATGACTGTCCCCAGTCTCGACTCCGACCATCAAAGGCTGTCTCTGTCCAGTGTTAGGCGACAACGACCAACCTCACGAGCCACGTTTCAATTCCAAAGCTGGTGCTCACCCATAATCCACTTTCCAAAAGTTGGCAGCTGCACAATTCACAGCTTCACTCCACTCAACAATGTCAAAGTTTTCAACAACCATGATTCATGGCTATGGAGTATTACTATGGACACTATCTTTAGCTCAACAATCACGATTCAAGGTTTCAGTTTTTCAAACTTCAGGCGGCTCTCTGTTTTATATATATAAGTAGAGATATTAAATAAGAAATAATATAATAAAATCTAAAAAACATATAATAAGTTGTAATTAATCATGAAAGAACATGACTCTACGGAAAAGTCATATTCATACCCCGTAAGATTTATATATATACGGGATTTTTTATTGTACAGGGATCATGATCAAAATTATTTAAATAAATATATTTTTTTTCAGTCGTGAGCTTCGTGTTTTAGTGGTATCAGAGCATTTGACGCCTGTGCACAATCACTGCCGTCAAAACCATCTGCCTTCGCATTTCCTCTCCCTGCGTATCATCCTTCTGCATTATCCTATCCCGCGCTCATTAACACACCACACTCCTGCCTACTTTGACTTCCGTTGCTCCCATCGTCCACCTGGTCTACCTTCAACTTGTTCCCGCCTCCCACATGCTCTTGTTTTCGCCTCTCCTGACCATCCCATTCCCCTCGGCTCCCTTCTCCTTCCTCGTTCCCCCACCATTTCACCTTCCTTCGCATTTTTTTCCTCCCGCGATCCTTCCTCCCTCCGCGTCCCTGCCAGTGCTATCCCACATCCTCGTTCTTCCCCCACTCCACTTTCCATTCGCGCCTACACTTCATCCACCATGCGCCTACACTCCATCCACCACGTGCCACTTCCTTGTGTGTCCTCCAACACCTGCAGTCTCCACGCACCTGCTTGCACACCTTTGCAAGCAAACTCCATGCACCACAGTCCACATGTGAACTATTACGTACTTATCTGCCTTTAATTATTTCAATCGTGACGTTTGACTTCAGCTATGACGGTACGTTTGAATTCTTTAAGTACTAAGTCGACTGGGTTTAAAATTAAACAAGGGTCAAATTCTTTTTGCGACGAAAATTTAAAACTTATTTAAGTTATAAACTTATAAACTTTTAAAATTTATGTAAGTTATAAACTTTTTAAATTTATAAGTTACTTTCTATAAGTTATAAAAAGTGACTTTATAAAAGTTTATAAAATAACTTTATAATTTTTTATAAAGAAGTTAAAAGGTTAAATAAATAAATAAAAAAAGAGAAAAAAAATCGTGGCGAGTTGGATTCAAACAACCAATAAAAATAAATCAAGGTTTATCGCGGAGAAAATCCCAGCAATCGCTAGAATGGGAGATATTTATGCTAGATTGGACCAATCAGATAAGAAATATGCAGAACTAAAGGCGGACATTGACAAAAACAATAACGATCTAACAGGTCTCAAGGCAGGACTAGATCAAGGCATAAGAACATTGCAAGCAGAACAAAGGAAGACGCAAGAAACTCTCAACATTATCTTGGCCAAACTACCGTAACAGACCTCAAATCTCCCATCTAGTTATAACCTAGACCCTTTCAATATACCTTCTCCAAATACGCCTAAATTGCCGAGCCAACCCGACACGACGCCACCACATGAAGTCCCCATCTTTAACATCTCGTCAATATTAATTCTCTAAGCACACAGATACCAGATAAGGGTAAAACTAGAGTTACCCAAATTTGATGGAGATGAGAAGCAATACATCGCAAAACCAAGATCACAAAACCAAGATCGAGAGGTTTACCCAAGATTTGTTAAAATGTGGAGTCATTTCAAAAAGTAGAAGCCCTTACGCCGCTCCAGTAGTGCTATTTCGAAAGAAGGATGGGTCCTTCAGGTTGTGCATAGATTATAGAGGACTCAACAAGGTCACAATTAAGAATAAATTCCCTATTCTGTTCATCGATGAGATGATGGATGAACTTCATGGTGCCAAGTACTTCTCGAAATTAGAATTGAGATTAGGATATTACCAAATCAGGGTTAGATTAGAAGACGAATCCAAAACTGCTTTTCGTACTCATGAGGGTCATTATGAGTTCAAGGTAATGCCCTTCGGGCTAACTAATGCTCCAACCACCTTTCAATCCGCAATGAACGAATTGTTCCAACCATATTTACAAAAGTTCATATTAGTATTTTTTGATGATATCCTCGTATATAGCAAAACATGGAGAGAGCATGTTCGACACTTAGATCAAGTACTAACCATCTTGGAAGAGCATCAATTTTTTGCAAAAATGTCAAAATGCACTTTTGGGAAAGAAGAAGTGGACTATCTTGGCCATATAATATCAAAAGGAGTCAAAGTAGATCCCAGTAAGATTAAGGCAATCACTGAGTGGCCCCAGCCAAATAATATCTCAAAATTACGAGGGTTTCTAGGCTTAATTGGGTACTATCGAAGATATGTGAAAAATTACGCTCATAAGACGACCCCCTTCACAAAGTTACTAAAGAAAAATTCATTTCGATGGAATGATGAGGCAAAAAAATGTTTTGTAGCATTAAAAAACATTATGTCATCCACACCAATATTAGCAATCCTGAATTTCACAAAACCTTTTGTAGTTGAGTGCGATGCCTCAAAATTTGGAATAGGGGCAGTCTTGATGCAAGAAGGTTATCCAATAGCTTTTGAAAGCCGGAAGCTCAATAAGAGGGAAAGGTCGAAATCCACATATGATAAGGAAATGCTCGCCATTATACATGCTCTAACAAAATGGTGACAATACCTTTTAGGGAGCAAAATCTTGATTAGGACAGACCACAATAGTATTCAATATCTCCTACATCAACAAACATTGTCAACGGAACAACAAAAACAGATAGAAAAATTGCTACATTTGACATGGAGATACTGCATAAGCGAGGGAAGGACAATGTTGTTGTTGATGCCCTTTCTCGAAAAGATGACGAAGTCAAGGATTATGCAATCTCAGTCGTAGTTCCAGATTGGTTGGACGAAATTCGAGGAGAATATGCCAAGGATCTAGACACCCGCGCCCTAATTAATGATCCTAATCAAGGTCCAAAATTCGAATGGAGAAATGACATCCTTTGGTATAAAGGAAGAATCTACATAAGCCCTACATCTAGGTTTAAAAACAAAGTGTTGAAAGAATCTCATGATTCCCCAGCTGCCGGACATGTAGGTTTTTTCAAAACTTACTACAATGCCAAGCAATCCTTCTACTGGATGGGGATGTATAAGGACATTCAAAAGTATGTCGCTGAGTGTGATACCTGTCAAAGAAACAAAAGCGAAAATGTCATTACCCTAGGGCTACTCCACCTGCTTCACATTCCAATTCAAAAGTGGGAGGAGATCTCCATGGACTTTATTGAAGGGTTACCTTTATCAGAAGGAAAGGACAAAATCTTCGTGATAGTGGACCGATTAACGAAATACGCCCATTTCATGAGAATTAAGAAAATTGACTCTACCAAACAAATTGCTGAAGTATTTTGTAAAAATAATTACAAATTACATGGATTTCCCAAAATCATCGTTAGTGACAAAGATGCCAAATTCACAAGCAATTTTTGGAAGGAATTTTGCAAACAAGTTGGAATCACTCTTAACATGAGCTCAGCCTATCACCCCCAAACAAATGGACAAACGGAAGTTGTTAACAAATGTGTGGAAGCCTATCTCCGTAGTTTCGTCACTAACAAGCAGAATAGATGGTTACAATGGTTACATCTTGCAGAATAATGGTATAACGCCACTTATCATACGTCAGCCAAAATGACACCTTTTCAAGCATTGTATGGTTATGCGCCTCCTCGATGGAACTCGTTCAAGGAGATGCAAAGTACCTACAGTAAAAAGTCAACTTGAAGAAAATCAGAAGGTAATGCAAGTACTTAGAGATAATTTAACCTTGGCACAAAATCGTATGAAACAACAAGCAGATCAACATAGGACATAAAGAGAATTTGAGGTAGTAGATTGGGTATTTGTAAGACTTCAACCATACAAGCAATTGCCACTTAAGCAACATGGAAATAATAAATTAGCTTCCAAGTTTTATGAACCATATCAAATTATCCAAAAAATTAAATCGGTTGTTTATGAATTGAAGTTACGAGACAAGAGTCGAATTCATAATGTTTTTCATGTTTCAAATCTTGAAAGACAGTTGGGTCAACATCAAACTGCTCAGATGACACTTCCTATGTTGGATGAAGAAGGGAAACTTGTATTAGAACCAGAAGCCATCATTAACACCAGAGAAAGAAGACTATGTTTTCGCATCATCAAAGAATACCTTATTAAGTGGAAGAATTGTCCAGAAGAAGATGCTTCTTGGGAAATAAAGAAGTTCATTCAGCAACACCCGTCATTACCTTGCTTTGAGGACAAAGCATCTTAAAAGAAGAGGGCAATATATATATATATATATATAGTAAATAATAAATAATATAATAAAAACTAAAAAAACATATAATAAGTTGTAATTAATCACGAAAGAACATGGCTCTACGAAAAAGTCATATTCATACCCCATAAGATTTATATATATACGGGATTTGTTTACTGTACCTGGATCATGATCAAAATTATATAAATAAATATTTTTTTTTCACTCTTGAGCTTCGTGTTTCACTCTCCAAGTCCCAACTCCTCTCCACAACAATGAATGTAAATGAAAAAAGGGTGGAGGGGTCGGTCAATACACAAGTTTCCACGGGTAGGGCCTTAAGCAAACACCAAACTGAAACTGCTGTTTCCACGGGTCCCTACAATGTCACATCACTGTATCAACAAAAAGCGGTTGAAACGTTATGTAAATTGGCCAATTCGACTAGTTCGGTATTGAACCAGCGGATTCGGTGTCCAAATTGGCCAGTTCGGTATTGAGCAGAACTGGTCCACCAAACCGATTTGAGCATCGAGTCAAATCGGTTAGGTATCAAATCGGTGAGTTGACTGAAACTAAAACCAGTTTGGCTAATTTTTCAAACTATGGAAAAATCTTAACTTGCCTTGATAAGGTTACTGGTATTCCTTAAAGGTTTGATATTCTCAAAGATTTGAAGTAAAATGCTCATGCTATCTTTGATAGAAGAAAAGTCTCTCTTGACCTTTTTAGCATAGTTGGCATTCTTCATGATTTGTTGAAGGCCTTAAAGCTTGATTTTGACTTTGGAATATGTATCCTTCTAAGTTGCCAAAAAACTTGGGTACGGGTACGGGGATGGGGACGCCACTTTTTGAAACAGGGCACTTGGGTATGTTAGGGGGTTCTATATATATATATATTTTATAAAAATAAAAAGATGTCATAGTCATGCATATTTCATATTTCTTATAAATTTTGAATCATGATTGCGTCGAGAGGCGCATTCTACAACCTAGTAGCGGGGCGGGGGGGATGTGTAACTCCTTTTGTGCTTATAATCGACTTATAATCGGCTAAAAATAAAATAAATATCAAAACATAATAAAAATATGTTGGCTTGATAAGCAAATTAATTTTTGAGTATATGTATACCAAAATAAACAATACATTTATCAAATTAATCAAAGAAATAGATCGTACATAGTTTATTTATTTACCAAGCGCTTCCATTATTTATTTTGGTATTTAATAGTTTATTGATTAATAGAATTTATTTAAAAAAAGAAAGAGATCGTAAATAATTATCCACAGCTTAAATATCCAAATATCCAAAGTGTATGCCAATGCATGGAAGAAAAATACAATACCTACTCTACATATTACATAATCACTCTAATTGCCAACAAATAAAAGAGTGTGCAGGTGTATCTAATAGAAAAGCTGAAGAAGAAATATTAAGATCACTTACTCTGTAATATATATGTTATTTGATATCTTTATCATTTCACTTTATTATTATACAACTTCTTAATGACTAAACATTCTTTCGGTGTTATTATTCAACTTCTTATTGACATTGATATATGTTTAAATATCCAAATATCCAAACTGTATGCCAATAATTTGAATATACCAAAAAATTGGTGGGCTTGATAAAAATAAAATAAATATCAAAACATAATAAAAATATGTTGGCTTGATAAGCGAATTAATTTTTGAGTATGTATATACCAAAATAAACCAAACATTTATCAAATTAATCAAAGAAATAGATCGTAAATAAATAATAAAAATATGTCGGCTTGATAAGGGAATTAATTTTTGAGTATATATATACCAAAATAAACCAAATATTTATCAAATTAATCAAAGAAATAGATAGTAAAGAGTTGATTTATTTATGAAGCTCTTGGTAAATAAATAAATTTGATTCAAACATATGTTTAAATTCCACACTGCACATATGTCTAAGCTTCCATGAATTAAGATATATGATTAATAGAATTTATTTAAAAAAAAGAAATAGATCGTAAATAAATTATCTACGACTTAAATATCCAAATATCCAAAGTGTATGCCAATGTATGGAAGAAAAATACAATACCTACTCTACATATTACATTATCATTCTAATTACCAACAAATAGAAAAGTGTGCAGCTGTATCTAATAGAAAAGTTGAAGAAGAAATATTAAGTTCACTTACTCTATAATATACTATGTTGCACTGGTCTCGGGGACGAGGGGACACAGGGGATGCGGGGACGAGTTTCCGGGACGGCTAGAACGCACCCCCAATTTTTTAGGGGACGACAATTATATAATATAAAGTTTTAAAATAATATATATATATA